>JADDOH010002187.1:0-359154 GCA_016648135.1 Agrypnia vestita
ATATATATATATATATTTTTTTTTAAATTACCTCTTGCAAAACTGTAATTACGGTTTAAACGCAAGGATTTAATTATAATGAGTGTATGTACATTTCTTTACTTAATTGTATTTTATACTTTATGATATATTATATAATAAGCTACTATATTAAACTAATTTTGCTTTTCCTATCCACTTCACAATTCACTGTAGTATTTCTTTAATGTCTTTTTAATATTTTTTTGTCCTGTTACATTTTTTATTTTATCCGGTAGCTTGTTGAATAATTTTGGAATTACGCGCTGTTTGGTTCTGTCTCCATAACAATTATCTGTTTTTTTTTCCTAGTTTTTTATTCATTATTTGTCTTGTCGTATATTCATGATGTATTGGTGTTTTGAAACTGTCCTTCTCGTATTCTTCCAGTGTTATTTTATAGTCAAGTTGTTTTTGGATCGGTAAGATTTTACACATTTTGAATAGGTTTTCCGGTTGGTCCTTACATTGCACACTGGCGACCTCTATTGTAGAAGAAGAGAACACTCCACAACAAAGTGCATACAATTTACGCCCTAGAAAGCAGCACCTTTAATCAGTCCGACCTCCACCTCTGCGGGTAAAGGTCGTCCTGATGATGTTGGATAAGTATCCAACGAAACGTCGAGATTCGCTTCTCGGTAATACATACGGTGCGTATAAAATATCCGAAATTACAGTTAAATAGGACTTTCTTTTCGAAGTCATTAACAATCTAATAACCTGTATATTAATATATTATATACATATATTAATAACCTGTATTTAAAAAAAATTAAGTATGTATAAAAAACGCAGAACTTTATTATACACAATTGATTTAAAATGTAGTGCCAAATTGTATTCAGGTTGATATTATTATTATTAATGTTATGATTTCTTTATCTTAGGTATTTCTTAAATTTAAAAATTTCATGCTTTCATTTAGGTCATAATTTGCATTGTCGGTAGTCTTCTGAATACGAAATGAAAATGTCCAACTATAACTAATATGTGTAATAAAAATGTCTAGCAAAAAACTATACTATAATCACACATCTAAAAAATGCAAATACATACTATTAAAGAGTATGTTTTTCAAACACTTAATAAACAAATATTTATACATATGACAATATAATTCACAACGATTTTACATTATGCAAGAAACTAATGTCATAAATTTGCGGAATAAACACAGAGATTTCTATCTGTGGGGGACACTATTATTGTTTGCTGCCTCATACAAGATACGGTACGCCTGCATATCATATTTGGCCACAGACATAAGGAGATTAAGTGATCAATTTTGTTACTTTTTCAGGAGTACAATGAAAAACTGCAAAAAATATATGCCGTTAGAACTGAAATCAAATCGCATTTGGAGAATCTCCCCGATGTTACCCAGCTACCTGATGTAACGAGTGGTCTGGCACCCCTCCCCTCTGCGGGCGACCTCTTCAGTCTTCACCATCGTTGAGAAGACTCGCAAGCAGCGATGACTTCTCATCGCGCTCTTGTTAGTACACTATGGCACTACCCCACCTTAGAGGATGTGAAAGCTAAAAGCCGACTTTAGTGATTAAATGTTAAAGTGAATTTATTTTGCATTGTTACATCCCAAGTTAGAATATAATGATTTAGATTATATCTAACTTGGGAACGGATTTTCCTCACTATGTCGAAAGCGTCTAAAATTGTACAAAAGTTTATCACATCAATAATGTCAAACAATTGTGATTCAAGTGTGATAAGTCTTCAAGAAATGGAATGCAGATCTCGATATAACATTGATTATAGATTCTGGATAAAAAGTGATATTGTTGTCTACTATAAATTTGTACGCCCATAACTAAGAAAAATTTGTTTGTTGACAATAAATGTTTTTAAGAAAACAGCTTTTTCAGTGATGGCTAAATACTTTTATTTGACAAAGCAGACTTTGGTAAAGCTATTTTCAGTTAACAAGAATGTTAAATTAATGTTTACATATGTCGATTAAAAAAAAAAAGTTAAATTAATATTTTCATATCACGATTTAAAAAAAAAGAATTTGACCAATATGTTAAGTCTGATCTGTCAAAAAAGTTTTATTTAAAGCATATTTAATTGTGACAGAGTTAAGGCTAGACATCTGTTTTGTAAACTGCCAATGCGTCGATAGATCATGCATTTCAAGATGAGATGACGTCTGATTTTAATATCAGATAAACATTGCACTTTCGTTATATGTTTAGGTATTCGTCGCTAGAAGAGGAAGATTTTTCATAGGAAGAATGGTCATCTTTTTCTTTCAAAACCTTTCTCAAACACCAAGGCGTTGCTGCAGCACTATTTGTGTCCAAATGTTTGCTTATTTTAACTTTTGACAATTGCTCTTGTATTATTTTCTGTAAAGAATTTTAGAAACATTCTGCAATCCTTTTTAAAACATAATGCATATCATAATATGACGATTGCAAAATAATTACGCTCACACGCATGCGCGGCACGTAGTCGTCTGACTAAAATTCTGAATTGTATACAGAAAAACCCGAGGCGATCACGGGTTGGATGCTACGTGTGTCAAAATGTTCATTATTTTAACTTTTGACAAATGCTCATATTTTATTACTTTTTATATAGAATTTAAAAAACATATTAATAATTCTGCAATCCTTTTTAAAGCATAATGCATATCATAATATGAAACAAAAAATAATTATTGGTCGGAATGCGCATGCGCGGAACATAGTCTTTTTCTTAACTTATATAGATTCTCGAATTGTCGACGTTGGACTAATCATAGCAAAACAGAAGAAGTGACGCACTTTCAAGGTTTAAAATGATGAAGCCGTTCGACAAATTCATATAAAACCTTATATGGGAGATATCAATTGCTTTCGATAGTATAATATAATATTAGGTCCTTACATATGAAATTGGCGTTTTGCCGTACTGGAAAATTTGATCTCAAATATCTTCTCTTTGGTTAGGAATTCCAAATCAAAATTTATACAGCTATTTACTCATGTATTTGTGTTTTGAAAATTATAATTCATTTGTTTTTTACTCAATTGTTTTTTTCTTTGCGTAACTCAGTTTACAAAATGAAAAACTTGAAATATCGCGTTATTTACGAGTACGAGTTCCACCGTGGCACCAGTGCTGCAGAAACGGCTAGAAGGATTAATGATGTGTATGGCGACGGTGTCGCAAAAGAAAACACAGTGCGTTTTTGGTTCCAACGTTTTCGTTCTGGAAATTTCGACCTGCAGAACAAGCCCCTTGGACGGCCGGAGACCAAAGTTGATAATGAAGAATTGAAGGCTATTGTGGAAGCGGATCCATCGCAAACCACATCCGAGTTAGCTGCAGGCTGCGGTGTTAGTGATAAAACTGTTTTAATCTACTTGAAGCAAATTGGTAAGGTGAAAAAGCTTGAAAGGTGGGTACCTTACGAATTGAGTGAAGCAAATCAACAAACGCGCGTTGACTGCTGCGTTGCATTACTCAACCGGCACAATAATGAAGGGATTTTAAATCGAATCATTACCTGTGATGAAAAGTGGATCCTGTACGATAATCGGAAGCGCTCATCGCAATGGCTGAACCCTGCCGAACCAGCCAAACCATGCCCCAAGCGAAAATGGACTCCAAAAAAGTTACTTGTGAGCGTTTGGTGGACTAGTGCTGGTGTCGTTCACTACAGCTTTCTTAAATCTGGCCAGACGATTACGGCAGATGTCTATTGTCAGCAACTGCAAACCATGATGGAAAAGCTAGCTGCTAAACAACCGAGGCTGGTTAATCGCTCTAGGCCACTGCTGCTTCAGATAACGCTAAACCACACACTGCACAACAGACGGCTACCAAGTTAGAGGAGCCTCAATTGGAATGTCTAAGAGATCCACCGTACTCTCCGGACCTTGCCCCAACAGATTACCATTTTTTTCGAAATTTGGATAACTTCTTGCAAAGGAAAAAATTCAACTCCGATGGGGCCTCCAAACCGCCTTCAAAGATTTTATTGATTCCCGTCCGAATGGTTTTTTTAGTAAAGGGATCGATGAACTACCTCTGAGATGGCAAAAGTGCATAGATAGCAATGGTACATACTTTGATTAAAAAAATATATTATAATAAAAAAAATTGACTTTATGTTCCTCCCATACTAAACGCCAATTTCATATGTAAGGACCTAATATTAGTTCAAATTAAATATATTTGACATAGGTATACATACATCTTCTACTGATTTTGAATCAAAAATAAGCAGCCGTACATTGACATGTACCTCTACCGGCTGTAAGCAGACTGATTTAAAAAATACGCCATTTGTTGACGTATATTTCATGTTTTGGAATTTTATTTTTAAATAGTAATTAACATGCTTTTAATAAAAAAAACAACTTTTAAATAGTGTTTGAAGATTCGAAGTGCGAGTGTAAATACAATATACATATTGTTTAAAATCATCTCTTTATGTGAATAAAAAGCATTTTAAAATCATCAAAAAATGTAAAAATTTGTAGCACATTTAAAGATTTATAACTTCGTTATATTTAACATTTCTTAATTAGTTTAGTACAGAATCATGGTCGTAAAGTAAGCTTTATATGTATAAAAAGCATATTCTGCGTACATATAAATATTCAGTAAAAATTAATCTCACCTGACACTAAAAGCAAATTTTTTGGCTGCGGCCTGTCAATTGGTTTATTAATTGTAGTAAATGTTCAGTTCATTACTTTTATATACGAACAAAGATTCTATCTAAGTTATCGCCCTAAAAAAATTGCAGTCTAGCATATACATTGATATAAATGAATAATAGACATTTTTGTAAAAAATGCCAAAATATTTGCGGTGAATGTAAGTTGTTAGGATTAAAGGTTTATATTATTAAGAAGTTATGCGTGGCTGGTAATGAATATTTTATACGCAGAAATACTTTGTTTATTTGACATTACAAGAATTCTTTCAAATCATGCAAATCCCAATCTGTTTAATCGGTTCCTGGCCAGGTCACGTACATGACGGAGCGCGTCTCAAGACGTGCACTTTTTGGGTGTGGAACAGGTTAAAATTCCCAAAAATTGTTAAGTTCATTCGGAAACAAGATACCTAATCATGAAACCAAATAACATTTTTACATGAAACTCGATTGTATGCGGCATACGCGCAGAGTGTGTTCTGAACTGGCGAATGGCCATACTGAAAGGATTCAAAAATTCTTTCGTGCGGGAAGGTGCAGCCAAGATCCCTCCAACTTTAGGATATCTGTTTAGCGGAGAAGAACTGTTGGCGTACATCCTGAAGAACGGGGGTCAGAAGGTGATGGTCACACTTACTACTTGAACCCTGGCCCAACCATCGACTTTTAGCCCCAACCGTCGACTTCTCATCGAGCTCCAAATCAGGTAGACCTCCAGCCTCGTAAGTCCTTTTCGTCGGAGCCGAGACACAGGTAGTGAGGCCCAGGAAATCCTAACAGGAAGACAGAGTACGGGGCGCCACCTGTAGTTGCTGAGAATCCCCTTTGAGGTCAAATCTCGGCCAGTCTTTCCCACCAGACAGCTGCTGAGCAAATTCAGCATGATGGCGTCTCGGGACATGTACAGCTATATTCAGGCCACCATGAAGATGTCAGGTGTGCTGGAAAGAGATAATTCTCTGAGCTTTATCTCGAATCTGTTCCTAACTCCGAAGTCGGACAACTCTGTAAGGCCGATATTCAAATGAGGACGTTGAATGCCTTTATGCATGCAAAACCCTTCAGGCTGTTCAGCCATTTTCGTGTTCCAGACTTCCTCCAGCCCAAAGATTGGTTGGTAAAGATCGACCTAACCCATTTGCGGACTGATTCTATCGGGGAACACCACTCCCGGAGTGGCACCTCCTGAAACCAGCGACAGAATGAATATTTCGAGTATGGGGGTGACCTTAGATCGACCTATTCGCATCGAATATAATATGAACATCTCTTTCTATCAAAACATTCTTTTTTAGCAACTTATACGTAAATATGTGATGAAAGTGTAATTTTTATTAGATTTACGCTCAGATGGCACGGCTTGAAAGCGCATAATCTACAGGTGTTATTTGACAGATTCGCTGGTTTGCGAAACGGATGTCCAGCCTTAATGCTTAATAAATTGGTTTCCCCACAAATAAATAAAAAGATATAGAAATATTTATAAAATAAACAGATGGAAAAATAAAAAATGAGTGTCTGAAGTAATTTTATTGAAGAATATTATACAAAATATATATACCTATATAAATAATTTATGACTTAAAAACTCAAATAAGCAACTTGTTATGTTTCGATTTCTTTAACTTAAGATTATCTTTTGATTTCTTTAAAGTATTAAATTAAGAATCCCTCTTATGGCTAAGACAAGGCCAGCAGTGGGAAATGGTATCCCCTTAAGTTTAAATGCTCTTTCACGCAGGTAACGGACAAGTGTGAGGATGACCCCCAGTATTACCTATACAAGGCCGGTGGTTAAGAAGGGGACTCAATTCACAATGCATTTATCTAAGGGCGTAAACATAATACAGTAAAACTTCTATTTTACGTTCCTCGTTTTTCCGCTATTTACACCGAAAATCCGAAGTCCCATTTCATCTCCATACAAATATTTCACGCATTTTACGCGGATGAATTTTTTCACTTCCCCGGTTTTACACTACTGAATCATTTAGAAAATTCAATATGTCAACTCCACATTCAGTGAAATTTACGAATGAAATTATAAATTTTACTTTTTCTTTCCAAAAACTCAATACACCAACATTAGATGAATTTTCAACACAGCACCTATGGACTGATGAAATGTTTCTTTTTTTCAATAATATTACAGAGTAAAGTATTATCTTAAAAATAACTTTAAAATTGGTCAGTTATTTTTCTCACAATTTCTTTTTTTGAGTGGTTTATTCAACCCTTTTTACGTAGTTGACAACATTTTAACTTTCATAAATTAAAAGAATAGATATTGTTCTTTTAAAATAAATATTAAAAAAACAAAAACTCATTCAAAATTCAGCTTCAAAATCCTCCAATTATTATGTGATTTTTCACTGGTGTAGGTAGGTAGTCTTTTCTTAAAGTAAATTTGTAGATGACTTAGAAATTAAAGTGACTCAATTTAGAAGTCATAATCAATATAAATAAATGTAAGTAAGGATTCTTTCATTATTTTTATTTATTAAGGAAAATTAATTTGTGATGTTTCAAGTTGCGTCACCTCATGTTTATTACTCTAAGGTTTTTGGAATTCATTGCATTATGAACAGAGCTAGACCACAATACTTTACAGGTAGATACCTGCCTATATTATGAGTCAAAAATGTTCAAGCAACAAATAAATTATTCAATAGTTACTTCGCGTTTTCGCGACTTCAAGGTTTTTCATTTTTTATTATTAATATTGCTAACTTACCTTTTTATAAACGTTTAACTATCATTACAGTAACTTATATCAAAATCACTTGCTTAAATACGAGTCAAAAAAATTACTTAATATTTTCTTAGGTTTTCACGGCCGTTCAGAATCTTCTGGTTTGAGTTTTCTGGGATATTATGCCTTGTTTATAAAATATTTTTGGCCGATGTTTCGGATCCTCACTGTAAGGTTCATCGTCACAGCTGATTCATTGTTATCACAAACCAGAACCTCGCAGAAATTTTAGAAATAATTTTTGCAAGGCTTTGCAAAAAAAAATGCAAAACTTTGTAAAAAAAAAACGGGAAATATTTTGCACGGGAAATGTCAACAGTTAAGATCATAAGCAACATCAAAGTATGCATTTTTCTCATATTTCTGATATTTAAAACTTAAAAAATCTCGTTGAAATTTCTGCACGGCTTTAATCATTTTATTTAACTTGCATCAGAAAAAATTCATTTTTAATATTTGATATAAGTTATGTTCGTGATATTTCAACGTTTTACTGAAGATAAGTCAGAAATATTGAAAAAAAATGCAAACTTTGATGTCGTTCATCTCCGTAAGACATTCCACCCAAATTGTAAAGAATATTTTCTATTAGAAATTGATTGAAGAAGACTCTTTCAAAGTTTTTGCTAACTATGTGACTGTATAGGTATAAGCCTCAACTATTTTATAATCACGTGGTAGCGAAATTTGTTTTGTCATTTCTTTCTGGATAACTTCGGTTTAGAAAAAAAACTGTTCGACATAAATAATGTATTTTATTGATTATTGATTCTGATAAAAAAAAACAGGTTGTAAAAGAATTTTATCCAAATTGTTTAATAATAAATGTTAAGGAAAAATATAAATGAAATCAGCTTTATGTTTTAGGTGCATAATGTATGTAAAGTCAAACTTCTCTTCTACAAAATGTATTTTTTTTGTAGATTTCTTGGTTTACATAGGGATAAAACATATTTCGATGACGTTTTACTTTATTAAATTAAAAAAATAACATAATCTACATATATAAACCATATTAGTTAATTTATCGTTAACCAGTTTCCGAGCGAATATATCTTCGTTAAGACTTTCATAATTCTGTCGAACTACGAAAAACGTCAAAAATATTTTGACGGCTTGCACGGCCGATAAAGCGAAACCGACATTAAATTAGTCAAATTTATTTATACAAGTTTGTTTGTTTTTAATTAATACATACTTATATCCAACCACAAAAGTAACGTGATTATAATATATAATATATATTTTGTATGAACAATTTTTATTTAAATTTTGCCTCTTGTTTTCTTATTTGTTCTTTCTAAATGCAATTTTCACACATATACTATAATTTTTATAAAAATATATCTTAATCCAATATATTACAAACATTGATTAACCTGCAGTAATTTTCGCCATTCAAAGAAAATTAAAAGAATAAAAAATGTTAAATATAATCGCCAATATCCACGCGCCGCCCATGTCTTAGATATCACAGATTCGAGACATTAGCGCTGCAGCAACTCGCCCAACTACAACTCCCCTCACCCCGCGACAAATTTACGCAAAATCCCAGGGAATTCGAGAGATTCAAAAGCCTTAATCTTTTACTGTCATAAATTATTGTTGCTATTTTTTTTTTCTTTCAAATTCTTCACAGGTTAATGACTTGCATGTTCCCACATTTGTTATTTCTATGATTATTATTTTGTTTTCCTGGGTAAGTTGTGCTTTTTTCCCAATTCTATCCTATGAATTTCTATATCCGCAAGGCTGTTCCATAAATCATCCTGAAAGAGAAGTAATATTAAGTGAAATGTTTACAAATTGCACAGTAATTGTATGTATTTGCACAGGACTCAGTTTTATTTCACAGCATGGTTTTCAGAGACGAAAAATAAAATGCATCATTATTTTGTTTTCATGAATTTTACAAAAAGAGAAACATATTGAAAATTGCTGATAAATTTATCTTAATATACTTTATAATCAGAAACAAGTCTAATTAGTTTCACATTTTGGAATTTACACAATGAAAGAAGTTGATTCAAAGTCGAACCTGGATTTTATTTAAGGGTTTTTGATGAGTGCAGTGAACAGCTTTGTCGTCAATCCCAAATAAAGTTTGGCTTGGCCGGTTGATTTCTTCGAAGTTCTGCAAAAAAATTAGCATATTCTGAAACCAGGCGAAACTTTCTATGATGAAACTTTCAGCTACTTAACATTACTCAGATTTAGTTGTCTACACTTGTTCTTCAGAGACGAAAAATAATCAAGCATCATTGCAAAATATAAGAAAGATGTGAATCATCAACATCTGGGCATTATATATATATATATATAAAGATTTCACCGTAATCTATAAATGAAAGAAGTTGATTCAAAGTCGAACCTGGATTTTATTTAAGGGTTTTTGATGAGTGCCAGTGAACAGCTTTGTCGTCAATCCCAAATAAAGTTTGGCTTTGCCGGTTGATTTCTTCGAAGTTCTGCAAAAAAATTAGCATAATCTGAAACCAGGCGAAACTTTCTATGATGAAACTTTCAGGTACTTAACATTACTCAGATTTAGTTGTCTACACTTGTTCTTCAGAGACGAAAAATAATCAAGCATCATTGTAAAATATAAGAAAGATGTGAATATCAACATCTGGGCATTATATATGTTACAGTGAATCTGATTTTCTAGTGAGTCCATCATTCACTGGCATTTTAGAGAAAGTATATTCAAGGTCATTCTTATCATATTCAAAGAGTTTTTCACCAATAGAAATGAATACAATATTTTAACTTGCACTTACTAGTGAATTTATTGGTTTCCGAACTGTCAAAAATTAAATTTAACAAGTCTGAAATCCGTTTCCGTAAAAATCTATGCTTTTAAACGAACTTTTATTTATCCAAATTGAAACAACCGGGCCTTGAATAACAATTTAATAAGTCATTGCGTGAACAAGGTTCTTACTGCATTATTAATTTCTTCTGTGCAAATCAACATTATGTAGGTAACGGATATTATTAAAATAGTCATTTTGAAGTGTTGAAAGTTTCGTCTGCACCAATTCTTTATTATATGATTTTATAACAAGATTCTAATGGCACATGGACCTTGTTTTTCAAAATTTATTTTGCGTTTTGTGTCTCATTCTACACTAGTCTAGTCCAAAGTCATCACAAAGCGACAGTATTTCTAATTTTTATCCTTTGAGCGATAGCATATTCTCTATTCTGTGGCGATAGTTCTGTTTCTCGAACTGTCACACTTCTGGACTGGTCTTTGATATTCAATGATTAGTTTAGGTAGGTAACTAAAACGTAATATATTTTTAAAATTTTAATCGCGAACACTTACGAAATTCTGATCATCTTATAATTCAAAAGACAGTCGATTAAACTCATAAAAATGATACGGTGCGAGCAAGCTTCACGTCTGTCACCGACGTCGAGCCGAGTAAGTTTGCGAACTTAAAAACCGCGCACTTTATGTTGTACGTCTACCACCCGTGCTTACACGTGCGCAAACAAGAAACGCAAACGACATTAGACACATTTTTGATAAAAAGATAGAAAATTGGAAATGCGGAAGAATCTGAATGAATTCAAACGTAAATGATGACTTAGAATCTCTTTGATTTTTGTATTTTTCGCATCGAGTGTTTGTTACTTGACGCACTTTTAAAGGTTCATTTAAAATTAATAATACCGGGTGTATGTTTATTTATGTTTCTATATTTGTAAGAAATAAACTTTTGTTGTATTGTTATAAAAAAAACATATTTAATAAACTTAATTGACAAAATACATATTCATTAATAAAAATTTTCCCTTAACCCCCCAATATTTACATGGTGACATAACCTCGTTTTGTTCCGGCAGTCGTCAGATATCATAAAAAAACCCGAGTGCGCGATCTTTCAGCCGACACCTTACTTCGCGATTCGTATTCGTTTTGCGGTGCCGCTGTCCTATTTTAATTTAGGAGTTAAAATAGGACCGCAAAATGAATAAAAATCGTCTAGTGTAGTGCCGCCTTTATACTTTCTACGCTTTAAGAATTACGTGTACAAATTGATGGTTTCACCGATATATTGTCTATGCTTTGAGTAATGTATTTTCACGGATTATGTGTAGTGAATCTGAGAATTCGTTGATTTAGATGTTTTCACTGCCCCCACTCTGCCCGACCGGGAAAAGTACATTTTTACTAGTGAAAGTATAGTCTCACTAAAAATGCAAATTCGCTGTAACATATATATATAAAGATTTCACTGTAATCTATATTATTTAAAAAAAAAAACTTTGTGCTGAAGTGGCATATTATATAATAATGTATATGTTACAGCGAATTTGCATTTTTAGTGAGACTATACTTTCACTAGTAGAAATGTACGTTTCCCGGTCGGGCAGAGTCTGGGCAGTGAAAACATCTAAATCAACGAATTCCCAGATTCACTACACATTATCCGTGAAAATATATTTTGTTCACGAATGCGCGCATTACTCAAAGCATAGACAATATATCGGTGAAACTATCAATTTGTACACGTAATTTTTAAAGCGTAGAAAGTATAAAGGCGGCACCGCAAAACGAATACGAATCGCGAAGTAAGGTGTCGGCTGAAAGATCGCGCACTCGGGTTTTTTATGATATCTGACGACTGCCGGAACAAAACGAGGTTATGTCACCATGTAAATATTGGGGGTTAAGGGAAAATTTTTATTAATGAATATGTATTTCGTCAATTAAGTTTATTAAATCTGTTTTTTTTATAACAATACAACAAAAGTTTATTTCTTACAAATATAGAAACATAAATAAATATACACCTGGTATTATTAATTTTAAACGAACCTTTAAAAGTGCGTCAAGTAACAAATACTCGATGCGAAAAATACAAAAAATCAAAGAGATTCTAAGTCATCATTTACGTTTGAATTCATTCAGATTCTTCCGCATTTCCAATTTTCTATGTTTTTATCAAAAATGTGTCTAATGTCATTTGCGTTTCTTGTTTGCGCTGTGTAAAGTGGGTGGTAGACGTACAACATAAAGTGCGCGGTTTGTAAGTTCGCAAACTTACTCGGCTCGACGTCGGTGACAGACGTGAAGCTTGCTCACACCGTATCATTTTTATGAGTTTAATCAACTGTCTTTTGAATTATAAGATGATCAGAATTTCGTAAGTATTCGCGATTAAAATTTTAAAAATATATCACGTTTTAGTTACCTACCTAAACTAATCCAGTCCAGAAATGTGACAGTTCGAGAAACATAACTATCGCCACAGAATAGAGAATATGCTATCGCTCAAAAGATAAAAATTAGAAATATTGTCGCTTTGTGGTGACTTTGGACTAGACTAGTATAGAATGAGACACAAAACGCAAAATAAATTTTGAAAAACAAGGTCCATGTGCCATTAGAATCTTGTTATAAAATCATATAATAAAGAATTGGTGCAGACGAAACTTTCAACACTTCAAAATAACTATTTTAATAATATCCGTTATCTACATAATGTTGATTTGCACAGAAGAAATTAATAATGCAGTAAGAACCTTGTTCACGCAATAACTTATTAAATTGTTATTCAAGGCCCGGTTGTTTCAATTTGGATAAATAAAAGTTCGTTTAAAAGCATAGATTTTTACGGAAACGGATTTCAGACTTGTTAACTTGTTGTGGGCCGTAAATTTTCGGAATTTTTTGTGATTTTTCTTTTTACGAAAAAACCATGAAAACATGCGTATATTAAAAAAAAACACACACACATTCATATTATTTTATCGTAAGTGTCGAAACGCAATGATTTTTTTTATCATTTAAGTAAAAAAAATAATCTTTTTTTGAATTTCCATAATGTTGCCAGCGCAACATTTTCTGAAAAATAATAATAATTTTTTTATTTGTTTATTAGAGACAACACTACTATTAATAATAATAATCTTCTTCTGTGTGATATATTTTGTTGCACGGCACGGCACATGACGGGACATCGCACTCATAACACATAAATATGATACACTTTCACACACACACATATTTCAAATAAACGCAACAAAATTGCGTGTATTTTTGTTAATAAATCACTATTAGTATTCAATTGAATCATAAACCAACAAAAACTGACAAATATCGCAAAACATATCGTATATATTTGTATATACGTGTACAAATAAATCGAAAATCGAAAAAAATAAATCGTATTTCCCGCGCACATTGCGCGTGACCTTGACGATGGAATATTTGAATTTCGATTGCACAACACGCGATCGGGGCGACATCTACAACTTCTCTATACGATTTTGACGGCAGAAAAACTTCCGTTTTGATTGTTGATTTAAAATATAATCGGTGATGTTTTTGAGTTGAAAATGGAACGACAGGTCACAACAGGATTTCTCTATTGGGAAAAAATTACGTTTTTCAAATTCGATACGCGGCCATCGATAAATAAATTATTTTGTGCCTGTCGGATATATGCGTCGGCGGCCCAGGGGGGGTTAAATTTAATTTTTGACAGTTCGGAAACCAATAAATTCACTAGTAAGTAGAAGTTAAAATATTGTATTCATTTCTATTGGTGAAAAACTCTTTGAATATGATAAGAATGACCTTGAATATAATTTCTCTAAAATGCCAATGATGGATTCACTAGAAAAACAGATTCACTGTAACATATATATGTACAAATGTCAATCATTGTTATGACCCCAAAATATGATCATATTAATTAATATTGTTGGTTGATAACTAATTTAAAAAATAAATAAATGTTTGCTATATTTACCTTTTGACTTAAATTCCAATCACTTTGATCCAATGTCGAATTTAGAGGTGCTTTAAAAAAATTCACTTTTCACATCTGAAAAAATAATTTACATACTATTAGAATGGTAGAAATAGAAGTTTCCATATTGTTTTTTAATAAATTTGTTTAAACTCAGAATTATTTCGCAACACAGATCATTCAGAGACGAAAAATAAAAAACATCACTGTAAGATATGAATAAAATATACAGTAAAAGCTCTTTAATACGAAATTCAGGGGACCGAAATTCAACAAAAAAATTCGAATTTCGAATTGGGGAAGTAGAATTAGTAGGAAGTTTTTAAACCATCAACGCACTTTCTAAACATTCAAAGTGTACAAACAAATGCATTTTTTAACATGTATTTTTAAACACATTTATTTGGCCAATATTGCTTTCATTTTTGTCAGTTGTTTCAATAAAATTAAAATAATTTACTTTGATATGTGATCTTGAGACATCAATTCAATTTTAAAACAGAAAAAATGAAAACAGCAAATATTGTACATCACTTCACTGCGCTTTTCAATTTTGGCGCGATTTTTTAGAATTGTTGAAACAGTCGAATTGGCGATACCATATTTTACGCAATCTTGCCCTTATTTCTCAATTTTTCTGTTCATGTCTTTAATCAAATCCATTTTCATAGAAATAGTTAATGTTTTGTACGCGCTGCGAACTGACGCCATTTTAATTTGAAACGAAACACTAGTCAAAATAAAATGCGAAAATAACTAAAATCTAACACGTGAACGTAATAAAATGTCTAATATTCTTCACACTTATCAAATAACAAAAAATATATTAAAATCGTAAATGAAGAGACTAAAATATCGAAAGTTTTCACGGAAATCACAGATAAAAGCACAAAAAAAAGTCAATGACATAATGTTTTCACGCGATATATTTTCAATCTTAATAAAACACAAAGATGTAACAATTTAAAACTCCAAAACTGGCGACAAAACTTCAACTAATCTCGTCTTTTGGCGGGATATCATAAAACAGCAGTCATAAGGGTACGCGCGCACTAGCGTTTTTTCGCCGCGCGGCGAAAAAACCTGCGACATTTTGACGCGCGGCGAAAACAGCAGGCACGCGCACTACGGCATAATGCCGCTGATCATTTACGGGCAGTTCTTTAAAATATTTGGTGAACTTAACGAAAAATTCTTCCAATATTATCGAATGAATAAAGAATGTTTTTATGAACTTTTAAAACTAGTTGGACCTTCTATCACATATAAAAATACTCCATTCAGAAATGTTTAATGTTTCTATCACTATATTCTTTTGAAGTGATATCATACAATGGTGGTCTTCTTTCAACTTTCGTAATTAGCATTTCAATATTAAAATCTTCATCTAGATCAGCAGTATTGCTTGTAGCCCATTGTTCTTTCACATAAAATATATGGTACAGCGAAACAGCGCGTAGCGCGCGCGGTCATGACTTTAAAAAGATGCGTTTTTTTGCCGCTGACCGCCGCGCCGCAAGAGAGTTGTAACATTTCACCGATTTTTTGCCGCTAAGTGCGCGCACTACGATTCAAAAGCCTTTGTTACAACACTGCGGTGCGACATTTCGCAGCGCGGCGAAAAAACGCTAGTGCGCGCGTACCCTTAAACAGCCTTACCCTGTGCTCGCGGCCACCGGCCAGTTGGGGATGTTTTATGACTTTTATTACTGTCATATAGATGATCAAAGGCCTGTGAGCGGTCATTTCCGTCAGCGCAGGTATAAAAACACTAGCAAATGGTGAGAAAATGTCAACATTTACACAAATGACTTTTGTGTCAAATTTCATAATTTTGTCTAAAATTTTTTCGTATTTGGAATTAGCCATTTTTTCGAATTATAGGAAGCATTTTGTATGAAAATTCATTTGAGGGGGATAAAATATCATTAAATTTTTCAAATTATACCGAATTTCGAATTATAGTTGTTTGTATTAACGAGCTTTTACTGTAATATGTAATATAATGTCAATGATTCAATAATTACCATAATTTGTATTTAATACTGACTCAAAATATTCTGACCAATTTCAATATTAGTCAGATATCGTGTGGACAAGGTTAGATTTGACCTGAAAATGAAACATATTTTTTTATCAGACATACTTGGCAATATTCAGGGACAAGAGTTTAATTGAGATTTTTAAGTAATTTTTGCAGATTATGTTATGTTTATTTGAAACAAAATTATGATTTATTTAGAACATTAAAAAATGTGACTTTGTAAAAAATAAGTAATTTTTTTAACACCTAGTCTGCTTGAATTATATTTCACATCTTTTGTATCATACTCTCACCCAAATAAATATGCTTCACAATGTTATGCAGCTGCACCTCCTCCCGCGTGTCTGTACTGGTTGTCAGCCTTCTCACGATCTATAATTGAAAACAACTTGTACATCATCTAATATGTTTCGCTTAGTCGAGGAAAACGATTCTAACAAGATTATGAGGAACTCACCTGTTTCAGATATTTGATAGGTGTCACACATTAGAGAAATAAATGAGAGCTAACAGTTTTCCATTGCTATTTATTCACAGGAAGAAACACACAGAGCATTGGACTGTAACACTGACAACTGCTTGTGCTATCCAATATTGAGGAACATTGAGTTTTGAAAAAGGATATCCATTTCACAAATCAAAATTCATATAAATTAGCAATATCAATACAAGAAAAAATGATAAAACACAAGCGTACTTTGTCATTTTGTAAACACATTTCTTCCTGTTCCCCGTCTCTCGGCATTCCTAATCCGACTAACTATCAGTAAAAAGCCGTAAGTGCACTTTTCAAGAGCTAAAATTAAATTTACACGGATACATCAATATTACACTTTCATCGCAAGAGAAACAGGCAGTCTAGCTAGAATTCTTTTTTCCACAACAAAGTTATATACATACAACATACAAATGATCTTTGATATTCATATATACGGAGCTTTTATAATATAACAGGGGAACAACACTAAGGTGCAGGATTTATCAGTGCAGAGTGCTACGATTCTTCACTTCAAAGTTGTAAAAACAAAATTACATTTTGGAACAGAAAGTGCCTGACACTTCCTCCTTGCTTGCTAATTAAACTGTACAAATTACCATTTTTAGACGTTAAATATTTATATATTTTTGAACTCTGTAAAACTTATGTATTTCTTTCTCAAATAAATAATCCCTGTGTATATATATATGTGTATATATAAATATAATAAAAAGGGTTTACATGGAGATACCTAACACAACCTACTTGGCTATGTACTCTGCTCTGTGTAAATCTGCTTAATGTTAATGATACACTAAAATTATGTACATTGAAATGCAATATTTATCTTGCACCAAAACAATACACACATAAGAGCAATGGCAGCATCGGCTGGTCTTGTGTTAACATTCAAACACTTGGGGAAGATTACAATATCCTACAAAACATTATGTTCAAAGACAGTACTGTTTTTTCAAAAGGGATCATGATCATTATTAACGAGAATTATATTCTACAGATTGTCAGTTGTGGAATTGATCGATGGTAAGCCAGCATCTTGAAGGAGCAACTTTGTCAGCGCTCCAATGCCATATTTATATTTCCAAATAAAAAATAAAAGAGTTGCATCTCATGAAGCCAAGCAACGACGACTAATATTAACCGGTATAAAAGAACCTATTTGAATAATACTGTAGACAAAAGCAGATATTTCTTAGACTCAATGTAAAATATTCCAAACGGTTTACATAGTCACTGGGCCTGAGATCTCAAATATTTTTTAGTTTCATTATAAATAATGAAGAGGTATTTAATGTTATGATTTTTACATTGTCTGTTTCAACATATATTTAATATTAAAAAAGGTATAAGCACTAATATGAGAAAATAATATGAATGCCAAACAATTTCAGAGTGTAAACCACCATTAATAAAAGGAATTATAAATGATCCATTTGATTGTATTCTCAAGGTAATACAAAATCCTCAGGAGGGAAATCCTCAAACTTCAATCTAGAGAATATAGTTTACGACACAATATTTTACTGTATACCATTAAGCAAATAAGTGGTGTAACAAAATAAACAGTCGCCATTGGGGGCGAGTCGCACATATAAACTCGCTTATTTCTATAAACTAATATTATTTTATTTAGTAAGCCGTATGTACTGCAAAGCCGTTTCCAAATAATTCCTGGGTGAGTTAGCAAACCAATCCAAAGTAACATAACTATAGATAATATCGATGCAAACGTTAAGTAAAAATTATATACATAGTATTCAAAATTCTGTTTCCATATACATCTAGACATAAACATTGACGGTACGTTATTTTATATTAAATACAAACATATTTGAGAAATAAATGCAGCCAACATTGGATATCTAAAACCATTTTTTCATACCATTTTGTCAATATTCTAAGTTAACATACATAGCAATTTATGAGGAAAATTTTAAAAATATATCTGGGAATTAGCGTATCATATTTTTTAAATTTAATTTAATTTTTTCATAATCATTAAATAACTGACTTAATATTTTTACAGTATAATACACATACATTCTAACAATAACAGCAACCTTTCAACAATGTAGCATAGACTTTCTAAGAGACAATAAAAACATTTCAAGACTTAAGTGTATAAATATTTCAGTAACTATAAATTTGACCCCTGGACCCCACAATGCATAGGATATTATTGGCAGCCGGTAAGTGTTTTTAACTAATATAATCTGCGGCAGCTCATTTAGAGGGAGATAGTCACCGATAACAGCATGCAGAATCTAACACATGTAAAATATTGGTTTCATAACTTGACACTTGAATATTTAATAACAAACTCTTTCTACCCAAAGGGTTTACCTGACACAGCAAGACTATGTTTAGACATGTGACACTTTCACCTTAAATGTAACTTCTTCACAGTTAAACTTGTGACATTTCTTACATTGCAGATTCCACACATTGTCAGTCCAAGATTCCAAATGGAATTGTTTGTGAATACAAAATATCAACACAATATATCACCACATTTTTAAAATGAATAACAAATACCAACACCCAAACCATGAAGAAACTAAAAATAATGAGCATTCCGCAACTTGTAGTTACCGAGCCAGGCATTATTTTATTCTTCGGTCATTCTGGTACACGAGACTATTCAATATTCAACACGATTCCACGCAGTAATCATTCTCATATTATCATACCACAAAAATTACCAAATCAGTCTTTCGAGACGAAATCAATGTAGCATTGATTCCGGAAAATCTTTTCAAACATTCGTTGCCATCAGCAAATTCTGTATATTTTCACTCCAACATATGTACACAACATTATTTCTAATATATTACATTAATTAGGCATTTGATCATTGTATCATTAACTGTACACTTTTAACATTTTTCAATGCTCACCGGGTAAAATTATCAGCGCGTATTTCACCATACTAGTCAATGTTTAATAATATATTTACAATTTTTCATATAGATAGATATATTTACATCAGTTTTTAAATATTTATGATTATCCTTTCACAATGACTTGACTTTTCCACGCAGACAACAGAAAAACAGCTCCTAGTTGGTAAAATACAATGTTGTTTAAGTGCACTACAAAGCACAAACATGTAAAGGGGAAAATAACAGGATATAAATAAATCAATACTTAACGATGAATATCGCCAATAAAATTAATCCCCACCGAAGGATGTTCAACCGAGAGTTTTATATCTACAAATATACAAGCTGCACTTCAGTCACCCAAAAAAAGAAATTCACTGTTTAAAAATCAAACATTTGTCTTGTCCACAGTTAAATGTGGGAATATGAAATGTCACATTGTACATAAATCAGTCTTATATTTTGAAGAGTTTTCACTTAACAGGAGGTGTCCAAAGTTGTGGCTAAGAGGCTGCAGTGATTGGTCAGTTAGCTTGCGGGTGCCGCGGTGCTTGCATCGTATCCTGGCGGCGGTACAGCAGCAGGTACGGAGTTCGGGGCAGGCGGGGGTGCAATACCTGCGAGTAGAATAAATAATTAACTGCTTTATCTGTCTACGTGAGCAATATTCTCACTTAGATTCTAATAATAAAATTAATATTTAGAATTATTTTTTAATTTACGTAAATGAAAATAAATAATTTTGACTAGATTGGTTTTATATCACACCACTAAATAAACACGTTGGAAAATTGCCATGGGCCAGCAGCTATGACTGTTCACATACCTGTTGCTCCGAGACGGCTGTGACAACAGAGTCATCGTACCGCAGCCAACCACCAGTGCCCGCGTGATACGCGTCTGCTAAGTAGTGTCCCTTTTCAAGCTCTGCACCCTCGTGGTACACCACAGCAAACAACTTGTAAGATCGCTGCTTGGGGCTGTACTTCATCTTCGAGGTGATAATCTCTGAAAGAGTAAAACCATTGTTGTTCGTGAGAATACGATTGATATGCACGCAGAGAAATTCAAAAGGAACAGCGTAAAAAGATCAGACTAATTTTTATCCGCATCATTTTTTTGGATGACGAAAAATATTTTTAAACATCATTTTGAAATATGTTTTGAGTATAATTTGAAACAATTTATACAAGATTTCTTTACATACAAATATTGTAATATCAATTAAAATAACAAATTAAGAATGTTAGTTTCTCATGTACGAGTTGCCAGGTCTCATTTATCACTGGGCATAATTAAAATATATTATTTGTAGCGTATATGTTACAGTGAATCTGTTTTTCTAGTGAGTCCATCATTCACTGGCATTTTAGAGAAATTATATTCAAGGTCATTCTTATCATATTCAAAGAGTTTTTCACCAATAGAAATGAATACAATATTTTAACTTCTACTTACTAGTGAATTTATTGGTTTCCGAACCGAACTGTAAAAATTAAATTTGACAAGTCTGAAATCCGTTTCCGTAAAAATCTATGCTTTTAAACGAACTTTTATTTATCCAAATTGAAACAACCGGGCCTTGAATAACAATTTAATAAGTCATTGCGTGAACAAGGTTCTTACTGCATTATTAATTTCTTCTGTGCAAATCAACATTATGTAGGTAACGGATATTATTAAAATAGTCATTTTGAAGTGTTGAAAGTTTCGTCTGCACCAATTCTTCATTGTATGATTTTATAACAAGATTCTAATGGCACATGGACCTTGTTTTTCAAAATTTATTTTGCGTTTTGTGTCTCATTCTACACTAGTCTAGTCCAAAGTCATTACAAAGCGACAGTATTTCTAATTTTTATCCTTTGAGCGATAGCATATTCTCTATTCTGTGGCGATAGTTCTGTTTCTCGAACTGTCACACTTCTGGACTGGTCTTTGATATTCAATGATTAGTTTAGGTAGGTAACTAAAACGTAATATATTTTTAAAATTTTAATCGCGAACACTTACGAAATTCTGATCATCTTATAATTCAAAAGACAGTCGATTAAACTCATAAAAATGATATGGTGCGAGCAAGCTTCACGTCTGTCACCGACGTCGAGCCGAGTAAGTTTGCGAACTTAAAAACCGCGCACTTTATGTTGTACGTCTACCACCCACTTTACACAGCGCAAACAAGAAACGCAAATGACATTAGACACATTTTTGATAAAAAGATAGAAAATTGGAAATGCGGAAGAATCTGAATGAATTCAAACGTAAATGATGACTTAGAATCTCTTTGATTTTTGTATTTTTCGCATCGAGTGTTTGTTACTTGACGCACTTTTAAAGGTTCATTTAAAATTAATAATACCGGGTGTATGTTTATTTATGTTTCTATATTTGTAAGAAATAAACTTTTGTTGTATTGTTATAAAAAAAACATATTTAATAAACTTAATTGACAAAATACATATTCATTAATAAAAAATTTCCCTTAACCCCCCAATATTTACATGGTGACATAACCTCGTTTTGTTCCGGCAGTCGTCAGATATCATAAAAAACACGAGTGCGCGATCTTTCAACCGACACCTTACTTCGCGGTTCGTATTCGTTTTGCGGTGCCACTGTCCTATTTTAATTTAGGAGTTAAAATAGGACCGCAAAATGAATAAAAATTGCCTAGTGAAGTGCCGCCTTTATACTTTCTACGCTTTAAGAATTACGTGTACAAATTGATAGTTTCACCGATATATTGTCTATGCTTTGAGTAATGCGTGCATTCGTAAACAAAATATATTTTCACGGATAATGTGTAGTGAATCTGAGAATTCGTTGATTTAGATGTTTTCACTGCCCAGACTCTGCCCGACCGGGAAAAGTACATTTCTACTAGTGAAAGTGTAGTCTCACTAAAAATGCAAATTCGCTGTAACATATACATGACATTAATTTACACCGACAATGAAACTATAGTAAAATCATGATTTCACACTATTTACACAGAAAAGTGCTGTTTCATCTCCAAATGTGGATGAATTTTGTTTACACTGAAACATTTCAAAAATTTCTGAAAAATGTCAAGTCTTGGAACTTCATGTGTAAAATGTTGAATTTTCAACACGGCAGCTTATGATCCTAGGTATGTCTATTAATTTCATGGGTCCTGGTTCGAATGAATGCAAATTACATTAATAATGAAATACATTATGGGCTTGTAAGGTAAATATTTACAACATTCCACTAATAACCCTTTTTAGTAGTTGTACTCCTTTTACCATTAGCCATTCGCCCGCATTAAGCTAGTGCCATTATTTTGAGGATTTCGGAATTATATTTTTGCAGGTGGCCGCTACATAGTGGGTCGAAACCGTAATTTGAGGGACTTGGGGACCAACTTTCTTTTTTTACTTTTTTCTTTATGCGGGTGGATAGAGCTCAATAACCTTATCAATAGTTGTCCTACGAAAATTTTCCTAAACTTTATAGTTTGGGCAAAAAAAAAACCTTGAAAAATTGAAACCTTTTTTTTCCTCATACCTCGTCTAGTCTACCATCGTTTGATGCCATGAACATATACATAAACTTGCAACTCTGCCAGATAAATGGATCGAAAAAATAAAAAAACGTATATATTTATAATATTATTTTTAGTCCCTTAAATTACGGTTTCGACCCACTGCGCCGCCATTGCGATATTGTCGAGTTGATTTTTTCATTAATGGATGTTTTTTCAAGTTTTTAGGTATTTTTTCATTAGTTGTAATTGTTAAATTGCTTGTCATTTGGTTTGCTAAACCAATTTTCTTCTGTTAAAATCAATGAATTATTATTTATATTATTTTTTATTTCTGTTAATATTTTTTACAATGTGCCCTTGAAACATCACAAAAAATTCAATCGATTATAAGATGATAATTGAAAGAAAGTGTAAAGATACAGACAGACCATACTGTTAAAAATGTTCTCAGGTTTTCAAGGCCGTTCTGCATGTAGTTTTCTGGGATATTCTGCTGTGTATATCAGACCTCTCTGGCCCACGATTCGGATCCCTTTGCAGGGCTCATGAACCCTGATGTACCGCTCAAGAGGTAGTTTAATTTCAATTGTATGTATAATAGAACCTCGTTATAACAAACCCCGTTATACTGAAAAATGAGATACAGTAGAGCGTCGATTATCCGAACGTCGATCAACCGAACAACCGCTTATCCGAACTACTATGCCTGCCCGACCCGCGCGTGCCTACTCCCTCCCGCGCTACAGCGCTCGTACACTTGTTAATTGTACTCGTATGTCACTTCCAAGTAGCCGCTAATCGATGAACAAAATTTAAACTAAACTAATGTTACTGGCAGCCACCGATTGCCCATGCTTGTAATTGGTAAAAGCAAGAACCACGTTGTTTCAAACTCGATAATATGTCTGCGATGCCTATCGTTTTCGCAAAAGAATGCTTGGATGGATAGTACAATTTTCATAGAATGGTTTCCAAAAAAAATGATAAAAGAGAGAAAACATTATTGCTTCTTGATCATGTGACATTTAAAATGAAAAAGACGAGTTTATAAAAGTCATGTTTCTTCCACCTAACGTGACTTCATTATTACAGCCCATGGACCAATTATTGAGACTTTCAAAAGAATTCTTACGAAAGTTACTTTTGGAAAAAGAAGAGGAGGGAGAAGAAATCCTGTAAGAAATCATAAGAAAATTGATTTGAAAGACGCGTCCTACACGATCAGAGCAGCATGAGACTGTGTAAAAGCGTGGAATAAAGTTTTGTGTAAAGTGGAAAATCCTCAAAGTGTATGTGTAAATGAGAAACCGAAAGATATGTCTGAAATGATAGATATGCTAAAAAAGCTTGATTGCCACGAATGTGATGAAGAAGAGGTTCAACAATGGATGGATATCGACGATGAAGATCCCGGGTACCAAATTATGCAGGATAGCGAAATTTTAGACCTCAAGAGTAATAAGACTGACGCCACCACTAGCACCTCATCAACTACTAGTTCAGAATGAAGATGAAAACATAATTGGTGCTTCTGAAGCGTTTACTTGCTTAGATATTGCCTTGCATTGGTTTGAAACACAAGCTGAAAGCGACCAGTAATATACGACCAGTAAATATCTGTCCTTAAAAAAGTACATGACCTAGTCGCTCATAAGCGGGTAGGCTTGCTTCGGCAGACGAGAATTGAAGATTTTTTAAAGCGTTAATTGTACCTGATATGTACATACACATGTTTTATGTTATGTTGTATATTTACAGTAAAAGCTCTTTAATGCGAAATTCAGGGGACCGAAATTCAACAAAAAAATTCGAATTTCGAATTAGGGAAGTAGAATTAGTAGGAAGTTTTTAACCATCAACACACTTTCTAAACATTTCCAAGTGTACAAACAAATGCATTTTTTAACATGTATTTTTAAACACATTTATTTGGCCAATATTGCATTCATTTTTGTCAGTTATTTCAATAAAATTAAAATAATTTACTTTGATATGTGATCTTGAGACATCAATTCAATTTTTAAAACAGAAAAAATGAAAACAGCAAATATTGTACATCACTTCACTGCGCTTTTCAATTTTGGCGCGATTGTTTAGAATTGTTGAAACGGTTGAATTGGCGATACCATATTTTACGCAATCTTGCCCTTATTTCTCAATTTCTCTGTCCACGTCTTAATCAAATCCATTTTCATAGAAATAGTTAATGTTTTGTACGCGCTGCGAACTGACGCCATTTTAATTTGAAACGAAACACTAGTTAAAATAAAATGCGAAAATAACAAAAATCTAACACGTGAACGTAATAAAATGTCTAATATTCTTCACACTTATCAAATAACAAAAAATATATTAAAATCGTAAATGAAGAGACTAAAATATCAAAAGTTTTCACGGAAATCACAGATAAAAGCACAAAAAAAAGGTCAATGACATTTCGCCGCGCGGCGAAAAAACCTGCGACATTTTGACGCGCGGCGAAAACAGCAGGCGCGCGCACTACGGCATAATGCCGCTGATCATTTACGGGCAGTTCTTTAAAATATTTGGTGAACTTAACGAAAAATTCTTCCAATATTATCGAATGAATAAAGAATGTTTTTATGAACTTTTAAAACTAGTTGGACCTTCTATCACATATAAAAATACTCCATTCAGAAATGTTTAATGTTTCTATCACTATATTCTTTTGAAGTGATATCATACAATGGTGGTCTTCTTTCAACTTTCGTAATTAGCATTTCAATATTAAAATCTTCATCTAGATCAGCAGAATTATTGCTTGTAGCCCATTGTTCTTTCACATAAAATATATGGTACAGCGAAACAGCGCGTAGCGCGCGCGGTCATGACTTTAAAAAGATGCGTTTTTTTGCCGCTGACCGCCGCGCCGCAAGAGAGTTGTAACATTTCACCGATTTTTCGCCGCTGCGTTATTTTGCCGCTAAGTGCGCGCACTACGATTCAAAAGCCTTTGTTACAACACTGCGGTGCGACATTATGCCGCTAGTGCGCGCGTACCCTTAAACAGCCTTACCCTGTGCGTGCGGCCACCGGCCAGTTGGGGATGTTTTATGACTTTTATTACTGTCATATAGATGATCAAAGGCCTGTGAGCAGTCATTTCCGTCAGCGCAGGTATAAAAACACTAGCAAATGGTGAGAAAATGTTAACATTTACACAAATGACTTTTGTGTCAAATTTCATAATTTTGTCTGAATTTTTTTTCGTATTTGGAATTAGCCATTTTTTCGAATTATAGGAAGCATTTTGTATGAAAATTCATTTGAGGGGGATAAAATATCATTAAATTTTTCGAATTATACCGAATTTTGAATTATAGTTGTTTGTATTATCGAGCTTTTACTGTATATAAATATATAACAATTTTTTTTTGTCAAGATGAAAATATTATTAGTTGTCATCCAGGGAAAGGCTGACAAGGGATAGTTTTAGGGCTTGACAGGGACTCTTGTAAAAAGCAATAAAATAAAAGTGGGTGGCCAGCTCCTGCAATTTTTGTACTTTTAAATTGAGGTCTTTAAAATTTCTCCTTGAGATCTTAACAGGCCCCTAACAAAGTAATTTGTCTAGTTGGGACATCACATAAAAATATTACAAAAAAAATCATACACGTGTTGAAATATCTCAATATATTTAACCTTTTCCATACTAAACTCAAAAAATCTCTCACGCTCCGAAGTGGGGACCAAAAGACCCCAAGAATGTTTCCTTTAATAAAGACTAATTTTAAACGAAAACACATTTTTAAGTGTATCATCATATAGGTAGGTCATTATTACATACATAAAAATCGAAAAATTCATAAATTTTTGGAATTTTGGGGATTTTTAAGTAATTCTAAATGATCATTTCAATCCGTCATTTCACAACCAATAACCAGACCAATATGTCGTCCCCGCGCAGCTGGCGTGATGTGCGACCAGTTACGTGTCTACATCTATTCTCCTACCATGCGCCGTAATGATTCTCAAACATCAGTATTTTTATGATTTGTTTTTTATAATGATAAAAATACATATCGTATTTTCATTAAAATCTTTTCCTGTAAATAATATAAAAGATGTTTATGTTTTCATTAAAAAAAAGTATAATAATTATTAACATAAAAACTAGTGACGCAACGAATACGAATATTCGTATTCGCCGAATATCATCACAAATATTAAAAACAAACTATTTATAAAAGAACGCAACGCAAATTACGGTTTGGCTGTGCACCGTGTATCCGAGCACACCTACGCACTCTATTATTGGGGATTCTCCCAATGTTGAATGAATGAATTTGTTGAGTTCTCAAGTCGTCAACATGTTTCACAGCACAACATGAGTTCTTTCATCTAGTTTCGTTGGGTTATTAATAAGATTAGGTGCTCATTTCATGTAGTTTTTGTTTTATTCTACGTATTATTCATTAAATTTTCTTTCCGATGTGTGTAAAAGTGTTAAATCCTATAAAATAATTTTAAATTAAATCTAATAACATGACCTCTCGTAAGTGTGAAAAAAGTGATAATTATTTTCAACCGAAATTGAAATCGCTCACGCCTGAGGAGTTACAAATGTTGTGCTTTTTGAACAAAAATTTGCCAGTGGTAAATTTTAATTATTAAATCTCTTAGTAAAAAAAGAACAGTGGTGTATTATTTAATACCTGGTGGAAATATTCGCATTCGTATTCACCGAATGTAGGCTTGATATTCGTATTCGTGAAAGTAGTATTCGTTGCATCACTAATAATAATAATAAAATCATATAGGTAAATAACTACGGTGACTCATAAAAATATGATATTATTTATATTAAATGAATAAAACAAAACAATCTGTCATATAAGTAAATAACTATGGTGACTCGTAAAAATATGATATTATTTATATTGAATGAATAAAATGTCATATAAATAACTATCGTGACTCATAAAACTATTATATTATTTATATAGAATGAATGAAATAAAACAATTTGTCATATAAATAATTATTGTGACTTGTAAAAATATGATAATATGTTTATTGAATGAATAAAACAAAACATCCACTCACGTTTCCACCTAATAAATAATAACGAATACAGAAAACAATAAAAGCAAAAAAAGCCCACTATTAGCCCTCAATGTTTAACAAGTGCTGACATGAGTTCCCGCGGCCGGCGGATACGCTGAATTTCGAGAAACAGAGTTGGTATTGTTGTCTCGCTCTCACGCATTTGGTCCAAGGATCTTTAATGTATGAGCGCAAGCGATACAAAATGTAATACCCGGTACTTATACACTTTGGTATAGTATTGAATTCTAATATTTACATTTTTACCGTAAATTCTTAGTTTTCATTTTTAAAAATTTCAAAAATGTATTTAAAAACTTTTAATTTAAGATTACACGAAGTATTGGCTTAATTGTTCAATTAATTACCGAGTTATCGGGATAAATATTGATGTGGGGGACCTAATCTTCCCACTTCACAGTCTGTTGAAATGAAATAATAATATTGCTCAGTTTCTTGCCCTAACACCCAATCCCGCACAGCGAAAACCTCGCCGCCGCCTGTGGAGCTTTATTACGCAATATTATAATAAATTTTCATTTTTCGTTTTCACTATTATCATCAACGTTTATCATACTTTACGTTATAACTGACCATTTACATTGATTGCATTATGTACGTTATTTTCGAAGGCCAGAACTACCGGCACGGCACTTTCTTACTAAGATTTTGTGTATTCCACACTTTTATTCTTAAGTTTTTACTGAAATAACTTTTATTTAAACAAGACATAATAAAGGTAATCATTGAATTAAGTAAAGTATTTCAGTGTTGGTGGGGATACTGGAGAGTAGTGCCTATCAAAGATGAATGGGTAAAGACCTAATTGTATCATACAAACTAAAGATATCCTAATAATGAACTTACTGGGGTCAATTTTGAGGTCAATGGGATACTCGATGGTCTTGAGTATCTTGGCTGTAGAGTTATCTTGAGGCCGGCAGTGGAAGCACTTGAGGTGCAACAACAGAGCGGCTGGCAGGCGTTCTAGCAGAGATTGGCTCCAGGCATCGACAGGGCGCCCACGCTCGCGGCACCGGACACCTTCCATGCGCTCTCGACCCGCTACTCGCTCCAACGCATCGCGCACCGAGGTGGATTTCTGAAATACTTTTCAAATTATATACGAAAACTAGGCTGATAAGATGATACATGTGATATCAATTGATCAGATTTATTTTGTCCACATCTTTTGTCAGATGACGAAAAATATTTTTATACATCATTCACAGTTGGAATTCTTAGTTCCGTGAAATGTTGCGTTGCCACTGTGAAATAAACAACAATGGGTATGGGTAAGCGAAATATTATACCTCTATATCAAGCGGTAAGGTGAAGAACGGCTGGACGCAGTGTGTGGTTTCTGGTTGAGGTGAATCTGGGGCAGGCAGCCTCTGTAGTCGAGACCTCAGCTGCCCTCGGAATATGTCCGAAAGCGGGGTCCTGCCGGCCAGGCAACGCCGCTCCACCGAGCCCTTGTTCTTGGGGCCCATCACCTTAAATGTGAGATCAGGATGTCAGCAATGTGTCTCATCGCTCCCGAGCGGGTGACAGCGATGTAAATAAGTTCAGGTCTACTATCAACACCCACACGGTATGTTCGGTTGTGAAAAATTCATCATTGATTTTAACATGGGTTGTTTATTTAAATTCCAAGGGTATAGGACTAGAACCGACTGGAGATCTAATATTCCAATATCTCCACAGAGTATTTCTAAACGCTTCAATGTAAAGTCTTCTATTTCTTTAAATTGTGCAATCACTTTGAAGTATTTTACACATGATGAAATAGTCGATTCTACTGTTTAATAATATCTTTAAAGAATTGCAAAACTCAGAACATTCTGCCTCATAATAGTCTCATTTACCAGAGCGGCATTGGGTGCACTGCTTCAATGTGAACTTTTAATATTTTTGTCAATAAGTCAAATTTAAAACCTCAAGTTAGCTAGTTGACGGCACAGATTTGTAGGAGGATTATGCAAAACAAATATATAGATGCAAAGCAGGCATAACCAACGCTAGGTGACCACCACCATGAGTTACCTTCCATTCATCATCATCATCCGAGTCCTGCGCCACATCATTCCCGTTGGGTACAACGGGAGCATCTTTGGGTTCTTCGGGTTCTACCAACTTGATTAGCTGTTGACAAACAATCAAGAAACACATTTATTTATCCATTTGGGTAGGAATATACCCGCCAGTACTTGAGATGGTCGGTTGTACTCGGGTGAGCAACTTAAAACTATGTGTTATTGTAGTTTTTTTTATATTAAGATGCAATATTAAAAGATATACATATTACATAAAATAAAAACATTATACTATTAATACTGGTTTTAAACATTATACTGTTAATATTTACAGTATTTCTACTGACCGCAATTCACAATTTAAAAACAAAAAATAGTATTTGCTCAGCTTGGCATATTAATAATGGGAATAATCATTCTAGAATGATTATCAATGCCAACAAACCTCAAGCATCTCGTCATTTAACCCATTGAGGAGGCAGCCGAGGAATTCTTCAGCATCTTCCTGCCTTCCATCAACGCGGAAGCTGTCTCCTCCGGCCTGCACGTCCCGCAAAGCTCTAAGCACAGGCGCAGGCTCTAACGGAGGTCCAGCGCCCACCAATGCAGGGCCCTCGGGGGCTCCGTCAGGTCGAGAGCATCGCTCGGCTCGCGTGGGTCTCACACCAGGTGGCAACGGGGTGAATTCATTGATCAATTCCACCCTGAAAACATAAATTGAATTTCATTACAATATGTAAAAATATTTGTGTAGCGATGCTAAAATGGCGATGGGCAGGACATGTTGCAAGGCAGGATGCTACAAGATGGCCTCCCAGAGTTCTGAAATGGAGACCTTGGGAGAATAAAAGAGGCACCGGAAGACCACAAAAGAGAAGGGCCGATGATATAGCCGCTGTGGGTTGTGATAAGCCGCTGGAAAGAAATGGCCACAATTAGCAAACAACAAGGAAGGATGGAAGTGTATGGAAGAGGCCTATATTCAGCAGTGGAAAGATGAAGGCTGATGAAGAAGAAGATGAAAAAACCAGTACACAAACATTATTTATGCGGGGGACATACTTTAATCTTTTTGCCTTTATTATAAAAAATATGCATTTTATTAAAAGATATATTCACAAATTTGGAATATAAAGTAACTAACACTTAACCCGATCACTGCCGCGACCAGATAAATCCGCGGTGCCTCGCAGTTCCTCACACGCCGCGAACGGATAAATCCGCGCACATCTTTACATATTTTAGACGCGTAATAAAACACGAAATTGAAAAGTCTCTTTTTGTATCGCCTACCCGGGATTCTATCGGGATTAATTTTAAGGTTACTATCGGGATTAATTTTAAGAATTTACTGTCACTCATATTGTTTCAAAAATGTTGTAATCTGCATTTTAGTAAATGTTTCTATTTGACAGCCAATAGAGCTCGCAAGGGTCATCACTTATCTTTATTTATTACGGGGCATCCCGGAACCCGGAAGCGTCACTGTCGGATTTTTTGTTCACAGAGAGATTTTTTTTGATAAAATTAAATGTTTGCCGGTTTTTTCTCGTACTTGTTTTGTTTTCTTGTAAAGTAAAGGGATTACATATTATTATAAATAACTTTTCAGCATTATAAGTGTGTTTATTATCAATTATTGTGAAGTGATTTTTATTATCTTGGAATTGGTTCACTTGTTAGTTTTTCTAAGTATAATTTTTTGAATTTAGGTTTATTACAATGGCAGAATTTTCAAATAGTGACTAAGAAATCTTTTAAACTGCCGAGTCTGATAACAGTGACGTTGAATTTGAATTGCCGGAGTTTTATGAGCCCTTTGAAGACAATGCCGAAATGGCCAATGATAATGTTGAATCAGGGAATGTTTGACCAAGATAATCGTGGTGAAAGAAGACCTGTCTTTCATTGGGAAAGTGATCCATTTTTACCGCAAAAGCGCAATTTTGATTCTTCTTTTTCCGGCGCTAAATTGCTTACAAATCAAGGTATGCAAGAGGTTGATTTTTTAAAAATTTTCATGCATCAAACATTAGTTGAGCTCATTGTTGCCGAAACTAATCGGAAATATAAATATATAAAAAACAAGAGCACCTCAATAAGCTATAGAATGCAGCAATGGATCGATACAACCGTTGATATGTATATTTGATGATATGTATATTTTCATGGGTCTCTGTATTCTGATGGCAAGAAATACTAGAAACATCATTGAAGAGCACTAGTCCACGGATATTTTATTGCATTCGGCGATATTTTCAGATGTTATGCCAAGGAATCGCTTCCAAATTTTATTGAGTATGCTCCATTTTTGTAATAATGAGGAACAACCGCCTGGAGATAGACTTTTTAAAATAAAAGCAGTTGTGGACATGATTACAGCTGTATTCAAGGAACAAATGTATCCATACAAGAATGTGTGTATAGACGAGAGTTTGATATTATTCAAAGGTCGGCTGGTTTTCAAACAATACTTTCCAAACAAAGCAAGTCGTTTTGGTATAAAACTCTTTGTTATTTGTGATTGTACCACGGGATATGTGTTGAATTTTATTATTTATACGGGATCTACCACTATTTATGTGTGAAACCATGTTTTGAATTGTATCATACGCTGGAGGATTATAGTAGGTAGTGTTTAAGAACATAATAAAAAAAAAATCTTACTTTATTTTGTGAACTTGTGATAACCACAAGCGCCGCGCGCACCCGGAGTTTCTTACTGTATCGGCCCCGCGACGAAAGGGTTAATGAGAATAAGTAATTATTGAACTCTGTATATTGAGAAACCGGAAACTGAAAATTCTTAGCCATTATTATTGATTTTTACATGAATATATAACCAACACAAAAAAGTGTCTAAAAAATATCAATCGTGCGTGAAATGGAGCGGCAGACAGGGTACATTCCGCGTTACGTACGACCGGAATACGACCAGTTTAAAAAAACACTAAATGAGATGATGAAAATTGTGCAGGAATGAATACACAATTTTCATTTGACAAAAAGAAAAGCAATTTGTCAAATTATAAGACCACAAAAAAAAAGTAGTGTGGAACATGAGAAGGGTCATGATATTGTAAAATGATCTTACATAGCATCAATGATGGGTGTTGCAGACTTTCCTTTTCTCTGCTGGTGGGGCAAACTCTTGAGCATGTTGTAGAAGGGTGGGCATGCGATCAGGGCTTGGAGGATAGCATTGATGTAGCAATAGTTGGAGCGGTTGGATAACCCGCGCGGCTGCAGTGACACAGTGTGGTGATTCAACTGGTATTTGGCCAGAAATTCTAGGGGAAAATAACATATTTTTATGGAAAAACAAAATCTTCTGCAACAACAAAATAAATCTAGGTAAGGAAAATATTACTCGGCGCAATAAATCTACATATTGTTTAGTGTTTTTAGATACAGCCCATTGGGAATCGTGATTACTAATAAAAATAATTAAAATCGCAATACACTTGAGAAATTTATTAATTCATTATTAATTTTGTGAAAAACGTCTGTATTCTTGCATATTTCAAGAAATCATTTTGAAAACACAATATTCATTATGCTGATACGAAGACCACGACATTTATGTATTCGTTGTTCTCACCTGTGAAAAAAATCGAAATAAATTTCGTCAAATTTAAAAAAATTTTTTGTGAACAATGTATTGATTTATACCACTAGGGACTAAAAATTAATTCAAATTATTTTGAAAACTCAAAAATCGCGATTGCGAAATTCCCCAAAAGTCGTAAAATTCATGAAAACATGATTAATTTTGTGATAAATGTCTGCATTTTTGCATACAGTACTCTCTCGCTAATCCGCCGCTCGACTATCCAACAACTACTATAATCCCCCGTTTTTTGCGAGTCAATCACATTCTGTAATCTGTCGTTATTATAAATCTTCAGCTCGATAATCCACCGTCCTTTCTCTCTTTCATGTATAGTCCGCCTCCGACAACCAGTGTCATTTTCGGATTTTCGTTAAGTAAACAACTTTTCAAAATGGCGTCATTGTCACCCGTGCAATCCACTAAACGAAAGCATGAAAAGTTAACTTTAGTGCAAAATATAGAAATCTTAAGTAAAGTGGATAAGGGAGTGCCTTTTTCAGACATAGCAAATCAATTTCATATTGGGCGGTCAACAGTTTATAACACTCGGAAGAACAGAAATAAAATTAAAAACTATGTCGATAAAGCAGAATTTGGAATAGGGAAACGTCAAACGATGAGGACTGGTGAATAACCGCAATTAGAATATATGTAAACACTATTTTCGTGGTTTTTGCAAGAGCGTCGACGTCACACATCGATAACTGCTGATGCTTTGCACTCACGTTGCGTTTAGGTTGCACCGTAAAATCCGAAGATGCTCTAGATGTCGTGGATATTTATGTACGTTAAATGGGCTCAAGGAAAGGGAATGTCATGTGACATGGTTACAAATTTACGCAAAATGCGTGATCAAGTTATTAAAAATTTATATTCTGGTAAAAAATAAGCCAAATTAGCACTCTTTTTTTCGAAAGCTGAGTAATTTATGTTACTCGTTTGTTGATTTTTAATTACAAATACATAATTAGCCCAAAATTTTGTTATTTGATTAAATTTGTTGTATATATGTATACCTATTACACTATATAATCCGCCGATGGTTAGGATTTTGTGGTGGCGGATTAGCGAGAGAGTACTGTATTTCAAGATATCATTTTGAAAATGCAATATTTATTATGTTATACAAAGCCGTCACATTTCTATTACTAAAGAATCCGAAATTGACATATCTGTTCTTCTCACTTGCGAAAAAATCGTTTTTTTTTTTTCAATTTAGTCAAATTTAAAAAAAAAATTGAATTATGTGAATTAAAATGTATCGATTTATGGAGCAAGGGGCTAAAAATTATTTCGAATTATGAATTAATGCGGTGTTCGAATTATCGTGGTTAATCCATTATGAAATTTTGGGACTTGTGGGTTTTAAAAATTTTGAATTATGGCGAATTTCGAATTATCGGGGTTTTACTGTATTTGGTTTTAAGTTTAAGCAAATTAAGGCATTTTGAAAAAAAAACATGATTTTTTCTCTTCATGAATTTTCAGCTTCAAAATTCAGCAATTATTATGTCCTTATTATTTATTTTTATTGGAGGATTGTGATATAGGCAAGTATATGACTAACTAAAAAGTGGGTTCAACTCACCTCCCATTCTGTACAGATTGGGATCGTTGATGTGAGCGGGAACTTGGGACTGCTGGTTGTCTCTCATGACAGATTCCTCTTTTGCTGGTGTAGCTCCTTTCAGCAACTGTCCATTAGAGGTCTTCTCCGAATAAGAGATGGTTGGGGCAGATGATGCGTTAGGTGATTTTTCCGCGGCCTCCCACTGCAATGGCGATGCATCAAAGGGTCCCACTTTCGCAACTGGCTTCTGATTGGGCACCACATTGGTTGGTAAAACTGCGGAAGAATTGACACAAACGGGAGTAGGTGCTTGATTGACCACCGGGGCTTCTTCGGGAACCTGTTGCGCCGCTTGAGCTTCCGCTGCTCTCTTGGCATCGAATAAACTGGCCCAAGATCTGGCCGGAGACGGAGTATAGACGGCCGGTTGAGATTGGGTGGTGACTGGAACGGTTATTCCGGGTTGCTCAGCCGCTCTTCTCGGCGCCGGTGGAGGTGGGAAATCTGATGCAGTGGGGGCTACAGGCGGTGGAGCCGGCGTCGGTGAGGGAATCTCAGCTGTCACTGATGGCTTCCTCGCGTGACTGAAGGGCGCTTTGCTCACAATAGGAGCGGGGGCTATCGCAGCTGGCGGAATTGGTTTTACCGTTGGAGCCGGCTGGACAGGCTTAACTTCCACGTTCACTTGCGGCACGATCGAGACAACAGGAGATGGTGGGGGAGGATCTGCGACTTCAGGGGTACTTTGAGCTTCCTGAGGTTTAACGGAAGCTTCTTTCTTAGGTTTGGTGGCAAAGGGAGCTTTGGCTGGCAATGTCTGTTGGGGAATTATCACCCCGGCCGGCGGAGGCGTTGTTTTCACAATGGTCTTAATGTTTGTAAATGGGGCGGGGACAGGTGATTTGTTGGCCTTACAAGGGAGGCCCGCTGGGCCGGACGGAGTGATAGGCTTACTGAGGACCACAGGAACAGGAGCGGGCTGAGATACAACAGGAGGCAATTGTTTAACAGGTGACGCTTCCACCGGTTTGGTGTTATTTACCACCCAGGCTGGTTTCGGTGTATCTGCCGAAGGCTTAGGAGCAACTTTGTCATTAGTTAAAATTACAGGATTCTTGAGTAATAGCTGCGGACTATTGGAAATATGTTTAGGACTTCCTGATGGAGGTTTATTGGAGGTGATTTTTAATTCTTTTATTGGCAGGGAGTCAGCTAAATTATTCGACATTTTGTTACCAGAATGTGGGGCATTTTCTAATTTGGATTCTTGCGGCGGATTATTGTAACTTTTGTGGTCACTCTGTCTAACAAAGTTTTTGGCGTGCACGTTAAACTGGTGTGTGGAAGGTGTAGGCGGCGGGGGCAAGGAGAAAAATGCAGGATAGGGTTCCAGTGAGCACGCCCCGTCCGCGGGCCGGTTGGGATCGTACATGGCCGGCGGTGGGATGCAGGGATGAGGTGGGTGGGGGGGAAAGTACATCTCGTGCGACATATGCTCATGCTCCATCATCATCTCAGTTTGGTACTCCTCCGGTCCTTTCTCCGCTTGACTGGGGTCTTCCATGATGGGGTATTCTACATAAGGGTTATACGGGTATCCGGGAACGTACCCCATGGGCGGGTAGACGGGCACGTGATAAAGAGGGGCTCCCTGGGCCGTCTGCGCCGAGGGGTAGTACTGCGGATAGTAAAGGTATGGGGCTTGGGGAGGGGAGGGGGCCCTTTTGTTGGGCCCCCCCCGCCGGCCCCTGCGGCCCTCGCGTGCCCTCTGCTCGCCTGGCCCATGAGGCACGTACTGGTGCTGGTGCGGCTGGTAGTATTGGCTCATGTAGCCGTGCACATTCACGTTAGCGGTGACCTGGCTGACGTACACATTGGGTGGCATGAGGGGAGGAGCCCAGGGGGGAGGTTGGGTCGGTCCGTATAGTTGCGGGGGCTGCGGCGGTGGCTGACTGTACTGCGGTGGTGGAGGCCCCCGGGGGGGCGAAGCGGCCGGAGGGGGCGGAGGTGGAGCCATGTCCTGTTCCGACAGGCTGTCCAAACTACTGGAGGCCGTCGGGGGGCCCGCTGTGTCGCTCGAGCACGATGATAAATCTGAAATAAATATTATTTCTCATATTAACAGAATTACACAAGGATTGATTGTAACTGGCAAATTGTTCATATTGTAAGAGGGCTGTATGGTAAGTACCTGTGTTCAATGTATGGTGTCCCTGACATGATCTGTATACAACTGGTTAGCTGTCAAAATGTCAGACAGATTTATCGATTAATTTTGTTTTGATAGTCGTTGAAAGCGGGCAATTTGTGTTTGTTTGCAACCGTGAAAAAGGAGCTAGCTATATTATTTTTTTGAATGGGAAGAGGTTGTGAGGAAATCGAAGTGAAGCTTCGCGTCATTTGTAAGACTATGAACCTCCCATGACTATCATCAGATATTAGTTTAATGAATTCAAGCATGGCTGAATATCGATATATTAATTACGCCAAAATTGCTGCGGTAACTGGATGGTTTCAGTTGCCAGTTAAAAAAAACAAATGGCGAAATCGTATAATGTAGCGAGAAGTATGGATTGTTTTAAAATACATGCAGATAATATTTAATGTATAGAAATATTATACATGTAAAATAAAAATGGTCACTTATAAAAATAATCTACTTAATATTTACGCACTTTTATTAATTTTTAATATACATATTTGTGTTTCAAAATTGTTTGTAAACTTCGCCATATCTTTTTTTGGTTACTGGTCAACCCAGCTGCATTCTATGCCCAGCTGTCAGTTCGGCGCAATTGTCGCCATATTGGAGCGATGACAGCTGTTAACGAATTAATGTTTTCTCTTTATACTATTTATCGCTTTAAAAAGCTTCTTTTAGTTTGAAAAATGTTATATGATAGTGAATGAAATGAATCAAGTCGCAGATTACGGAATCACGTGCAGTACATAATTATATATGACATTTAACTGTCATATTTAATGTCTTTCAGGTTAGAATTTCATGTTTCGGAAATGATAAAAAAAAACTAACTCATAAAAACCAAGTTTTTATTTTACTCCCTTTCTTTGTAAAATATAACAAAAATTATAGATGAATTAAAACATATAACACTAAACTTACAGGAATTTAATATATTTCTAAAATGTCAGATGTTTTGAGCTTTGATATGACACTTCATACTTTGAAGATTAAATTCTAAAAACATTCGTCAGTCAATTTAATCAAGATTTTGATATATTTGTGAATTTTGCTATTATCTGTGAACCAATTGTCAGAAATTTTCGAAATTCGTAGTGAAGTACCTATTACATATACCGATGGAGTTATTCAAATTTGAATTATTCCGTGACGTCGTCAGGCCGCTGTTGGTAGTAATCAAACATTTGTATGGTTTCCAATTTTTAAAAATCAATTAAATTTTCTAAAAATCCAAAATTATACTATAATTATTATTTTTTTAAACGAAAATTTGATAGATCTTCTTGATCGTCGCCACGAGTCTGCTTGCAAAGTTTCAGCTCAATTGGATCACAGGAAAAGGGTTAAATATCGATTCAAAGTTTTTTCGTCAAGAAAACAAGCAAGCAGACGCCACGAGTTAAAAGAAAGGAAGTAAAATAAAAAATCTTTATTTTATATTTTCCAGAATATTTATAGTTTGAGGACATAAAGAACAACGGCATTAAGAACAAACGTCATTATATTAAAGTTGTTCCCAAATCAATTATAAATGGCTATTGCGTGTGTTTAATATATCCACAGCAACAATCAAAAATGCAAAATTAGTGTATCGACTTTGTGCAATTTTCCATTCTTGTTTTACAATGAAATTTTATATGATAGATCTTTCTTTAAATTTAGTACAAGAATATCCTTTTTAAAATGTGATTGTTTTATTTTGATAAATACGATAAAAAATTGTTCAGAATCTTAAGAAAATTGGACTACATTTTTTAATATGATTGCAAAGAGTGTTAAATTGCAACAATGCATGCACCATTAAAAATAAATTTAAATTTAAATATGAATCATATACTTGTTCAGGTAATGTTGAAAGTAAAATATGTTATCATCTTGAAGAATAAATGTTATCTGCACCATTATCATATATATAGTATCACTAATAATATTGATGGTTTACTGATATTAATGGATAACATACATATTGATAAATGTTATAGTTCCTGGTAAATTTAATTCTATTTGAATAAAAATATTGTTAAATGTATTTTGATTTTGCTGTAATTTCTTAGAATTAATACTTTCTTAAGAATGTTCTTAGGTTTTCTCGGCCATTCAGAATCTTCAGTTTTGTGTTTTCTGGGATATTATGCCGTGTTATTACGACCTTTTCGGTCTAAAAGGCCAGAAAGGTCGTAAGAACACAGTATAATACCTCCAGAAAACACAAACCTGATAATACTTTCTTCTATTAACGCATGTCTTATAGTCAAGAAACACATAAATAATCCTACAATTTATTTCAATTACCATGAATTCTGATTAAGCTAGGCCCTGTGAAACTCAATTAAGCGGCAGTTGTAGCAACTTGGTTTAAAGTATAGATTTTAGATTAGATTGCCATGAAAGTGATTTACATTGAATATTAAAAATGCATTGGCTTTGATACTAGTCAAATAAAATGATTTAAACGTTGTAAAAAAAAATCAGATTAAATTTCTGCAGAGTTTTTCATCATTTTATTTGACTTGTATCATAGTGAATGAATTTTTAATATTCAGTATAAGTTACTTTCTTTACTCCAACGCTTCACAGAAGATAGCTCAGAAATACAGAAGAGAAAAAATGCAATCTTTGATGATTGACCTTTAACTGTTGACATTTTATCCAAAGTGTAAATAATATTTTCTGCTCAAAATTTTAGGAAAGACTCCTTTGTAGTTATTGCAACTAGCTTATTATTATAACAATTAGAGTCACCATGTATGTTATTATATGTTATTAATAATTTTGAAATAATTTGTGCATACAGAAGCACAAATCCTTTAAGAAAATATGCACATCTTTTCTAGACGATTTATCATATAAAGTAAAAAAACAATTGCAAAGTTAAAACCAGATCAAGAAAACAAATAATGTAAGATTTAAGAAATCACATAAGAAACGCATCAGTATAGTAATATATGATTGTTAGAATGTATAACCGGGTCATACAGCTGGGGCGTGAGTAATGTAGAATCCTCAATACCAAGCTAGTGGCAGTGCATAATACAAATGTGCAGATGTGAGTGATCACTGTTCAAAGATCAACATTAAAATAAAAACAGCGAACAAAGCAAAAAGCAAACATTCTTTTAAAACATAAATCGTTAATATGGTTATAATGAAATGGCAATATCCACTGAGAGCGATAATTGTATCAATTCGGCACATTTTGTGAGCACTCACTGGCGGTACACTCGGTTTATATTTGGAAAGAATGCTCAAAAATCAATAAGGCTGGTTATCCGTTTTGCAAACTATCAACCTGTCAAATTGCGTCGACAAATCATGCACTTTCAAGACGTGTGCGAGATGCCGTCTGAATGTAAATCAAATAAAAATTTAACTTTCGTCACATATTTACATACACATTTCTAAAATAGTAAGTTTTGATAGAAAGAGATGATCATATATTCTTCGATTTCGAGCGCCAGCGGAATACCCAGGCGTCCCGCGGTCAAATTTTTTACTTATTTTAACTTTTGACAAATGCTCGTATATTATTTCAGTCGAATTATTATTTTCCTTAAAGAATTTAAGAAACATATTAATAATTCTGAACTACTTTTTAAATCAATGTATATCGTAATATGATGATATAATTACACCCACGCGCATATCTTGATCATTTGCTTCATGTGACACAACGTATGTCAAAATGTTTATTATTTTAACTTTCGACAAATTTCTCTCGTATTTTATTTATGTCGAATTATTATTTACCGTATAGAATTCTAAATCATATTAATAATTCTGAAATACATAATGTATACCGTAATATTAAACGATAAATAATTACATATAGATGCCAACTGCATGTGCATATTGTCAAGCTCGACTTAACATAACAAAATTGAATTAGTGACGCATGTTTAAAGCTAAAAAGGATGAAACCGTTAAAAAAATTCATAAAAAACCTTATTATATGGGAGATATCAATTGCTTTGAATGTATAATATAATAATAATTCATATAAATATTAAATTTGGCACAGTAGTACATTTAATAGTGAAATAAATGACAAGGAATATTCTGCTATATAAACATGTCCAGCCTCTGCTGCGGCCGACCGCATCCTGGTTTATAACAATGTAATTTTTATTTAAAAATAATAATTAGTGTTCTTAATAAAAAAAAAAATGTAGCTTTTTAATAGTGGATGAAGAGGATATGAAAAAAACCGGACAATTATCTTAAGCAAAAAATAATAACTTGATTTTGAAAAAAAAATGTTCTCACACATACTGAACCAGTGATTTAATGCTGTCACACAAATAGTGTTAAATTGTAATGATGATCAGTAACAATTGAAATGTAACATTGTAACAACTGGTATACTAGAAACTAAACTTCTAACCTTTGAACCAGTTACTAATCATCATTACAATCATACTCCATCGCTACATTGAAAGTTTGTGAAATTTTGCTAAACCGTCACTATTCAAGCGATTCAGAGTGCAAAAACAATAAATTGTACGATAATAGTGCTTGCGATAATAAATTGAGCTCATAATTATAAGAAATGGGTTTGTAATTAAATGAGCTAGTAAGCTTTGTCTTCGTTAATAAAAGCACACTCCTCGCATTTTAGGAAAGAAAAACACAACTCCTTTTTAAAAGCGTATTTACCAACTGCTCGCGGAAGGTGCGAGAGGTACACTGGCCCCAAACTCATTTCATCACCGACAGCTGTAATTCATAACTAATTATTACTCACTCCGCGGGACTATTGGCCTGAGGAATTTGACCAATTACTTTAGGTTAGTCATAACAGGTGGCGTACAATAATTAATAAATTACAATGATAGGGATTTAATATTGTCATGGTTCCAAAACAGGACATGATTGTAATATTAGACTATCTCGGATTTGGGATTAACTTGACCACTAACCAGGTGTAGCCTGCTTTGTGCTGCGTTAAGTAGATTAGAAAAATATTTTAATAGAGTAATTAAAAAAATTTAACTAATTCAACAAATAAAGAGTTTTGAAAAATAAAACATTATTTAAAACCACCAGGAAGTTGTTTCATGTTATCACTGACAACTCAAACATCACACCATTCTTACGTATTTAAATTATTTAATTTAAATTTGTTGGTTTTGTGAACTTTAAGCGATGAATTAGGTTGTACTAGTTGTAGGTTCCAAGATATATTATAACTAGAGATAACACACTAACAAGACAGGAAATTTAATGTTTGTATAACCATTATTTATTTTTAAAAAATCGATGAAAATCTAATACCAAATAAGTAAAATTGATCAGCTCAATATATAAATAATAAAAAGTCCATTACTAATCTACTGCTGAAAGTAAGTTATTAAACCTATGATGGAGAACTTTTAAAATAATCCTACGTATATGTCCCTCCATGCATCCCGCATACTCAAATACCAATGAAATTATACTACATATACATCAATATTGCAATAAATAATGTTAAACCCAAATAGACTGATTCTGTACAATAATGTGGAATGTCGATAATCGACATCAGAAAATAATTTTAGGTAAGTACTCACCATGGGTAAGCAGATATTTTTATGGTTTTTAAAATACACAATAGACGGAAGAAAAAATGTTTACAAAAAATGGGTGTATATTAAAATTAACATTTTAACATTTAGTTAATTTAATGTGCATTTAATTTTTTTTGGGATACTGCTGCTTTTGCTTTTATACCCCACATATAATGTGTATTTTTTAATTTTAATGTAATATTGAGTTCTACCGAAGACTACTTTTTAAAAAAGATAAAGATTTATGATATAAATGAATAATAAAAAAAAAATATAATAAATTTAAATCACTCTTAGGTTTGGTTGTCTCATCAGTATTAATGGTAATTAATAGTCAAGTAAAAAGCTTATATTTTTGTGATTTCCACCAATCACACAATCTGTTTTTGCAAAAAATTCTGCTTTTTACTTAACTATCGCCATTACCAAGAATCAAAAACTGACACTTAACATAAGTTCCAATTTATCCTATTTCCTTCCTTCGGTAAACCTCCAATGTTTTGAAGACCAACAAAGCAGATGGAAAAAATGAGTGCACACGGTCCAGAATTAAGTCTCAAATTGGTTATGTTGCATTAAAATCATTCCCATCTAAATCAGCTAATTGCTCCTCATACTGACATCAATCTGCTATTGATTGCAACAGATTGCTTGTTTTTACATGTCATAACATATTTAATTAATCTTGCATATTCCAACATCAAAGACTGCACATAAAGTCTACAGCACTGAAAACAAAACGTCTAAGCATTGGAGAATGTGAATATTACAGTCTGCCATGGATAAAACTGCACATGTTTTTAGAATGGAAAAATGTAATTCGCATTAAAAAAAATATGGTTTCCTTTCTACTTTTAACCCTTTATAAAAGACGTAAGCTAAAACATTGACCATTTATATTTAGATCTATAAATTCATACGCTACTCATAGTATTGTCAACCCTAGTTCAGAAAACTTGCTCAAGAATATTAATTGGTTGATAAAAACATCCAGAAAGTGAAGTTTGCTTCGAATCAATCGAAATCTTTATAGGTAACATGTCATCCCATTTATGAATCTCTAACAAAATAAATTGTCCTTAAAAGGCCCTAAACACATAATTTAACTATTGACCAATTTTTAGTTGACTGCAGTTCGGAATCAAGATTAGAACTGATAGTTCAGAGAAGGAGCTCACCGTAATGTGGTTCAGCCCACGTGACCTGCGAAGCCTCCGCCTTGTCAACCACCGGGCTGGACCACTGCTGACACTCTGCTGCTGGGAACAGTGCACTCGTTAGGCTGGTCCTCTCTTCCTCATTTATGTCCGACAAGTCTAGGAATTCATACTCCTGAAAGCAATACAATGCCTGAGACGGGCTGCCTCTATGCCACACCCAACACAGCAGCAGACAGAGCATACATTTCAAATTGCCAAAATGGAGTTGTTTGCGTAACCAATTTTAAATGCAAATAAATATTGTAGTGTTTTGAAATATCAACCGGCACAAAACGCTGACTTATCAAGTGAGCTGACATGCCAAAAAACTGCATTTGTTCCGAGTATTTCTTGGAAAAAGAATGATAAATTTGGAACGATAGACATTACTGTTTTGACTTATATTAACATAAATATTTTGTAAAATACATACAAGCTTTGTGAAGTATTATCCTCTTTGAATACCTCTACAGAACTTTTAGTTTCATAGCTTTGCACTTTTTAATACACTGATACTATTGAATGCAATACAGAGTATATCAGTGTATTAATAGCTACCCTTACCTCAATTGATGTCAAATACCCAATGACTTTCGAGGTGGGCGCATGCTCATTGTTTATTAAACAGAAGGGCTAAATTCAAGATGATAGCACTTATTAACAGATCCTTCCGAGAGTAAGTATCCTCAATATAGTTATATATTCTGATTTCAAATAAAACAGAATTGACATGCAAATAAGTATTAAAGAAAATATTACTGCAATTTTTCGAAAATTTCATCATACATTTTGGGACGTATTTGGACCATATAAAAAAATATACTAAAGACGCAGGGCAAACCATAAACAAACAAAACAATATTGTGCAGTAATTTCGTTTTATTCATATTCAGTATCAATTAAATTGTCTAAAAATAAAATTATCATCATGTAAATCTTGTCTATGATCACTATCCTCCGATATTGCCTACCAAATTGTACGGTGAAATTTTCGAAAATTTAAAGTGTAATATTTTCTTTAATACTTATTTGCGCAATCAATTCTGCTTTATTTTGAAATTAGGACACTCAACTATACCGAGGATATTTACTCTCAGATTAATCTGTAATAACCTTGGATTATGCCGAACCGAAGTGCATACTGTTATTAGTGTGCAGTTATAAAACGTTTACTCTTATCTATTAGCAATTTGAAATGTGCCATCTATTATAGCGAAACATCAAATGTGTTGGTTCAATATGCTAATGTGTCAACCAATTTTCAATTAACCATGACCTCTTACATATACATTATAAATGTTGAATAAGTGTTAAACCAATATTTTGAAAAGATCACGTTTTCAATGACACATGTAGCATTTTAAGCCATCAAAGTATACAGTTATTAAATAAACACATCATTCACATTGAAACGTCTATATACATTGTGCATTTCATTTCTATAAACAATATTTGTTTAAGACCAGGCAGAACCTTCTCAGAATACAACCCAATCAGATCATAGATCTTTGTGGCCCTCATAATCTGGATTATCTTTAAGGCTATTCTGAATTATCGGGTGATTTGATATTTTAGGCCACACCTCAATGGCTCCTATTAGTGATGCAACGAATACGAATATTCGTATTCGCAGAATAGTTGACATTTACCGAATATTCATATTCGCCGAATATCATAACGAATATTAAAAAGAAAATATTTATAACTGAACGCAACGCAAATTACGGTTTGACTGTGAAATGTACGGTGTGACATATCACGAATATTCGTATTCGCCGAATACCATAACGAATATTAAAAAGAAAATATTTATAACTGAACGCAACGCAAATTACGGTTTGACTGTGCACCGTGTATCCGAACACACCTCTATTATTGGGGATCCCCTTACATTGAATGAATGGAGTTGTTGAGTTCTCAAATAATTTTTTCTATGGAACTCAAACTGTCAATTGTTACTTGTTTCTTGTTTTACAGCATAACATGAGTTCTTTCATCTAAATTTTTTGGGTTTTTAAAAAAGTTAGGTGCTCATTCCATGTAGTTTTTGTTTTGTAATACGTATTGTTCGTTCTATTTTATTTCCGTTGTGCGTAAAAGCGTTAACTCTTATAAAATAATTTCAAAATTCTAATAACATGACCTCTCGTAAGCGTGAAAAAAGTGATATTTGGAAACATTTCGATAAGAAATCTGGTAGATAAGTTAAATTTAAATAGATATAACTTCATTTGTTTGTTTTTGTTATAAAGAATAAAGATACAGGTTTGTGTACATGACTTGTTAGTGAACTTGTCCCAAAACAAAGCCGGCCCATTGAGACGAGTTTATTTTGTTTTGTTCGGGGATTCTATTATTTATTACCTTGTTGAATTATTTGTATCCGCCGAATAGTAGGTTTGATATTCGTGAAAGTAGTATTCGTTGCATCACTAGCTCCTATCGCTAACTGATATCGACTCACAGTAGAAAAACCCGAAAGGAACTATAATGTCATTTAATTCAATTCTGCCAAGCAACCCGGGGTTAAATACAGTGTGTTTAATAATAACGCATAAGCGTTCTTGAATAATTTGAGAACTAACACAGCTGCTTAGTTTGCCTTAATAATAAACCAAAATTAAGCTATAAGTAAAAAAAATTACAATTCCGCTGTTGAAATTTGCAGTCTGTAATTTTTGTGAAATAAGAATACTGTTTCTGAATAGAAAAAATGGCCAATACTTAACATCCAAGGTACAATTATTATTTGTTTCATATGAAAACAAATAATCTGACAATTTGATCTAACTTCTGCCAACATAATTTATCCTATTTTTATTAAAAAAAGTTAAAATTAGTGAAGGCCATAATTTTAACCGCTTATTCATGGTACACTTATTTGAGATTTGTATCCGATTATATTGATAACTGAGATATAAATGTTTCCTGGTATACATGATTGCCTGCCGAATTGCCGAAATCTCTTACCAATCATCAATACATACAATCAGTACAATTCTTAAATAACAGTTATAATGGAACCGGTTAAAATACCATCACTAGTTAAAATATTTTGATTTATAAAAATTAAAATTGATAACAGGTAGCCACTCGCTACTTTGTCAATCGTGATTTACCACAACACGGAGATCTTTAATTTTTATTAGCACTGATGTTAAAAAATAAATATAGACATTTCAATGCCAGAACACAATGACAATAATATATTTTACACCTAATAAAATTCACATAAATTAAAAAGATACTTTTGCAAACAAACATTTATACAATGTATTTTTTTTTAAATATATAAATTTGAAGATATTTTTGTACGGAAAAAAGGTTTGAAAACATAAATTTATATAAGTAATTAAGTTATTCCAGATATTTAATTCGCAAAAAAAAAACAATAAAGGAATAAATAATCCAAATGTTTTTTAATTTCAACTTCAGAGTTTGAAGATACGGGGAGACTTATAGATACATATTTTGTTCCATGCAAATATAATGCTTAAATAAATTGACAGAAGATGCATTATTCAGCTATTTGAATAGAAAACTGACCTTAAATTGAAATATTATTTCAAGTGTCTGCACATACTGACAGGACAACATTCTAAAATGTTCCTACACCCCTGCAAAAGTCATGCCTCGGTTAATTAAGTAGGTACACACAATTAAGAATCACAATAATAATTACATATGAATAAATTACATAATCTAGGCGACTTACATAACAATACTAACCTTTCCTGTATATTGGAACATCAGGGATATTGATTCAAATGTTAGTATCATTAATAATCATGCACATACCTACATGCAAACAAGTATTATAGGTTATGAAAAAAAAATCACCTACCAGCTTTTTTATAATTTTCAGTGCATTACTTTTCTTCATTGGTTTAACATCGACAAAAATGATAGCGGCATCAATTCGGGAGCGTCACAAATATAAACAGTGATCAATTATGGTGTATTATTAACAGGAACCCCTAAACTTTGAATATGTTTACAGAATGACAAAACAAAAATTACGCGTGATCTTGCGGGACCGCGTATTATAGGTTAGGTTCCAAATAATACACGAGCACTTATATTCTGCCCGATCAAATCAATATCGTTGTTAGCTGAGGTTAAAAATTGAAACACAATTTAAATAATTAACGTAGATTTCGAATTAACTCACAAATAGCAGAATACGGAAACTAACATGTGGTCTCAGCAAAATTTTAACTGCAATTTACGAGGGACCAACATAATATTTGCACTTATTCATAATAAACAATTTACGATTTATATGTATTTGTGATCGAATTTGACGAAATAGCTTTAATTTTAGGTCTCCTCGCCTCGATGTCGATACAAAAATATGCGGGATATTTCAGTACGGTAAGATGGCGTAATCGCGTGAACTTACAGCCGGTTACTGATAGCTCATCGAGTTGTTGACGAATGACCATAATAATTGCGGTCACATGCATTCTGGACATTTTATTACATACGATAAATAGTATAACTTACCTCTCACGTGCACAGACTTTCTGTAAAGAGACATTTTGTAATGAAATGGCTAATCTTAAGAATGCGCACATGAGAAAGGACAATATCGTGGTAAGAAACAAAACGACAGAAAATCTCAAAATACTCACCGATTTAGTTTGATCCATGGCCCTTTTGAAACACCATTACTAATCCGCTGTATTCATTGCATGCAGCGGAATGATCTTGAAATTACATAAAAATTACAAACCGTCCGGCCAGGCATATGGCATAACAGGATGTGACAAAGCCCGCGCTATTCGGTTTAACCAAAATTCAACCAATCAAAAATTACCCTCGTGTTCCAAAATATTCCCAGACTGAAATACCCGGAAGTGCGACCATAGAGTGCGACCTCATTTCATATAATAGCCAACTTTGAAATAAAGATCAAGAAGCATAAACAACGAGTCAAGTTCTTACCGTTAGGAAATTTCAAAGAAAATATTTAATTTTATAATTCAACTAGCATACACGGCGTTGCCTGGCTTTAGGATTAAGCTATAATAATAAGTTTGTGGGGGAACATCAAGGTTCCATTATTTTGTGTATTTGGGAAGTATGTTTAGTAGAGACGGCAAGGCTGAGAATGATATCGAAAAGAGAGTGACTGCGCGAAACAAAGTTAATGGTGCTCTATATGTAATTATGGCCAATAAGAATCTGCCAAAGGAAGAAAGACTAGCAGTACATAATGGCGTGCTAGTGCCAACCCTGATGTATGGAAGTAAAGCCTGGAATTGACAAAAGAGGAATAAAAGTAGACTGAATGCGGTGGAAATGCGGTCACTAAGATGCTTGTGTGGAAAAACTTTGGTCGATAGAGTGAAGAATGAACAAATTAGTGAATAAAATGCTGGCTGTAGTGTGGTAGATAGAATAAAGAAAGGAGTGCTGAAATGGTTTGGTCATGTGGAACGTATGAACGAGGAAAGGTTAAGAAGATATATGAGGCGAGTGTTGGAGGCAGCAGAAATAGAGGGCGTCTGCGAAAGACCTGGTACGATCAGATATGTTGGGAATATTCGTAGGTCGATGGAATGAAAGAGTGGTATATTGTTTACTGTTTATTTCTTATCGGAGATAAGCCCCGGAAGCAAATTGAAGTGTACAAGTAATATGTAATGACGAACAAAGAAATAGATGACGCGCGGAGATCTGCCTGGTGTCACGGCAATGGCCCGACTGGTGTGGTGTCGCCAAGTCCCTAGCTCGACCCTTTTGTTTATATCGCGGAGATTTTTATTATGTTAATATAAACAAAACTCTGGATCGGGCGATAGGTACATGGCACAGGGTTCAACAGGTACCGCTACAGATACTACAAGTATTTGAAGATGGCCTTGTTAAAAGCCTCAATAATCGTAGAACTTGTATGAGAAGATGTATGAATGTGGCCGAAGCAAAAGTGGTGTGCCAGGATAGATGAGTGTGGCGTTTAATTCTCTCTCCCTACCCTGCAGGGAGACGGCGTGATGGTTAGTTAGTTAGTTAATAAAAAAAAACGAGCGAGCCTTACAGTAACCGCATATGAGTCATATATTTCCAGACACCGCTTACTCCATACCAAAGCAATTTACAGCAGGTCAACACTCACAACAACACATCAGCCATCCAGTCACACTCATTGCAGGGACCATCATCAGCCCTGATGATAGACCCTGCAATGAGATCCGTAACGTCTTCCAGAGAGGTCAGATACACACGGCAGAATATCCCAGAAAACTACAAGAAAAAAATTCTTTCTTATCTTTTGTCTGTCCGGGTATAGAGTGTGGCATTAAAAGTTACCTCATTCTTTAGTTATAGGCACGACACGATCAAAATTATAATAAAACTCATAATTTTCTTATAGTTACTTACCAATCTTGTTATATTTTTATTCAAAACATTAAGACCTTGTAAAAACTGAAGTGGCCAGAACTGGTACAATGACATGGCCAAAACTAAATAAAAGTGCCCAGAACTGGCACATTTGGACACATTTCAAGTTTGATGTTTCTATTTTAAATTATATTAAATTTTATATACTTTTTTTCTACATTTTCAATAGAGTAATTAATACGCTATAAGGGGAAATTTTTTAAAATCGATTCCGACTATTTTTGAGTTCGTAGTGATGCACAGTTGGCAAAAAATATCTCAAAATAAATAAAACTATAAAATTTTAAATGTGCGTTTTGCATGAATAATTTTGTTCTATCCGGTGGAGTCGCGTGATGTCATCTCTCCTTCCCGATGTGCAAGTGGTTCGTACTCCAACGCTCAAAACGGCGACAAGAGACACTCATTTGATAGCAGAATCGTATTTTTGAAAATAAAGACAGAAAAGAGACAATAGAAGAAGCGGACAAGATGCATCACTGTATTCTAAATTTGTTCTGATAAGTTTCTCTTTAATATTAATTCTCTTGTAAAAAAGTCTTTAAATAAAGTAAATATAACCTTATTTATTAAACAAATAAACGTGTGTGGGAAATTTATTTAGTATGTTATATCCTCGCTACCACTTCAATATTTGACATTTATTTGAAATAGATTATATGCATACAAATCCTTATTTCGTTTAGGTTAACCATTCAGGTCAATGAACGTATCTACCTATAAGTAATTTATATTAGTCCGAAGGTTGAAGTATTTAATATCAAGACAAATAGATAAATCTTCACCCTTTAGCCCGTTCAGCCCTTCAGGTCAATGAATGAATTCATTAAATTGTTTATATTAACAACATAAAAATCCCTTCGAAACAAATAATGTTTATATTAATTTGGAAACAAATGATGCAGAGTATAAATAGTACGGAGAGGTGGAAGATGCATCACTGTGTTCTCGATTTTTGTCACGTAAAGTTCTTCTTAAATAAATGTATTAATTCTGCTGAGGAAGTGTTTAACTGAAGTAAAACTCTTTTGTGGGAAATTTAATTCGTTCAACGATTCTGTTGAAAATTATTAAAATGGTTCGAAACCAGGCTAAAACGTTTTATGGAAAACGACAAAGTTTGTTGTTTTCATCTACAGATGGCGGTATTACAGATGGCGGTATTAGGCAACAGTCGCAAATTTAAAATAACGCGGATAAATGTGGAGACCTGTAATTGGCCATCTATATTGTATCAATGTTTTCTATGCTTTTTTTTGTGCTGTTGGTCTTCCATAAACATTAAATAAATAAATAAATAAATAAATAACTATCGTTTATTTTATTTTGTAGATCCATTGCTTATGCATCTCTCGAAATGTGTTTTACAAATGATAATTCAGAAATATTTAAAACAAAAATTGGATCGTGTACGCGCGGTATAAGTTATGCTTCTTTGGCGTGATTGTGATAATTGAAAAGGTAAGATTTGAAATATAATGAAAAATATCAAATTTGATCAACAGATTTCAGTGGATATCAGTCTAATAGTTCAATTTCTATAAAACATAAACAAAAAATGGCAACTTCTACCATAAACAAAAATAAAATTAAATGTTTTCAAAAACCTTGTCTTATTTACATATATTATATAATGTAATACCCCTACATTGCTAGCAGGGTCTGGAAATAGGCGAAATCACTACAATGCAGAAATATATGTTTGTCTCACCAATTCCGGTGTCACTTTGAGTCTTATGGGCATGTCCAAGAATTAGCGCCAATTTATATCCAATCAGCGCCGCCACATGGGATAAATGAGAATCACGACGCTTGCGCACAACAGAATACTTTCATACTCTCATATTCATTCTCTCGCATTTTTATTTTTACATGAACGTGTTTTTAATAAAAAAATAACTTTTAAATAACGCTTGAAATCTCAAAGTTCAAGAGTAAATACAATATATTGTTTATAATCATCTCTTTATATGAAAAAAAAAGCGTTTGAAAAATCATCAAAAAACGTAAAAATTACTTGCATATTTAAAAGCCTATAACTTTATTAATATTGAATATTTCTTAATTATCTTAGTATGGATTATGCGTTCATATAAATATGTATTTATTAAAAGTTTGTATCGCGTAGGATACAACAAATATTTTTTTGGCCGCGGCCTGCCGATTAATGCTTGTATTTTCTTAATTATTGTAAATCATGCTCAGTTTATTACTTTTATATAAGAACAAAGGCTCTACCTAAGTTATCGACCTAGAAAATTGCAGTCTTTTATATACAAGGAGGCCCAAAAGTCACAACACCATTTTAAAATGGAATAACTTTTTTTTTTTAAATTCAATTTTATTCTTTCATAAACAGAAAACACACTTCTTGGAAATAAATTTTATGGAGTTTTTAAAATTACATCCTTTAAATAACCAGCATTTTGCTCTACACACTGATGCGCCCCTTCTAAGGTGTGAATCATCACCTGTCGTAATGTTGGCTTATTCCGTCAATTTCTTCACGGATTTTGGCCTTCAATTGCTGAATGGTTCGAGGATTATAATGGTATATTATATCTTTCAAATACCTCTACAGGAAGAAGTTTGGAGCAGTTAAGTCAGGTGAGCGTGGCGGCCAAGTAATTTAGAATTTTGCGAAATTATCCTTCACCCGAAAATTTGCCTCAAGAGTTCAAAGGTGAGGCGAGCTATATGGGCAATAGCACCATCTTGCTGCCATCGTACCTCTGGTGTATCCAAGACTGCAGGACGCACGAAATTCTCCAGCATTTCTCGTTACCTTTCGCCAGTGATAGTTACCGCGTTTTCTGCCTCATCTTCAAAGAAGTAAGGTCCAAGAACCCTTCCTGCAGTTACACCACACCACTGTTACTTTTACGGGATGCGGACTACATTGGTTGACTACTCTTGAATTTCCAGTTAGGTACCTACAATCGCATATTTTGTTTGCTAAGAAATCCGTTTAGGTGAAAGTGGGCCTCACGCTCATAATGAGATTTTGAATGAAATCAGCTTCTTGCCTCGCCAATTTTTGGATCTGGACAACATACGCCAATCTATTCTGATAATCTGCTGGCTTCAGTTCCTGCACCAGATATATCTTATACGGATAGATATGCAGCATCCTTTGAATCCTCTGGAGCGAGATTTGGGACGTCTCCAACTGCTGGGACCGTCTCGAGTTGATATAGAAGGCTCTTCTTCAAGGCTTCAGATGATCAACATTTAAATATGGCGTGTACGCTAAATGTTGTCCTGTGACCTCCCTGAACACGGCCTCCCAGCACGTGATAAATCGCTCATAGACCCCTGAATTTGAAATCTCCGGAATAGACAAAGTATAGTTTATTCATTTGGAGGTTTTATAACCCCAAAATGACGAGTATAGGCTATTTGCGTTGGAAAAATTGATCGTTTGTTTTATCGATAAATCGCTCATAGACCCCTGAATTTGAAATCTCCGGAATAGACAAAGTATAGTTTATTCATTTGGAGGTTTTATAACCCCAAAATGACGAGTATAGGCTATTTGCGTTGGAAAAATTGATGGTTTGTTTTAAATATAGAATTCGACTATTTTAATACATTAGTCATGAGTTTCTCCATAATAAATTTCCAAGGCTAATCCTTTAATAATCAAAAATAAAATTAAAAAAAAGATTAATTGTGGAAAGTTATTTGAAATTTAAATGGTATTGTGACTTTTGGGCCACCCTGTACATTCTGATATAAATTAATAATAAAAACCCACATTTTCGTAAAAAAACTCCGAAATATGCATTTGCGGTGAATGTGCCACCATGATGCTAACCTGGGGGGAGTGAGGTATCGTGCATCCACAAACTTTTTCTCTCTCTTTATTTTTACCTTTATCAATTAGGTGTTATTAGCCAATAAAAAGTATATACAATAACTTAAAATACAATTAATAATAATTTTATGAATACTTATACCAGTACTTTGAATGTGTGTATATATATAGATATATATATATATATATATATGTATATATATATATATTATATCATATATACACACATCAATATATATATATATATATTATTTATATATATAAATTTACAATATAGATAAAGAATTACAACACTTAAATATGAAAACATAAAAATAAAAATTAAAAATAAATAAGAACTACAATAAAAACAAAATAATGAAACATTTCAATTCATTTAAGAAATAATTTAACATAAACAAAGAAAATTGTGAAGGTGTAAACGAATTATATTTTCACATTTCTCTTATTAAGAAATCAATCAACACAACAAAAACGTAGCTGAAAAAAAAACTTTGGTTTAAGAAAGCTTTACGTCATTATTTTCCAAGACAACAAAAGGGTAAGGATTTAATTGTATTAAATTGTTAATTAATATCAAGAACATATTGTGAATGTTTTAAATTACACGCTATTTATAAACACATATTAATAAAAGTTATAAATTAAGAACGAAAATTCAATTTGTACAAATATTAGGTCCTTACATATGAAATTGGCGTTTTGCCGTACTGGCAAATTTGATCTCAAATATCTTCTCTTTGGTTAGGAATTCCAAATCCAAATTTATACAGCTATTTACTCATGTATTTGTGTTTTGAAAATTATAATTCATTTGTTTTTTCCTCAATTGTTTTTTTCTTTGCGTCACTCAGTTTACAAAATGAAAAACTTGAAATATCGCGTTATTTACGAGTACGAGTTCCACCGTGGCACCAGTGCTGCAGAAACGGCTCGAAGGATTAATGATGTGTATGGCGACGGTGCCGCAAAAGAAAACACAGTGCGTTTTTGGTTCCAACGTTTTCGTTCTGGAAATTTCGACCTGCAGAACAAGCCCCGTGGACGGCCGGAGACCAAAGTTGATAATGAAGAATTGAAGGCTATTGTGGAAGCGGATCCATCGCAAACCACATCCGAGTTAGCTGCAGGCTGCGGTGTTAGTGATAAAACTGTTTTAATCCACTTGAAGCAAATTGGTAAGGTGAAAAAGCTTGAAAGGTGGGTACCTCACGAATTGAGTGAAGCAAATCAACAAACGCGCGTTGACTGCTGCGTTGCATTACTCAACCGGCACAATAATGAAGGGATTTTAAATCGAATCATTACCTGTGATGAAAAGTGGATCCTGTACGATAATCGGAAGCGCTCATCGCAATGGCTGAACCCTGCCGAACCAGCCAAACCATGCCCCAAGCGAAAATTGACTCCAAAAAAGTAACTTGTGAGCGTTTGGTGGACTAGTGCTGGTGTCGTTCACTACAGCTTTCTTAAATCTGGCCAGACGATTACGGCAGATGTCTATTGTCAGCAACTGCAAACCATGATGGAAAAGCTAGCTGCTAAACAACCGAGGCTGGTTAATCGCTCTAGGCCACTGCTGCTTCATGATAACGCTAGACCACACACTGCATAACAGACGGCTACCAAATTAGAGGAGCTTCAATTGGAATGTCTAAGACATCCACCGTACTCTCCGGACCTTGCCCCAACAGATTACCATTTTTTTCGAAATTTGGATAACTTCTTGCAAAGGAAAAAATTCAACTCCGATGGGGCAGTCCAAACCGCCTTCAAAGATTTTATTGATTCCCGTCCGAATGGTTTTTTTAGTAAAGGGATCGATGAACTACCTATGAGATGGCAAAAGTGCATAGATAGCAATGGTACATACTTTGATTAAATAAATATATTATAATAAAAAAAAATCAGCTTTATGTTCCTCCCATACTAAACGCCAATTTCATATGTAAGGACCTAATATAAAGAGAGGAGGTAAAGCAGTACTCAAATATTAAGGAAATTAATCAGAATTCGAATTCATACATATAAAGAAAAGGAACCCATAAAAACCAAGTTTTTATTATAGTCCCTTTCTTTGTAAAATATAACAACAATTAAAGACGAATTAAAACATATAACGTAACACTAAACTTGTTAGTAATTCTAAAATGTCAGATTTTTTGAGCTTTGATAAGACACTTAATGCTTTGAAGATTAAATCCTAAAAACATTTGTCAGTCAATTTAGATTTTCGACATTCGTAGTGAAGTACCTATTATGCTTACCGACGGAGTAATTCAAATTTAGAAAATATTCCGAGACGTTATCGGGCCGCCGTAATCAAACTTTTCTAATGATACCAATTTGAAAAAACCAATAAAATTTCGAAAAATCCGAAATTATACTATAATTATTTTTTTTTTTTAACGAAAATTTGATAGATCTTCTTGATCGTCGCCACGAGTCTACTTGCCAAGTTTCAGCTCGATTGGATGACGGGAAAAGGGTCAAAAATAGATCCATAGTTTTTGTTGACGGCAAGCAAGCAGACGCCACGAGTTAATATAAAGGGAGTAATAAAATATGCTAAAATTATTAAAGTTTCATAACACTAACTTTTAAGTATTTACCCAAAGACAATATGACATGGTTTTATGGTGCACAGAGGATTAACTGTACGTTTAATGGTACAGTAGAATATTGTTTGGTAAGATCTTTCATTTCTTTTTCCCTGTCGACCATTATTGGACATTCAAAAAATATATGATTGAAATCTTCGATACCCATATCGCACTCACATATCGGTGAGTTATTACACTTTTTTTGAAAAGATGAGCTGTAGAATAACAATGATTGGATCTTTCGGCGACATATATTAGGTCCTTACATATGAAATTGGCGTTTTGCCGTACTGGCAAATTTGATCTCAAATATCTTCTCTTTGGTTAGGAATTCCAAATCCAAATTTATACAGCTATTTACTCATGTATTTGTGTTTTGAAAATTATAATTCATTTGTTTTTTCCTCAATTGTTTTTTTCTTTGCTTCACTCAGTTTACAAAATGAAAAACTTGAAATATCTCGTTATTTACGAGTACGAGTTCCACCGTGGCACCAGTGCTGCAGAAAGGGCTCGAAGGATTAATGATGTGTATGGCGACGGTGCCGCAAAAGAAAACACAGTGCGTTTTTGGTTCCAACGTTTTCGTTCTGGAAATTTCGACCTGCAGAACAAGCCCCGTGGACGGCCGGAGACCAAAGTTGATAATGAAGAATTGAAGGCTATTGTGGAAGCGGATCCATCGCAAACCACATCCGAGTTAGCTGCAGGCTGCGGTGTTAGTGATAAAACTGTTTTAATCCACTTGACGCAAATTGGTAAGGTGACAAAGCTTGAAAGGTGGGTACCTCACGAATTGAGTGAAGCAAATCAACAAACGCGCGTTGACTGCTGCGTTGCATTACTCAACCGGCACAATAATGAAGGGATTTTAAATCGAATCATTACCTGTGATGAAAAGTGGATCCTGTACGATAATCGGAAGCGCTCATCGCAATGGCTGAACCCTGCCGAACCAGCCAAACCATGCCCCAAGCGAAAATTGACTCCAAAAAAGTTACTTGTGAGCGTTTGGTGGACTAGTGCTGGTGTCGTTCACTACAGCTTTCTTAAATCTGGCCAGACGATTACGGCATTGTCTATTGTCAGCAACTGCAAACCATGATGGAAAAGCTAGCTGCTAAACAACCGAGGCTGGTTACTAATCGCTCTAGGCCACACTGCTGGGCTTCAATTATACTCTAGACCACACACTGCACAACAGATGGCTACCAAATTAGAGGAGCTTCAATTGGAATGTCTAAGACATCCACCGTACTCTCCGGACCTTGCCCCAACAGATTAATTTTTTTTTCGTAATTTGGATAACTTCTTGCAAAGGAAAAAATTCAACTCCGATGGGGCAGTCCAAACCGCCTTCAAAGATTTTATTGATTCCCGTCCGGATGGTTTTTTTAGCAAAGGGATCGATGAACTACCTACGAGATGGCAAAAGTGCATAGATAGCAATGGTACATAATTTGATTAAATAAATATATTATAATAAAAAAAATCGGCTTTATGTTCCTCCCATACTAAACGCCAATTTCATATGTAAGGACCTAATATTTACACTCTTATCCCTACTTAGATGTGAATCTACGTACCACGGCTTAGAGAGAATATTTGGATGAATATTGCCAAATAATGTGCCCTTAACTAATTCGGATTTATTCCATGGAGAAATCCAAGTATCGAGACTTTTTCTTTTTAAAAATGTAATCTATCTTATATTTGACATAAGTAGTCGATCATACTTGATATCATACTTGAGAGTTGGCTTCTTATTTCCAGAGGTGGTTCGAAATTTTCTACCTGGAGAATATTAATTGAAGTTGATTTCATGGATCCAGATATTTATTTAATTATTTATTTATTTATTTAATGTTTATGGAAGACCAACAGCACAAAAAAAGCGTAGAAAATATTGATACAATATAGATGGCCAATTACAGGTCTCCACATTTAGAAATATGTCAGTAATGATAAATATTTATGATATACTAAGGCATATTATTATATAGAAAGAAAGAATAAAAAATTTAAACAAACAGAAATATGTCAGTAATGATAAATATTTATGATATACTAAGGCATATTAATTATATAGAAAGAAAGAATAAAAAGTTTAAACAAACAGAAATATGTCAATAATGATAAATATTTATGATATACTAAGGCATATTAATCAAATAGAAAGAAAGAATAAAAAATTTAAACAAACAGAAATATGTCAGTAATGATAAATATTTATGATATACTAAGGCATATTACTTATATAGAAAGTAAGAATAAAAAATTTAAACAAAAGAAAAAGAAACTTAATTATTACGTGGAAAAAAATTCAGCACTCAAAATTTTTCTTAATCTTGTGTGGCTGCACTCGAACAGATCAATATCCAATAATCTTATCAGTTTATTGAATGCATCGCATACCCTCAAGAAATATGAATTCCGACGATAGTTGGATGAGGTAAAATCAATGTGAAAGACTGGGTTGTGTCTACGAGATCTACAGGGAACATGGAATTTTAGTCTATTTAATAGTTCAGGACAGTCGACGTTGCCTGATACAATTTTTAGTAGGTACATCAAATCACCTATTTCCCGACGTCTGTATAAAGGTAGGATGTGATATTTTTTGCATGAACTGTCATAATCGTCAGAAACGCAATTGAATTTAAAGTTGAGAAAGCGAATAAATTTTTTTTGAATTTGTTCCAAGCGATTTACATAGATCATATACTGGGGGTTCCATACTTGCGTTGCATACTCGAGTTTGCTTCTGACAAAAGTGCAGTAAAGTACTTTCAATGTCTTTACACACTTAAAATCTTTAGACATTCTCATGATGAAACCTAAAGCCCTATAAGCCTTACTTATAATAGAATCGATATGTTCATCGTATAATAATTTTCTATCATTGATCACCCCTAAATCTCTGATTGATGTAGCTGTTTCTAATTGTTCTCCTTTTAGTATATAGTTAAATGGTATTATATTCTTTTTGCGTGTGAAAACTACACAAGAACATTTTGAGGGATTCAAATCAAGTTTATTTAATTTACAATAATTATCTAACCGTAGCAAATCATCTTGTAGATTGAACGAATCGTAAATACTAGAAATTGGTTTAAAAATTTTCATATCGTCAGCAAAAATTAGGACATTAGAGTGACGAAAGCAATCGTGAATATCGGAAATGAAGATTATAAACAACAATGGCCCCAGCAGTGATCCCTGAGGTACTCCGCTGGGAACTACAACCCAACTCGACATGTAATTGCTTACTACCACAGCCTGAGTTCTATTATCGATGTAGGATGCAAACCATCTTAGCAAGTCACCACGTATTCCGGCCAAGAAAAGCTTATTAATCAACAGATGATGATCTATTCTATCAAACGCCTTACTATAATCAGTATAGATCACATCTGTTTGAAGTCCTTTATCCATTTTATCAGTTAGAAAGTCATTAAAGAGGATTAGATTGGAGACGGTTGATTTCCCTTTGATGAATCCGTGTTGATCTGGATGAAAGGAGTGATGAAGAGCTGCATAGACTTGATCGTATATAACCTTCTCGAAAACTTTAGCAATTGTGCACAGTTTAGAAACAGGTCTATAATTTGCGACGTCTGATTTCGAGCCTTTTTTATGAATCGGCGTAATAAATGCCGATTTCCAGATATCTGGCACAAATCCATCCTTAATAGAATTTTTAAATAAAAGTGTTAGAGATACAGCAATTATATCAGCACATTTAATTAAATATATTGGTGGTATTTGATCAGGTCCAGCAGATTTATTGCTTTAATTGATTTATTATGTTCAATTTACTGACTTCTATTGATGAAATGAAACAATCGGTGGTTGGTTCGTAATTGGACAGAGAATTCGTATTGTGAGTACTTGAAGAGGGATTTGAAAACGTAGAATAAAAATAATCGGAAAAATAGTTACTTATGTCGGATCCTGATGTGGCAGTATTGAGACCGTATGTCATATTACTTGGTAGGTTGAATGATTTAGATTTTGATTTAATAAATGACCAGAACGTTTTGGGGTTACGTACTACAGACTCCTCTATTTTAGAGATGTAATTCAATATTAGTCTGAGAGATTTATATTGTATTTGATCTAGTTTTTTTTCTAAATTTTTAGGTAAAAGTTCCAAAAGAAAAGAAGCGTTATCGAGATGAGATGATAATAAGTGCGTTATACATCAATCTTAGAACTGTCGGATGAGAACCCCACTAAATCCCGTGGCTACTTTAATAATATTGAAATTTTCATTACATTTTGATAAGACTTTGGAAATATGGTTAAATCAAGACAGAGAAGACTGAAAATTTAGTCCGAGAAATTTAACCGAAGAGCTTATAGGAAGTGGATGGTACTCAAAATGTACAATAAAATTTGGGATGATTCTCTTTTTGGAAAAAAAACACTCTTTTCCGGGGATAGGCACAATCCATTATACACAAGCCACAAGCTTAGATCATTTGGAGCTTTTTCCATTTGAATCAAAGCCAATAAAATTGTTTTTCCTGAAGAATAAATGGCTATGTCATCTGAAAACTAAATAATTCTACAATGTATAGCAATAACAGCTTCTAAATCATATATGCACAAATTAAAAAGTAAAGGACTTAAGACTCCCTTGTGGAAGGCCCTTCCACACAACTCTAGAACCAACATCCTTGTTCAAATGCAAGAATGGTTCTAAGGCACAGAAGTTTTTTTATAAAATTAATAATTTTTCCAGGAATAATCATCTTGTAAAGTTTATCCACAAGAATCAGAATTAAAACATTATCATATGCACCAATAATATCTAAAAAAGCAGCCATTAAATATTCTTTTCTAGTAAACGACCAATTGATATCAGTTGTAAAAATAGACAAATTATCCAGAGTACTTTTACCTTAACGAAAACGTAATTGGAATTTTGAAAGAAGATGATTATGTTCTACAAACCAGTCTAAAATATTTTTAATTAAATGCTCTATTATTTTACAAAGACACGATGATAATGTTTTAGGGCAGTGTGAGACTCCATCTAATGGATCTTTATTTGATTTGAGGATTAGGATAATGTATTGGAATTTCCAACTCTCAGGAATCAAACCCGTAAAAAAATATTAAGTATTATTGTGTGGAGAGTTAAATTACCTAATTTTATTAATGAATATGGAATTTCATCTGGTCCAGGTGAGGAATCATTTAAATGTTGATGAAATGAAATTTAAATGTTTAAATGAACAAATTTTAATTCAGAGATAACAAAAGGGCCTTCGAGAAAATTAGTATTTTCAAGACTAGATGGTTGAGGAAGTTCTTGATCTGATGGACAAAAGGGGGGAGCCAGTTTATCCAAAAAATTATTTAACCAGGAAGAAGTGAGAGTAAGTTGGATTGGAGGATTATATGAAACTCTGTATTTTCGAATTATTTTCCAGATGGTAGATAAAGTGATCTCTAGAGATAAGACTTTACAAAAAAAAAAAAAATAAAAAAAAAAACCGACTGTGTAAAAAGTTAACTTTAAATAAAAACTGAAAAGAAAAAACAAGTCCAGTAAGCAGTCTAGAATTTTGTTAAGTAATATTGAATAACTGCACCATTGAAATAGTTTCATGATCGATACGCATATAAAACAAATAATAAATTCTAATGCGTTCTAAGTTCTCTATGTATTAAGTAACGCTTTAGGTAGATAACGGTCGTTAAAATTATCTTTCAAAGCAGTAAAATTCTGGGTTTGTCATTCGATTTCAAAAATTATATTGAATTATATTATGATAATTATTTTTCACGTTAATAAGAACTATTATGCGATTATATAAGAACTTTATTACAGCTTTATTATCAATATTGAAAAATTAAGTGAGAACGGTTGACAACCAACTTTAAATCGCTATAGATCCTAAATGGCCATTCAAAATGAAAGAGATAATAGAAATCTGATAAGAGAAATCTAAAGATGATTTTCAAATACTTATTCAATGAAACTCCATTTAACATAGTTCGTCGACTTTCACTTTTTTATTCTTTACAATATGGAGTTTGGATGTCGCCATATTGAATTTTGATTAGTCTTTAATGACACTCGCAAGATTAAGACAATTCGACGTAAGAATCATCAAAATAGGCGTTTGGTCTCTAGAGCGCCACAAAGGAACAAACATACATACATGCATAGATTGATAAACACATTACACTCCTTTGCGTCGCGCAGTCGGATAAAAATGAAGCCCAACCTTCTATTTTTTTTTCTAAGAAGCGGCCTAGTTTGAGCACTGTTTTTTTTTAAATTCAAGGTAATTTTGTAAATTCGAAAAAGTTTACAAAATAATTTAGTCTCTTTTTTTCTTTTATCTACAGCGAGAGTTCAATCGAGATCCCACCAAGGGGTCTTGATTGCATTCTCAGATACAATCAAGACCACTTGGTACCTTAATAATTATCATGAAAATGAAATTATAATAACAAATCACATCCTCGTAAAAAATCACCCAATTCCTACCTAAATTTCCGTCTCCCAGGGTGGTAACCGCTTAAGCCACTTTCAAATTCACCCAAATCAATTTGACTGAAACTCATTATTTGCCCATCAGGCGTTTCACTGCATTTTCAGTCGTCTCAATTTTAATTCATCCCGACTAGTCATTTAATTTCAAAGTATACCAATTAGTTTGATTAATTCTAAATGTGGGACTTCTTTGCCGCATCGCTAAACACGCAGTGCTAAAATTAATGCGACCAAGCGTTCTGTAGTCCTTTCGAACAAAACTTCATCTTCATAAAAAAATTGTCAATTTTTAACTAATGAAATTGTGCACACTGGATGTATACGTTTATTGTAATATCGAATCATGGCATTAGGTTTAATGTCCACGATGTTTTTACATCAACAAAATTTGTAAAAAAAAACACGTGATGCCCACTGTCTTCGTTTTTTTATCGCAGCTCACCCATTTTACGGGTGAGCGTAAAATATTTACAAAATTCGACAAAAAATTATTAAACTACCCCAAATCCTGGTCACCCCGTTGCAGCTTCCACAAATGCGCTCATTAAATATTTAAATGACGGTCGTCGCGGGCCGTTTGACGACTGATCAGTCTAGCAGTCCGGCTTGATTGCTTCTTGTGACAATACGTCTCTCTCCGACGATTAGGCGCCATATTTATTGTCACGATTACGTCACGAAAAAGGGCTTTCCGGGAAAATGGATGGCTGACATTTCATGCCCTCAGAACAACAAGGTATCATCTCGACTGCTTAGAGTCAATTCGATGCAACTGCAAAAATAAACACTTTTTTTGAGAAAAAAATAATTTTTAAAATTAAAAATTTATTATAACAATATTTTTATAATATGTATGTTATAAGAAATCAATTACTAAATTTTGTCCACAGAGGGATAATCATTAATTGAGATAAATTATAGTTGTTTATATGAATAAGAAACGTGTATGGACTTCTTTAAAGGATGGCCACATGGCTTATGACCTGTATTAACTGGCTTAAATGATCACTTTACATAGTGCAACATTCATTGATTCCACCGTAAGAATTGATTGTGTTCTTAGAACATACACATAAGCACATTGTTAAAATATAAACTGGTCTATAAAAGGTGTAAAAAAATTAAAAATAATAATTTTCAGGCATATTCTAGTGATAATTCGGAAGAATATAATATATAAATTAAAATTATAGTATTTCATCTTACTTTAAACATATTAAGGTTTCATCACCAGCGGCGAAATTTATGTAGGTACACTATGTCATAAGAATTACAAATTTTCGACCATAGATATAGTTCCCTAAAATATTTGACATATTTATATGATAGATAAAAAACAAAGGTATAAAAGCAGTGCCAGCAATATCCAAAAATGTTTTGAAAGCAGTAAGCGAGGATTACCTATTTAAAACGTACTCAATTCTAGATTTTATATATCCTATCCCTTCCAAAATCATGTATCCTTTAACGTTATTGGCTATGTATTCTATAAAATCTCAAATCAGTACATTATATTCCTTGGTGAATGCATTATTTTTTTTGGACATATACCGCACATATATACAACTTTTAAAAATTTAAAAACGTGTAGATATTTTTACGGTGGAATCAGTGAATGTTGTGTAAAATGATAATTTCAGCCAGCTAAAGAGATTATAAGCTCTGTGGGGCCACCCCACGATGTTTGTCACATATAGCTTCGTCTCTGTGAGTCTTTTTAATTTTTAATTTTTTATTTATTTAAAATATAATGGAAACCTAAAAGGTTTATGGTTAACATTTTTACATAATTCAATATAAGAAATAATAATAATATAATTTAGATACAAAGTAATTTTTTTATAGTTGGCCGAGTTTTAGCATTTTTGTCACATCTGTTTTGAATTTGTCAGTGGTTTGGTCTGTTGTGGCAGGTCATTGTATAGTTTTAATCCGTTGCAAATTAGTCGGGATTGTCCTGTTTTTGTTTTGGCGTATATTATGTGATAGTTTTGAGCCATTCTAGTGTTGTGTTGGTGTTTCTCGTGTATTTTGTGTAATTTTATGTCTTCATCTTGTATTTCGCCAATTGCTAGTCTGTGAATGATTTTAAGTGTTTCGATTTTTGTAATGCTTTCGATGTTTAATTGTTGTGTTATACGGCGTACAATTTCAGTTGGTGTCCGGTATTTCAGATCATAGACCATTTTTAGTATTTTGTTTTCCATAGGCAGTCTCTATGCACATATCAATACTAAATTGGACCGTAAAAGCGGGCTGCGTACTGAGATAAGAAATTAAATAAGATATTTTATAGATATCATCGTCCAAGAATAGTCAATGCGCACAGCGTTTCTTCATTCACTCTACTGTCGTCGAAGCATTTAAAAAGAAGCTTAAAATTTTTAGACGGGATGTAGAATAAAACTTATACGTATTTTCCGCGAGTAAAAAAGTACATCGAAAAGGTTAGAATATCTGTACGAAATGAAATGGAGCCCATGCATATAAAGCATTAGTATATTGTATACTCGTTACTTGACCAGTTCGGTGAAAGATTTAATCAAGTTGGAAGCCTGTAACAGACTCTTAAAATAATTTAGTATCCGGATGTTGTAGTCTGCAGTACTTTGGAATTAAATAGTTTCCAATCCAATCTCCGAATCCAATTTGTAGAATTTCAAAACAGCAACTGGTCAAGTGTTTGTCGACTTGTCGAATGTGTAAAGAAATCGTTTGGAAGAAATGAAGAAGATTCCCAACAAAAATACGAAATTTGGAGAGCGTGGAACCGATTACCGGATACTCTCAGCATCCTGAAATATCTAGCGATGAATTTACGTACTTTTGTGAGACCTAATTTTCAGTGTTAAAGAATATAAAAATCAATAAAAGAAACCGACTGACAGATGAATTTAGTAATGCATGCTTTGGCTTGAAGTGCACAAAACACCAAACTTCAAGTGAAGATTTATCAAATAATGATATTCACCAACAAAAGAGTCTCTTGCGTAAATAATTTTTGTTTTTACTTATTTAATAACCAAATATATCAAAATATAATTATTCCTTGACTAGGGCTACAAATATCACAAAATCATGGATATCACTAGACGCGACACAGTAGCAGAGTTAAGCTAGGTTTTCCGACACACCGAGTACCTACCTACAAAAGGTTAGCCATTACTGCTCTAGTTGTTAAGACACTTGTCTAGTGATCCAGCAGTCGCGGGTTCGTGTCTCATTTCAGACCAAGAAGTGAGTCCTATTTTTCATAGCATTTTAAAGGTACTTATTTTCCGTGTACGTATCTCTATTTTAGAAAATAATATTAAATGAGTAAATTAAATACAGATCAAAGAATTATAATGATAGAAAGTGTTTGTAAAAAAATTATCTCAAAAACTTTATACAATAACACTGTGTCTGCGTTAGTATTTAAAATGGTTTGCAAACTTGTGGATATGATTATTTTCAAAAGTGCGTCTTCAGTCTTTTTACGCGCTTTTAATTATCTTCACTTGTCTGTCTGTCAGGGAAAGGGATGAACCTTGTAAACAATATTTGACCAATTTCTCGATCAAAAATCGCTCTGAAATTTGACAAGAGAGACGTATTCCGGATGACAATACAATAATAATTAATTTGTTTTAAAAAATCAGTTATTCAATTATTAAAAAAATAATTTAAAATGTTAACTAGTATTATAACTAGTTAGTATTATTTAAAAAGTAACGGTTGAGTTTTGAGGTTAGAATTGTTTTCAAAATTTAATGTGACGAAAACTAAAAAGTTGAAAATAATATTACATTAAAAAACGCGTTTGTAAAAAAATACTAAAAGGGGAAAAATAGTTTTTCAACACCAATACTTCTAAGAACGATCACAGTATACGCGTATGTCCATAAAATCAAAAGCGTGGAACACTTTCTTCTTGTCCATGCGACGAAAGATTAATTAATTAAAAATAAAATGTAAGCGATCGCCAGGGTTTGAGAAGTGGAAAGTAAATGATTAAAAAATATTTTTTATTCAATAACGATAATAGTTTATTTCGTAATATTATTGAATAAAAAACATATCACACGTCCTTATAAATTACATAAAGCCCACAAAGTGGAGTAATTTTCTTCATTTCTAAAACATCGTTGGTTTGGTAATTTATTAATTGATTAAATAAATTATTTTTTGTCGTTTTAGAACGATAAATGCATTTAAAATGTGTGGAACCTAAGGAATAAAATTTAATTTGACACATTTCCATACAACAACGTGATACAAAAAGCTATGAGAAAAAGTGGTGAATCTTGCTCGATTGCCAGACAATCGTCTTAAGTCACCGTTTGAATTAAAATCACAACAAAGATTTTTTTTACCAAAATGTCAGATAACACCTTGTTGTTGTGAGGTTACGATTTGGGGAAGAGCAATACACTTTCCCGTCAGTGCCGCAGTTACTCGTGATCTTGCTGCGCTATACTTGAGTGCCAAAGTTATGTAGGTGTGAGTGGTTGCAAGGAAGATTTGTTCCCGAGTAGAGAATGGACAAGGAATGACAATTTATCGAAGATACAGACGAGGGGTGATGCCTGTGTTTGGCGCAGGATCTAGGACTCCGGGGCACACAAATTTACCGGAAAATATCATAATACGACAATCGGCAAAACTCTGAATTAAATACCTACCGGTTTGCCGGTAATTTAGGTATTTAACCTACCGGTTTGCCGGTAATTTACCGGTGCCAAAAAGATGATATTGCGATATAAAACAACAAATTGAAAGAAAAATTAAATAAAAACAGATTGTTACATATTAGTGATATATTTGGCATTTACATTATAGAGATTATTATTCACGATGATAGATTGTTATAGATAATATTGAATAATATTAACTCTTTTATCTCTACCTGAGTTTAATAATTATTATATTTTTTTCACTACTTAACTTTCAAGATAAACAGAAACTTTCATCGACAGAATTAAATTGACTTTTAAAAAAAAAATACATTTATTCTTTTCAAATAATAAAAATAATATATAAAAAATATTAAACTCAGGCAGAGATAATAAAGCTAATATTATTAAACATCTATAATAATCTATCATCAAGATTATTACATATTGATATTTAATTTACATAAATATGACTCATTATAATATTATACACTACTTCATCTATTGATTATTACATATTGATATTTAATTTACATAAATATGACTCATTATAATATTATACACTACTTCATCTAAAATAAATTACTTTCAATTGTTATTAATTATTACAATTGCATTATCGCATCCATTTATTAATTGATCTATTTAAAATCTAATGGTCATAATTAATTCGATTTTTTGTTAAGATTCAATACGAACTATTTTCAAAATTATAAACAATAGATTATAGACTGTAGAAAATACAGAGATTTAAAAAAAAATCTCTTACCCTACCTCTTGCCAAAGTGGCACTGTAGTGCACCAGGACTTCACGAAACGAGGCGGTTCGCTCTAGTAGGGTCCTAAAGAATGTCAATGCGAAATTCGAAACCGATAAAATTTAATATAATAAATATTTATTACGGTGAGAGGAGTGTGGTGGGGCAGATAAATAGACATTTGGGTTTATATTATATGCCACTATACACGTGCCATACAATAAAAATTCTGTGCAGAACTAAAATTTCTGCAAAATAAATCAAAATAACATAATTATATTTTATAATATACAGGGTGTACCAGAACTAGCAGCAGAAACTTGGCCGGTAGATTCCTGTCTATGTTGTGAGTCTAAAATGATCAAGCAACCATGACCTAATACAGTTGCCGGCAAACTTCTTGAAATTTTTTGGCGTAGTGGGGGAATGCGCAGAAGACAAAATTTGGGTCTCTTTGGTGGAATGGTATATGCGCAAATTTCCCCCCACTACGCCGTACAATTTCAGGATGTTTGCCGGCTACTGTATCAATAGTTGTGGAGATATGCAATATCAAAATTTGCATATTTTTACAATGTTTCTGATTTTTTTTTAAAAAAAAAGTTGAACTATCATTAAAGTAACTTATGTAGATTATGAAAAATTAATTCGCTTTAATACAAGTCGAATAAAATGATAAAAACCTTGCGAAAATTAAAAAAAGTTTTTTTATCATTTTATATAAGTTGTATTGAAACAAATGATTTTTTCATAATCGATATAAGTTACTGTAATGGTAGTTCGACTTTTTGCGAAAAAGAAGTCAGAAATATGGAAAAAAATACAATCTTTGATACCGCATATCTCCATAATTATTGATATTAGGTCATGGTTGCTTGAACATAGGCAGGAATCTACCGGTTAAGTTTCTGCTGCTAGCTCTGGTACAGCCTGTATAATATTAAGTATGTATGTAGATCCAAGGACAAATAATTCAAAGTTAACTGCGCTCTGGCGGTTTTGTGCAATTTGTCGCAAAATCAGACGCAAACGTAGGTATATAAAATAACGCTGTACGCAACACGCCACATGGTGTTCTGAATCATCACTTAAATAGACGTGTTGCGAAGTAGCGAAAATTTGAAGAGGACTTGAATATATGCGTCCCGAAAGATTTAAACGTGGTGCTGTTACAGGGTAACATAAAATATATATATAAGAATTTTCCAGAATAATACACAGTAATTATATAATGTTTTTTTCGTTAACGGAAAATAGCTAATATAGGTATATTTTTTACAAAAACATGAATATTTTTGAAAGATAATTTTTTTGATGAATTTTCTTTGATGCAAATTAAAGCAATATGGCTCATCATATTTTTACAGCATCGATATTAGCAGCATAACTTATGGCCATGCCAAATATACGCCACCATTATCTAGAAAATATTGGAGAACTGATTTTCTATCAGTTTTGTGTATTTGAAATTAATCTAATTATACACATACATACATATAATATATTAATAATGCTTAGAATAAGTGAACGAGTTTGTGTATTTGAGAAGTATGTTTAGTAGAGACGGCAAGGCAAGAATGATATCGAAAGGAGAGTGACTGCGGGAAACAAAGTTAATGATGCTCTAAACGCAATTGTGGCCAATAAGAATCTGTCAAAGGAAGCAAGACTAGCGGCATATAATGGCGTTCTAGTGCCAACCCTATGGAAGTGAAGCCTGGAATGCGGTGGAAATGCGATCACTAAGACGCTTGTGTGGAAAATCTTTGGTCGATAGAGTGAGGAATGAACAAATTAGAAGCGAATGTAATGCTGGCTGTGGTGTGGTAGATAGAATAAAGAAAGAAGTGATGAGATGGTTTGGTCATGTGGAACGTATGAATGAGAAAAGGATGGTTAAGAAGATATATGAGGCGAGTGTTGGAGGCAGCAGGAATAGAGGGCATTCGCGAAAGACCTGCTACGATCAGATACTAAAAGTATTTGAAGATGGCCTTGTTAAAAGCCTCAATAACCGTAGAACTTGTATGAGAAGATGTATGAATGTGGCCGAAGCAAAAGTGGTGTGCCAGTGTGGCGTTCAACCCTCTCTGCGTGATGGTTAGTTAGTTAGTTATAATATATTCATAATAATCAATTCATAATTACGATAGAATTTTGCTAGTTAAATTGAATTTCCTGGCGAAAACGCCCTTATGTACGTACGCCAATAGATTCTGAGAATTTTCCGTTTTTTCTGAAAATAAATTATGACGTTCGGAAAACAAACGAAACACAGGTATCTAAGTTGTCTGACATTTAAAATATTTTTTATTACAGCGGGTGGTTCAGTTAAACTTCTCTCCGTGAAGAAGTTCAACATTAAATATTTTCAAACGGGTGCATTCTACTAGAGACCTAGGCAACGTCAAAGTTTTAGATAATATAAAACAAGTTTAAAGTTTTTCTCAAAACTATTTGCGTAGGTAATGCTAAAAATTTTCTGTCTTCAAAAAGATAAGCTTAAATGGTGGAAAGTTATGGGTAGATTGTGTCACTGGTTCTTTTCCTAAACTCAATATTATTGAAAACGCGGCAATTCGTTGTATTGGACATTAATTGTCTTTGGGACATATATAAATGCACAAAATTATCAAAATTCAATATCAAACATAATAATTTCGTTGTCCATCCGTCCATCCATCCGTCTGTCAGTCTTTCAGTCCCCGTAACTTCGTAATTTCGTTTGAATTTACGGCTAAAAAAACATATTAAACGGCTGGAGATAGGGCTTGAACCTCGGGCCAGCAAACCCGAAGGCAGCAACGATAGTGGTGTTATATCGCCGAGCCTGCATTACCAGTCAAAAATACAGTACACATAGGGCTTACTTAGCAAAAACGAGAACCATGTCACATTCCGCCCAATCGCCAGGGTTTAGAATAGCACCTTTAACTGCCAGCAGGGGAATTTTTAAAAAAATCTTCCAATATTTTGATGGAAGTCGTTATTAATATTTCAGGGTGTCGGCTATAAATAAGTAAATACTTATTCTTTAGGAACCGGCATGTAAAAGTACCGTCATTTTTGAAGGGTTACAGCTAGTTTATTGAATTATTATGATTAGTTGAAAAATTGACATGGAAAAATGTTACCAAACGCGTAATAGGAGCGCCGACATATAAGTTGTCGCAACACGTGGCCAGTCTCTTACAGATGCAGACCGGGAAAACATCCTCTTGGGTGAAGGACTCAGCACATTTTGTTAAAATGCTGAAAAACGTTAAGACAGAAAGTGATGATATTTTAGTCAGTTTTGATGTTATATCTATCTCTCTTTACATATGTGCCTGTGGACGATGCTATGAGTCTTTTAGAAAAGTCTTCGAGGAAGACATTTGTGCACTTTTCCGACACTGTGGTCACCGAAAGTGGATACTTTTCATTTCAGGGTGAACTTTTCCAACAAGTGGAACGTGTAGCGATGGGCAACCCACTTTCTCCAGTAATTGCAAACTTCGTAATGGAGAAATTCTAAGAAACGGCTTTAGACACAGCAACTTTATTTGGTGGATGAATTACGTTGATGACGTTTTTTCAATCTGGCCGTACGGGAAAGAAAAACTACAGGACTTTCTCGAACACCTCAACACGCTGCACGAGAAATTCAAATTCACCATGGAGATAGAAAAAGAAAATAAATTACCATTTCTAGATGTAGAAGTGAAAAGGAACACAGATGGTAGTCTTGGGCACAGAGTCTACAGAAAACCGACCCATATGAACCGCTACTTACATGCAGATTCCCACCACCACCCAGCGCAGAAGAGAGGACTAATTAATACCCTAGCTACGAGAGCTAAAAGAATATGCCAAGAAGAACATCTGAAGGAGGTTCGTACACTGAGCGACGCGCTAGAAAGCAATGGATACCAAAGACGGCACATCATAAGAGCTAAATCTAAAAGATCCGAGAAAAACACAGAAGCTAAGATCAAAGGGATTGCTTTGTTGCCTTATATCCATAATGTAATAGACAGGATTGACAAAGGGCTCACGAAACGGAAGACTAAGACAGTGTTCGGCACAAACAACAAGGTTAAGGACCTCTTGAGACCAGCGAAGAATCGGGACCCCCTTGAGACCGACGGTATTTATAGGCTCGACTGTCAAGATTGCGACAAAGTGTACGTGGGACAAACAGCACGCACGATTTAAAAGAGGGTTGACGAGCATAAAAGAGTATGCAAACTCGGTCATCCAGAAAAATCGGCATTGGCTGAGCACTTTCTAGATAAGGGCCACCATTTTTCATTTGAGCCGAAAATCTTAGGAGAGTCCAAGAGTCATCACACGCGCCTGGTCAAAGAGGCAATCGAAATATGTAAGCTTCCGGTAAATATTAATAGGGATGACGGTCTTAAATTAAAAACCTCGTGGTATCCGGTGCTGCAGGATCAATTAAATCGACGACAGGGACATAACGCTACAGAAATTCTTGACAACACCTGCCTCCGACACGGAAGCACAACACACTACATCAAGACATACACACTCTGCTTTCGACACGGTACTGCAATCCAGTACTTAACCTAACATAAACTTGGACACACCCTGACTTCGGTACGGTATTGCAAGTCAATAATTAACCTACACTTCGACACAAACACTCATCACATCAGCCCTGAACACATATATATACACGGCAGAATATCCCAGAAAACTATACATAGAAAGTTTATTCATAGTAGGGAAAATATTTTTCGCGTTTATATTTCTTATTACTGGAAATTATTTTTATGAAAGTTAATATGATCTAAGCAAATTTTAATGTATTAGTGACCTGTAAAAATAAACTAGTAACTTGTTATTAGTTACATTAGATATTATAACGGGTTCGCGAAGCCATGTGAAATAAAATAATTCAAATCATTAAACTTTTATTTTATACACAAAATCACCGGACACAAACTTAACTATAACTCTATGTCGTGATTTGCACTAATTGTCACTCACTCGACAACCTTCCGCTTGTCTATGGAACACTTTATTACGCCGTTTCTTATCGCAGTGATTCGCTCACTCGAAATATTCCGCACTCAGGTATGTCCTATGGTCGCCAGTGAGCACTGATTCGCCCGACTGTTTTATCTGTGGCTTTTCGCTGACTGTCAAATACATACCTGCTTTTGTTCGCTGCCACATATTATATAGATGTATAGAAAATGTCCGTTCTCGAACGTATATTTCCGTGTGATCCAGTGCTTTCCAGGAGTTTCTAATTTATGCCAAACAATCAAAATGTTGCGAATTCCTCAACTGGGTGGTTTCTTTTTTCTTTTTATTTTACTCTATCTACATCTTTCGTGTTCTTCTTTTGTGTATTTCCAAAGTAAGTACAGAACTTTCCCGTTCCGTGTAAAGTGATATCTCTTTTCTGAGCTACAGATTACTCTATTATGTATCTCCACGCGGCATGGTTAACAACACGCAAAAAAACGCAGATGGCGTAGTATGACCGTGAATATATTGTCTAAATAATTTTTATTATGTCATGTTACCATTTACATGGATAATTTGACATTGTTGGATTATTAATTGATTTCAGTATTTCAATTTCATGAAGGTGAGTTAACTATTAATTTCTTTCGAAATATCATTTCACTCAAAGCCAAAGCACTAAAGGCTTGAAAAATAATACTGCTGAAATAATTATTTTCAGAACTTCTTGATAATGGTTGGAAGCTTGGATGTAAATGGATGAAATCAATAAATTGTTCGCTAAAAGGTTTTTCAAAGGTGGTATTAATAGTTATTGTTCGTTATCAGGTTTCCTCTGCTTTCTGCCGGAGCCGGAACTGAAAATTGTTTGATTCAGTTATCTGGGAATTTCCAACTTAATACTTGAAATCTCGCTGACAATTACTTTCCACCACATCTCTTGTAAAGCCTTAATGTTTTGATACCAAGTTTCATTAAACTTTTACCATTCAATTATATCATTTTCTGATTCAATAATCGTTAATACTATGATTGATTTTTTAAAAGTTAAATTAGAAAGAAATCCTTATAACAATAATTTCGTTGTCTGTCTGTGCGTAACTTCATTTATAAAACATTGTATTTTCTTTTTTGAAATTAAATAAATAAATAATCAAGATATATTAAAGATATCTCATAGAGACGAAATTGTATTATTTTTAGGTATCTTTATTTTTTATTGAAATTTAAAGTAATATACTTTATATAGGTGTACATGAGATTCCATCGAATAATTAACATTACCTAGTGTAATGTTACCTGTAATTAATTAATGCCTAAGTGTAATGTTACCTGTAATTAATTACTATGGTGTAATGTTACCTGTAATTAATTACTATAGTGTAATGTTACCTGTAATTAATTAATACCTGAAAATTATTTTTATTTCTCTTTTAGACCAGTTTTTTTATATTTAGAATATTTTGTGTTTGTCCAAATTTTTCAAGAACACGGTACAGGATTTTATTCCAGGTGACATCATTAAACAATATCATCTCGATTAATGATGTCTCCTGGGATAAAATCCAGTACGGTGCTCTTGACAAATTTGGAAAAACTCAAAATATTATGTATTTTTTTATATAATATGCGAACGTACACATAATTTATATATATATATTTTTAAATTCGTTCTTTTATCTGTTATACTAGGTACTCAGTAATGTGTTGTTTTTTGATCATGTCTACAACATATAAGCAATTAATTAATTTTATATACATAGTATTTCGCATTAATTCTCTTCTAATTACCAATAAAATGAACAATTTCGTGTTATGATGTATCGTTTTAATACTATTTATGTAATAATTAACATTTAATTAAATTAATGTTTTAACTGGTAACTTTGTGAGGGATTAAACCATAATGACACTCGGAGGTATGATTTAATAAATTCACTTAGGGGTACGTAACAAAATAACGGGGATAAGAATGAACAGTCAAGTTTCGTCATGAAATGTACGGGGCTTTAATCACATAATGGCCAGGCATGGCGTGCGCCGGCTTTTCTAAAATTCCCAAAGTAATTAATTTGATGATCACAATTTTCTCGGAGGCTCGGAGATTTTTCCTTTCAAACTGAGCCCTCGGCGGTGAATAATTCACTTAAGAAATTATTTTTGCTAATCTAATATAACAATATGGAGAATATCTCACACAAAAGTAATATGATTGTCATCTTATTTGTCTTTTCGGCGAACTTTGCCTTTTTGATTTTGTTCAAGGCGGGCCTCGTAATAAAGTGGAGTGTCTCGTTACCTACGGGTTGTGAGCAACACGATACGTTTGAATTCGAAGAGGGTGGGTTCAATGGATTTAGGGACATTTTTTAATATCGAATTTTGTCATAAGCTGCCTCCATTGCCCCGAGCCAGGCATTCGGTTGTTTCCACTAACGAATACTTTGTGAGTTGTCGTATTAGAAAAATCGAGTCAATCGGATGGATGCGGAAAAATCGTCCTTAGAGCAGGTACTCGCCTTTTAGGTTCAACGAACTTGCACCTAAGTACTAAAATATCAATCTGAAATGTATATTGTGTTGTGCAATTGAATCTGTTTGACTGTCGAATCCACTATCTTCTGTAATTTAAAATGGTTTATATGCCACTACTGCACAAATTTTGGGTGTTGAAAAGTGATATTGCACCATGGTATATGTAGACATAAAAACACAAGATACAATTTCTGCTCCCTGTTTTGGGTTATTAATGACAATAATTTATGAATCCCTTACACTCCACATTTCCCTCAATCAACATATCACACTAATTAGACCATGTAGATTCACAACTACTTTCCAAAGGTCTCATCTAAAATTTCAAAAGTCGTGAAAATAAATTAACTAAGTATTTACACGGGCATAAGTATATACGTGCCGTATATATTTTTCAGTCGTAAAGCTAAGACTTATCTATTTTTGAGTGTTGAAAAAGCAATCACAAAAATAACAATCTTCTTATTTTCAGAATACGGCCGATTGTTTGTTAGCTTACAATAAACATAATAATGCTTTGGATAAATTAAAATAATCAATTATTATTTTGGATGTTATAGGATAATATTTATATTCCTCTACTGTACTCTATATACTGCAAACAAACTATATTTTAATATTATTTTTTTGTTTATTTACTTTCTTCTCGTGTCTATTCTCTGCGGTTTCTTCCATTATGAATATATAATAAACAAAATGCTTGATTACGGCCAGATAGGGTTTCAATATTTCTGATAATCTTATATATATTTTATGTTTATTCTGAAAATTCGACTATACATTTCACGCTTTATTTCAAAGTTTATTTTTATTTGAAAATACAAACGATCTTTCTCTTAGCATGAGATTATATCGATTACAGAGAGGCAGCAGATGTTTACAAAATATTGATTTATATTATCATTATGCATGATATAAATAAATGTAAATACGGATTTCTCATAAATTAAAAATATGTATTACTAATAAAATGAATTAACTTTTATGTTGGGCGCCAAACTGGGAGGTTTGGGTGCGCTGTGGTCGAGATTCAAGGGTTGGTGTTATACTTGATGAGTTTTAATGCATCAGGCTCTGAAGGAGCTCACGTGATCTGACTTCGGTCTCCCTCACCGACTGCTCAGAGAGATGCATAAGACCAAGGTACATACGTGGGTTCCACTCAGTAATGAACGGCTGGGGCAATATAATGTGGGATGCTAAACTGCACAAGTGGAATTTACATTAGGTGGAACTGGAAATAGATTAGATTATTATTACAATTTATTATAAAATTATGATACAAGAATAAATTTAACTTTACCTACAGCTAATAAATAATATCTGCAATTTAGTACGACTTATTATTAAAGAACTGCTTGCAAAGTCGGCCGCTAACTGCTCCTGAACCTATTTTGTATAAGCACGATTTCGAATAATACCAAAGCCTTTTAATTTCGACGTTGGAATTTGTGAATAACATTATATACAGTTTTTGAATACAGATTATGAATGATCCTGATGTCGACATACTAAGCTGGAGTTCTGGTGCCATTTTTTACATTTTGACGGAGCGTGATGATCCTGTGATCGGCTCCTATGTAGAAGCAACGCCATCCTGTATGTGATCTGCTTGGAGATCCCTGGGAAGTCCAGCAAACCCGGTGTCTCTGCGCATCTATCCTCGCGTTTCTTGTTGTTTCTTTTGTTTCTTTTGAATTGGCTATCCGACCATCGAGCGATAGATTTGCGTCGGCGTCGTTATAAAAGTAACTATTTAGAATCAAAAGCTGAGCGTTCCAATTCGTAGAAATGTTAAGTTTTTGCTTAATTACAGGCGAACATAGTTCGGAGATGATTCTTTAATAATGTTGCAAGACATTTTTGTCTAGGTGAAGTAATTATTAATAAAATTTGGACATATCGAGGGATGTACACCATTAAGATTATGCATAGGTTTCTAAATCGTGAAACCGGAGAATATACATCTCTGTTATGAAATTAAGTTAAATCCAAGGAGTTTAATTTACATCGATTCGATCTAGGGAGTTTTTATTTGAATTGTTAATCTAAGGAGTTTGTAATTTAAATAGCTTTGAATATTAGTAGGTTTTTATTTAAATAACGTTGAATCCGGGAGGGTTCTGCAAAAGAGAATATACAACAAAATTAGTTGTGTATCTTATGGTCTGCTGATCTCAAGACTGGATGTGCATAATAGCACAGTATACTAAGAACAGTAATACGTCTTCATACAAACTGGCCGCTACCCATTAGAATGTGTGCGTGCGTGCTCGGCGCCGTATACGCACGCATTGTGACGCACACATTGACATAGAATATGGGGGCACAAGGCGGCGGCAGTAAGGGCCGTGCCTTCGGTGCCATTCGCGCTCGTAGCCGCCGCTTTAAAAAAAATGCGCTTCCTAAAAAAATGCATTTTTTTATGTTTGTGGTACTTTACTAAAAATGTGTGTTGATTATCACAAAGACTGTGAGTTTTTAAAAGTCTACGTTGATGTTAATCAGCGTTCTTGCAATTTAAGTGCAGAAACTAGGTTTACTAATTACAGAAATTATGCGTTAGATCGAAATTTACTCATGACTTTGTTGCCAATACAGAGAGGATGGAGCAGGTCTTTCGCAAAGAGTTCGAAAAGGACCACATAAACATTAAAATCGGCACATCAATTTTTGAACAATTAAAAGAAATTGAATTTTATTCGGGTTTGGTGTCTACCTTATGCGTCGGAATCTCAGACGCTACGAGTTAAAAGAAAGGGAGTAAAAATTAAGTGACAACCCTAGCGTCAACGCAAGAGTAGGCTAATAACTCGCCGACTGGCCGGAGATAAACTACTGTTTTGGGTATACTGTGATAGAACCTGACATTCTGCTTCCCGAGCCCTCGGTTGTAGTCATTCAAAGTGCTGCAGGCAAAAGAGACGGATCTTTCCCGCGCGAGAGTTTAAATAAGCTCCCGCTACTAGGGATGGAACACTTTTAGTGCTGTGCAGTATTCTAAAACATGTCGTGATACTACGGTACTATCACATTTATTTTTAATCATAATTTTACGTTACAATGTATCTACCCATTGTAAATAGAAAATTTAGAAAATAGTTTTTTAACTTTTTTTTTTAAATAGAGATGCGAACACGGAATACGTGTCACATCAATATTCTTACTATTTTCTAACTAAGCTAAACGCTTGTGCTATGAAAATAGGACTAACTTGCTAGTCTGGGCTTAGATTCGAACCCGCGACCTTTGGATCACGAGGCGAGTGTCCTAACCACAAGACCAACAAGCTACTCGTAATGCGTTTTAAGGTTTTGGAGGTTTATATGCAGGAGAAGTTAAGCATGATGACATACCTAAATAAAAATAAGAAAAACAAATTCACACCATTAAGGAAAAAAGAAAACACGATGACCTTATGTGTTTCATTTATTACTGTAAATATTCCGATGATAATGTTGGCGAAGATTGGATTCAATGCGTAGCATGCCAATTAAGCAAGCAAACCTAGTAAGTCAATCACGTTGATTGTGATGACAGTAAGAATGTTTATTATTTTAGACTTTAAGGAGCGCATTTGTTCGTTTAGTTTTGGTATGATTAGGGGGGAAGTGTAAGCTTTGTAAAAAGGTATGTAGTGTTACGTCGGTTGTTACCGACGTATACGTATACGACAAGATGGTACAAGTGAAATTACACTAAAAAGATTAAAAGTCTGTGGTATATCGAAAGGCCAAGGATAGAATGGGGTGGCGGCTTGGATTTTCCGAAGCCACTGCGTTTTCCACTTTTTCATTGATTGGCGAGCATTAAAGTTTAGGACCAATTTAGACTTTGGCCGATGATTACGCTTTAAAAAGCCAGGTGGCCATCCTTCTAGCATTCTTTCTCTCCCTTATTTCACTAAAAAATATCAAATGAAGTTTATATTTAGCTGCATTCAACCATTTTTTTGAAGTGAGACGTGGCAATGTCACTAAAATGTTTGTGTCATTTTAGTGACAAAGCCACGAATGCGGTTTGGCTCTGTTCGGGTGAAAATTTATAAAAAACATTGTAACAATCCCTTTTGCTGATACATTTTCCTCATACAGGTTTCAATAAGCAGCGGTTGGTGATTTGAGAACCGAAGGTACTTTCGACAACTGTGTTTGCGGTCGTATGTATCTGTGTGTGTGATGTGCCGGTCGCGGGAGATGGTACGGAAGGACGCACCATACTAGATTAACGGGCTTGCTCATAAATACGCAACGGTAAACGATATACGGTGGCGGTAAAAACCAATTATTGTATATTGTTGTATTCTTCTGGAATATAGTGTGGATTAATGTAGGTGTCCTATTGGCCATACCCGACCCTCATACCGAAAATAAGAAACATCACAATAATCGAGACATTTTTTTTCATTGTGATAACGATGTTTTCAAGATTTATAGAATACATCTTCTAGCCTTACCTACCTATTTATTATTATTTAATTTATTTTTTAAGGAACCTTAACAATTTAGATTATTATAATGTGAGAGCACAGTGAACATTGCATAAACCAATCATAAAGATTCACAGACGTTTAAGGCGCATTAGATTAAGTACAATGTTGGATAAGTGAATATTTGGAAGCTAAGAAAATATATTATAGTAAGCAACAAATAATATTAAAGTAAAAGTAATGGTAATAAATGAAGAAATGAGTTAAATTAATGAATATTGATAGTAAAATGGGAATAATGATGAGGGGAATGGGTGAAGAGGTATGAGCTAGAGTAGAGGTGGAGGAAGAGAAGATTAGATGCAGTGAGTGATTTGAGTCCGTAAGTGGAGTAATGCTATGGTGAAATAGTTTAGTGGCGCTAGAATAAAGTACATAATATAATCTATAGTATTCTTTTTACTGCGGTAAGACCAATATTCAAGAGGTCAATATCGATACAACTATCAGTGAACGCCTTGTATGTGCGAAATAAAAAATTATTTTCGGTATAGAATGTTCTATTTCTCGGAACATGGACGGACACATTATGTCGGGTTCGTCTCCAGGGAACATGAAAAGAGATTAGAATAGATTTAAAAAAATAAGTGATAAATTTCGTACGCAACAAAAAAAAATGTTAAGTAATTTCTTGTTAAAATTACCTAAATATAACATGTAAGTATAATGCCTCTCAGGTCTTTTATAATTTTCAATAAATAAACGTTCTTCGAATAAATCAAATTTACAGTTTGACGAAAGTGACGGACGCAGCCGCCTGAATTTGCAGAAACCACGTGGGATGCGATGACGTCACGCGATGAATCCATGTATGTATAGGTACTTTACAAACACGAAACTGATTGTATCGTGTTATCTGTGTAGGCTTCAAAGCCGTAGGTAGAACTTTACACAGGTCATGCTGACGCGAAGATGGACAGGTTAAAGTAAACATTTAGGCAAAATTACATCATGCATAATTATGAATCTTGGCAGTCATTCAGTCGAGTTCTGCCCGGTGCCGGAATTCTGCGAAACTTTTCTCTCGTATCTAGCAGATAAATTGGCGTAGTTATGCAGAAAGCATCCAATCTAAAAACATGGAACTGAGAAAATGGCATATTAAAAATTTGAACATACAAAAACCTAATATGTCGACATTTAATTCATCATTGCACATTTTTTGCGTAGGGCTCACTTTTGAGATGTTTTTTTAATGTTATTATAAGAAAAAAACTTTTATTTACGAAAAAATGACGCATTTTACAGGTTAGATTCTTTCTACAAAATGCTATAATAATGTACGAAAATTAGAACTTATTTTTTCTATGGGGGTTCTATGTTCTATGAATTTGATAAACCATGAAGTAAAAAGTATTTTCTGAGGCGTAGGAATCGTTCAACCTCCTTAGATGTTTTCTTAGAAATTATTATCGTAAAGTTAACAGAAAAATTAAAAAGTTGCGTACGTAATGTGTCCATACCACATGGATGTGTTTAACCTTCGTTTTTGTTTGCCAAGGATTTGTAAATTTGAAGCTACAATTTTTTTTAGTTTTTTTAGTTATGAGTTAATTTGACGGCGATGGCCGTGATGCGGGTAGGAAAAATATTGAATTCATAAAAAACTATAGCACTTACAGCTTGGACAGTTTCAGCACATAAAGATATCGTATTGAGCTATCCAAAACCGTCAATAACGCATTTTTAGCATTTTGTGGGTTGGATGCATTCTGCATAACTACGTCCAATTAATATTTTAATTTGGTTAAGTAACTTAGCGTTGCTAAATTCCGAACAATGTGTTTCGTGTTTAAGGGGTTACATCACATTGGGAACCTGAAATTTAGGTACAAATTGGTTATACAGGGTGTGTCATAGCTAGTAGCAAAGACTTCGAGGGAGTGTTCTTCATGCAAATTTGAATAGAATATAATATTATTTGCACTTTGGGTGAAATGTCAACAGTTTCAGAGAAAAGCCTGCATGTTTTAAAAATATTTTTGATTTATTTTCAATAAAACGTTTGAATATCGCTACAGTAACGTAAATGGAAGATTAAAAATTTATTCGCTCTGATAAAAGTCAAATACCCCTCTCGAGTGGAACGTAGTTTTTTCCCTATTAATTCCAGAAGAGATTTTGTGCTGTTTTCTCTTACCAAAACTAATTTTATAATTACTGAATGAATTATTACTTACTTATTACTTTTTATTACATACTTATTACTTTAATTATTACTCACTTACTTTTATATATATGTACCTATTACTTACTTATTATTACTTGATTGTCTATATATATACTTATTACCTGATGAATATATACATGTTATCATAAAATTCTTTGTAAATGTATATGTAATGATACTCCTCTACTACACACGAGTTTATGACACTCATGTAGTAGAGAAACATACATTCATAAGTAACTGTCACAACCTTGTAAAAAAAGGTATTTGTAAAAAATTAATTTAATTAAAAAAAAAATTTAAAAAAAAATTAAGAATTACGTAGCTCGGTTCTTCTGGACCCCACTTGCCCTCATGGAGCCCAGCTTAGCATTCTGCCTAATCCTTCACTCCTTTGATCATATTACGTGATTTATGGATGCTCCCTTGGTAGAAATGATACGAAAATAACAATCCTCTATCATTCAGGTTTATATGACAGTCGATCAACATAATACGTATTTAGGTATTGAAATAAAACGGATTTTTTATACCAATCGTATGAATGTATAGAGATTTGATTCAGCGTCTTCAGGGGAGTGCCCTTTCACTGCGGGAGTCAAGGACATAGTGATCCTGTGATATAACTCGAGAAAAATGTCGAGAATCGAATATCTAAGCAACTATATTCGTATAAAATATCCGTTTGATTCCGCAAAACTTAATTCTTTACGAAGTCCTTTTAAATATAATATCCAGGAAGTAATATATAGGGGGTAATTTATCGAATAGCAGAAGATACGCTTAAATCAAATATAAAAAAGTATAGTATTTACCAGGCACGTACAGTGAGTACATTGAAGCGACTACCCTAACTGTGAAGAGAGAAGAAAGTGAAAGGGCGTACGCATCAATCGCACTAAACACATTGGCCCACCTTGTCAAGTAGTAGTTCTGGACGTGTCTTCGATATTGCTTCATTATGAAATACTAAGTCTTGATTTTTTGAGAATCTGGAAATTATAATAAGGTAATGCTATAAAATAGAATACCTACTAGAAATTTGAATATTAATGGGGAATGCGAAATAAATCTCTGTGTGAAAAGGGCGATGACTCCGTGATGTAGGATAGGGTAAGGGCGGTGGAAGAGCTGTTTCGAGATGTACTCTCAAATGACAGTCAACGTTGGGGAGACCTGACACCACACTAGGAGAAGAGAAGAAGAGGGCGATCGAACAGCTAACATCAAAGTAACTGCCGAACACCTACTGTTAAGGTAAAGCAGAAATATCCTCAAAGACGTATCCGCCTTAGAGTTTGAAAACATGGAGAAATAAAGCAAAGCGGAGATCACAGGGGGTAGACTCCGGAGGAGGTCAATTGGTACCTACCAGCCGTTGTATAGAAAAAAGTGATGATGATGATGATGGTGATATTATAGAGAACCGAATAAATGATTCCTGAATACATATACAAACCCTTCGTCCGAATACACCAAAAAACCGGAAATCACTCATGCATAGCTGAAGCCTAAACGTTACGAAATTGGGCAGTTATTTCATGGAAAAGTTTGAAAAATGTATTTTCATCAGCAAGCGTCAATATTGTGTAAAATGAATCGCTCCAACCAACGGCATTTTAACGAACACTTCAAACACTTCTAACCCGCAGCGTAGAATGATGGAAATCCGAGATTTGTTAAATAGGAGAGTTATATTTTGCATTTAAATAAATTCAAACCTTCACTGCAACATTTCATTTTCATGTCAGTGTATGTTTAATGTCAATGTACAATTTGAACCCTCTGTGGTATGTAGAGGATTCGCAGCCGACGGTGGGTAGTGAAATTATAACTCACGTACGTGATGAGCATTTTTTAAAGGCTTAATGCTAAAATTTGTATTGTAATTGATTTATTTCGTATGCTCCTCTGTCATCAAACGATTATTGCCGTGTACAATATCATGTAATTTGTTTTATTTATTTTCCACAAATTTCTTATAAATAAAATGCTAGATTCTATACCTATATAATAAGGGTCACTACATATCTAAATCCTTAAAACTCAAGGACGTCTGACTTGCCTTGTTTCCAGTGACTTGCACTGATATTTAGTTGATGCTAAATTATCCGCCGTTCTAAATTAGTAACCTTGGTTACTGCATTCAAAACATTTTTTAATTTTTTGTATATTGCTGTTTTTGTTTTTATAACCCTCTTATAGTATTCTTATAGTGTATGCAAAGATTTTTTAAATAAGCTTATTTTTCGTGTCATGTTTTCCGGATAAATATTAGGTCCTTACATATGAAATTGATGTTTTGCCGTACTGGCAAATTTGATCTCAAATATCTTCTCTTTGGTTAGGAATTCCAAATCCAAATTTATACAGCTATTTACTCATGTATTTGTGTTTTGAAAATTATAATTCATTTGTTTTTTCCTCAATTGTTTTTTTCTTTGCGTCACTCAGTTTACAAAATGAAAAACTTGAAATATCGCGTTATTTATGAGTACGAGTTCCACCGTGGCACCAGTGCTGCAGAAACGGCTCGAAGGATTAATGATGTGTATGGCGACGGTGCCGCAAAAGAAAACACAGTGCGTTTTTGGTTCCAACGTTTTCGTTCTGGAAATTTCGACCTGCAGAACAAGCCCCGTGGACGGCCGGAGACCAAAGTTTATAATGAAGAATTGAAGGCTATTGTGGAAGCGGATCCATCGCAAACCACATTCGAGTTAGCTGCAGGCTGCGGTGTTAGTGATAAAACTGTTTTAATCCACTTGAAGCAAATTGGTAAGGTGAAAAAGCTTGAAAGGTGGGTACCTCACGAATTGAGTGAAGCAAATCAACAAACGCGCGTTGACTGCTGCGTTGCATTACTCAACCAGTACAATAATGAAGGGATTTTAAATCTTAAATCTGGCCATATGATTACGGCAGCTGTCTATTGTCAGCAACTGCAAACCATGATGGAAAAGATAGCTGCTAAACAACCGAGGCTGGTTAATCGCTCTAGGCCACTGCTGCTTCATGATAACGCTAGACCACACACTGCACAACAGACGGCTACCAAATTAGAGGAGCTTCAATTGGAATGTCTAAGACATCCACCGTACTCTCCGGACCTTGCCCCAACAGATTACCATTTTTTTCGAAATTTGGATAACTTCTTGTAAAGGAAAAAATTCAACTCCGATGGGGCAGTCCAAACCGCCTTTAAAGATTTTATTGATTCCCGTCCGAATGGTTTTTTTAGTAAAGGGATCGATGAACTACCTATGAGATGGCAAAAGTGCATAGATAGCAATGGTACATACTTTGATTAAATAAAAATATTATAATAAAAAAAAATCGGCTTTATGTTCCTCCCATACTAAACGCCAATTTCATATGTAAGGACCTAATATTTTTATTAATTTCAAAGTCATACTTCTAGTTCTATACTTCAAAATTTAAAAAATATTTGGGGGTGTTCCAAAATGCATTATTCTTTATGAAGCAATGTCCGTCACATACGCTACTAGATGGCGCAAGTAATGAGGTATAAAATAAAGTTTTTTTAGCGAATTTTCTTTCGTTGCATTTCTCTGTGTAACAATTTACGTCGAATGACACTGTTTACGCGCTGACACAAATATAATCCGTTTTCGCATTAAATTTTAATTTGCATGTTGTGAAAAATTAAAGAAAATTCATTAAGAAAATGTTGAGTTACGAAATAAATAAAAGTTTTCAGCATTTATTTATTTTGTAACTCGTTTATAAAAAAAAATAAAATAAAAATAGGTTTATAGAATAGAATTACATCGATAGGTTATGTTTATGTCCTTTTGAATTTTTTATACCACAGTGAAATAAACATTATCAATCAATATAAAGCTTGGAGACACACGGTGTTGACCTTCGGAGTCCTCGTCGTAAAACTTGTTAATCTATAACTCATTTTTAAATTGTATTTATTGATTTGCGACAGTCTGCAGTTTGTTCTCTGTAATAATAAAAAGCAAAATGTTCATAAAATATTTATACTTTTTACTCTAATGTCACTCTGGGACCACCTACCACCTATCAATTATGACTTGTTTGTTAAGAAATAAAATTAAAATAAAAGCTGAAATTAATTCTCAATCAAAATTCATTGTAAAAAACTTAACAAAAAGTATCGTAAATATTATATTTGAAGTTCAAATTAAAATAAATTAGACGAAACACTTAGTTGTAAATTGTAAAAAAATATAGGTAAAAATCAAAATTTCAAAGAAATATATCCATTACCGGGGCTCGATTCTCAAGCTTTATTTTGTCAAGAGAATGAGTTACCAATTACATTATGTTAACCATCCACTTCCACGTCAAATTAAGACTTTTATATGTGTTCCTTCTGTTTTAGTAAAACATATTTTATTTCATATTAAAAGTTATTCATCATTTTAATTTTTTAATTTTTTATAAAAATATATCTTGATTATATTTATATATAAAAATAATATGTAAAATAATGTATTTCATGTACGAGGAAATGTAAAAGATTTTTGCGACGTCGCGTAATACGATTTATTTACAAAAGTTAAGAAAACGGGAATTAAAGAAAATTTATAGGAAATGTCCTCCATTATCTCGGCTGCGATCTATTTCTTTAAAGCTAATTACAGTGGAGCCATCTCTAATGTCCTTTTCCAAGGGATTAAAGGATCTTGGTGCAATATAATCCGGAAAGATACACGAAAATATAAATATGTCGCATTCGAACCTGAGCACATTATTTCGGCGAGTAATACCATGTTACATTAATGAATTCAAGAGTTGACCCACTTAATCATTCCGGTATTTATAAACTAAATTGTAATGACTGCTCGGCATTTTACATAGTTACATAGAGTTAAGGAACCCTTTGATATGTCTCAATACCAATAACTTTTCTGAATTCGTGAACTACCTTTTGGAAACAGGCCACACGTTTAAAAAATAAAACGTTATAGAAATTCTACATGTAAATAATAGAGGCCTTAGATTGGATAACAACAAATTAAAAAATTTCCGAACACTAAAGCTAATATAATTAACAAACAGATAAATTTTTGAATAGCCCGTTACTTGATATGTTCCCCATTTCGGCGTTCACTTGTTAATTGCCCCCACCATAACTGTAGCCACGCCCCCTTCCAAAAATTGATTTGTTTGCTAGAACAAAAGTAATGGATAGTTAGTATGTATCTGTCCCGACGAAGATGCAGTGGTATCGAAACCGGTATAAGTATAGTTGTACGTAAACTATAGTCACTTCTATAATATTTTGTATTGTCTTCGTCACTTTACTGTATCGATAGAAATATCGTGACGAATGAACTCACGAATTCTTAGCTGCCTTCTCTGTCGTTTGAGGTCGTTGTCATCCTATCCAGCTTTATTGAAAATGAAGTATTTCCCTTTTTTGAATAATCGTTTTAAAGTATACTTGTATTAAAGCGAATGAATTTTTAATATTCGATATGTTACACTAATGATAGTCCAATATTTTACAAAAAAAGTAAAAAAAATGCAAACTTTGAAGACACGTGTATTCACGTCAGCTATTGATATTAGGACGCTGTTACTTGAACATTATTTTAGAATCATAATTTAGGTAGGAATCTACTTATTACAGACTAGCTCTGTTACACTATATGCATAGAGTTTTTTCACAGTTCCATTATTTAATATTATCGAAACGTCTATTAGGTTAACCTCTTTCCATTTAAGAAAGATAATCGAATTAGCATGTGTAAGCTGTGCGTACGAGGCATATTGTTTCATTGTGTTGGTTTTTATAGTATTTAACACCAACACAACGAAACAAAGTGCGTCATACGCACGGCTTACACATACTAATTCGATTGTCTTTCTTATTAGAATCATAATTAAGGCAAGAATCTACTTGTGAAGTATTACAGACTAGCTCTGTTACACTATATGCATAGAGTTTTTTCACAGTTCCATAATTTAATATTATCGAAACGTCTATTAGGTAAACCACTTTCCATTTAAGAAAGATAATCGAATTAATAAGCGTAAGCTGTGCGAACGAGGCACATTGTTTCATTGAGTTGGTGTTTATAGCCGTAAACGAAAAAATGTGCGTCGACGCATGGTTCACACATACTAATTCGATCGTCTTTCTTAAATGGAAAGAGGTCTAATAGTCATGTCTTCATATCGAACAGATATCTTGTCTTTCTAATAATAATAATTTGAAAATAATTAACGTCTAATACCGAATTTTCACTGTTTATCAAGGGCTGAATTTGATTTTGAAATATTCTCTGAACACACTTAATTTTATTTAAAGTTTTAATTCTTAAAAGAGTATGTCTTTGATGGTTGGAACTGTGTGAGATTTGATGTTGCCTCTAAAATCAACTCAATTCTCGTCTATGTATATTGCTAACTCTATCTTGGTTAATATGTGAGAGGGTTGTGGCAATAAACATACAAAAGTTAATTAGAATAGAGCTTTTAAGAATTTGAATACGAAGAAGAAATACTCCGAGTGTTGAAATGAAACTAGTACTGGAAAAATGAAATCACGGGTTTCGCACTCTCTAGGCAACGTAACAATGGGAATCAAAATAAAAGATTTTACAAAATGAAAAAGAATTTGTATTCTTACTTACAGTTGGTGTCTACCCATTGTGAACTGATATTACCATAAAGCAACATTTTCTTACTTTTCAAATCGTATATTATGATAATAAATGAATTCACTATCTACAGATTATTTCATTGGCGTAGATTTGGCTACATGGCATAAAATCATGTGGCCCATGTTCACGGAGGCGATTTTTATGAGATTTTCGTCTCGAAACGATCACTGAGATACGGATTTTGCTGTCATGTTCTTTGGAGATAACTCTCAGCTTGGCGGTCCCCGTCTCTCTCCCATCTCAGACTGGACCGAACTTGCCTTACGTCAAACGTCAAATGTCAGATCATTGACAATTGTGGTTCTGTTCCTCAGTTGGGTGAATTAAATTCTCCCCAGCTGCAAAATGGACATCTATAATATATCTTGATTAATGAAGTCCCCCCTGGGGATAAAATCCAGTATTGAGTTCGTGAAAAATTTGAATATACTAAAAAAAAAACTGTTCTAAAAGGAGTTAAAAAATTTTCAGGCGTATTCTAGTTTAATGTTAATTATTCGAAAGAATATCATATATTAGGTCCATACATATGAAATTGACGTTTTGCCGTACTGGCAAATTTGATCTCAAATATCTTCTCTTTGGTTAGGAATTCCAAATCCAAATTTATACAGCTATTTACTCATGTATTTGTGTTTTGAAAATTATAATTCATTTGTTTTTTCCTCAATTGTTTTTTTCTTTGCGTCACTCAGTTTACAAAATGAAAAACTTGAAATATCGCGTTATTTACGAGTACGAGTTCCACCGTGGCACCAGTACTGCAGAAAAGGCTCGAAGGATTAATGATGTGTATGGCGACGGTGCCGCAAAAGAAAACACAGTGCGTTTTTGGTTCCAACGTTTTCGTTCTGGAAATTTCGACCTGCAGAACAAGCCCCGTGGACGGCCGGAGACCAAAGTTGATAATGAAGAATTGAAGGCTATTGTGGAAGCGGATCCATCGCAAACCACATCCGAGTTAGCTGCAGGCTGCGGTGTTAGTGATAAAACTGTTTTAATCCACTTGAAGCAAATTGGTAAGGTGAAAAAGCTTGAAAGGTGGGTACCTCACGAATTGAGTGAAGCAAATCAACAAACGCGCGTTGACTGCTGCGTTGCATTACTCAACCGGCACAATAATGAAGGGATTTTAAATCGAATCATTACCTGTGATGAAAAGTGGATCCTGTACGATAATCGGAAGCGCTCATCGCAATGGCTGAACCCTGCCGAACCAGCCAAACCATGCCCCAAGCGAAAATTGACTCCAAAAAAGGTACTTGTGAGCGTTTGGTGGAATAGTGCTGGTGTCGTTCACTACAGCTTTCTTAAATCTGGCCAGACGATTACGGCAGATGTCTATTGTCAGCAACTGCAAACCATGATGGAAAAGCTAGCTGCTAAACAACCGAGGCTGGTTAATCGCTCTAGGCCACTGCTGCTTCATGATAACGCTAGACCACACACTGCACAACAGACGGCTACCAAATTAGAGGAGCTTCAATTGGAATGTCTAAGACATCCACCGTACTCTCCGGACCTTGCCCCAACAGATTACCACTTTTTTCGAAATTTGGATAACTTCTTGCAAAGGAAAAAATTCAACTCCCATGGGGCAGTCCAAACCGCCTTCAAAGATTTTATTGATTCCCGTCCGAATGGTTTTTTTAGTAAAGGGATCGATGAACTACCTATGAGATGGCAAAAGTGCATAGATAGCAATGGTACATACTTTGATTAAATAAATATATTATAATAAAAAAAATCGGCTTTATGTTCCTCCCATACTAAACGTCAATTTCATATGTAAGGACCTAATATCTTACCTATCTACACATAGGTACATAAAGAATATTACTTTAAAAATTCCACTCAAAATGTAGATATCTCACTATCAGTGCTGACATCTGTATTGGATTATGACAAAAGAATGACAAACAAAGTTCGACTACAGGTGGCGATAGTAAAAATACAACCATATACAAAACAGGGTGTGCAAGTTAAACATAGATACAGCTTTTTTGGGTATGATCGATTGACTTCTAAACCATTCCATTGATTTTTAATTTACCTACAGTCAAATATCCAAAGTGCTGTAAAATCCTCGACTAGATGTAATTCTTTCCATTTTTACAATTTCATGACAATATTGTTATGGAATCTTGGTTGTGGGAGGCAAATGAAACACTTAAAACTTTAAAATTTTATAGATGTGGTAGTATATCATGGGTGGAATTGGTGAACGTTGCATTGTGTAAAGTTGTTGATTACTTAAGCCACCCGTACGATAAGTACATAAGCCCTGTGAACACCTAAAAAGACTTCCATGCCTGCTTTCCCATATAAAAAATAGCTTTGTCTCTATGAGACATCTACATGTAACATCCATAATATATCTATTTAAAATGGACTTTCGTTTTAAGTCAACTCTATACCTACAGTATACTATAATACCTACAGTACAAATATTGTAGGTATTTGTAGTTCTAGGTGACCTTTATGCGCACATGTCCAAAAAACTTAGCTGCATTCAGAACCTGAATGATAACGTCGCAGAATATTTTCTAAATTTCAATTACTCCTTCGGTATAATAGGTACATCACTACGAATTTCGAAAATTTACAAAACAATTGGTTCACAGATGGACAGCAAAATTGGGTTTTTTGGGAAAAAATCAAATAATAATTTATTGCTTTTAGATTTCTGCTTATTTTTGAGGAATTCTACATTACTCAAATCTGATTCTGACTAAATCATTTGACGCTGGAAATTCATAAGGTACGATATTGATGATAATTGAATCGATCAAAATCTTGACATCTCAAAACATCTGACATTTAAGAAATATATTAAATTTCTGTAAGTTTAGTGTTATGTTATATGTTTTAATTCGTCTTTAATTATTGTTATATTTTACAAAGAAAGGGAGTATAGTAAAAACTTGGTTTTTATGGGTTACTTTTTTTTTTCCATGATTTAAATTTGAATAACGAAACCGGCTAAATGGCGGCAGGACTTGGAAATTTCTCCCTGTGTAATTGGTCGCTTTGAGGATTTGTTTGATTAACATAGCTATGCAGCCCACGACCCCCGCTCCGGTGTGTGAATATTATATCCATCATCCCTTACATGTTTGATTTGCAGATATAACAAACATCACGTAATTATCATTTGTTAAGTGAACATTTCTTTACCGACCTTAATATATATTAAATATACATACAATGCCGGGTTGAGGAAACTTTGGAAACCTGACGCCATTATTTATTAAAAAAGCACACACATAGACAATGCTCTTATGATAATTTGATTACAGAATAGAAATGAACTCATTTGAAGGGTCTTGAAAATTTCACATTTAACGACTGGTTTTTTAGCTTTTGATGTCGATCGGCTTCAGAAAATATCATTTTGATTAATTTGATTATTTTTTTGATTATTTTTACGCTTCAACAGGCCAGGAGGCCCAATTACAGAAGCGAAATACATTACAAAACACCCAGGCCTGAGTAAATCACACAGATTAACATTGTGACCTCACCGGGAATCGAACCCGAAACCCTCGGTGTGGGAAGCCAGTGTCATAACCATTGCGCTACGAGGGTCACCGTTTTCTTCCCACCATCATCCCTTTTTTCTGAACTTGATCGTCTTTCATATACATGGAATATCACAAACATGTGATGTTGCGTCCATCTTAACAAGGTAGGAACTTTATCGGGAACCGGGAGTCCTTATTGTCCTTGTTTCTTCATAGGTAGATTTATCTCGTAACAATAAATACGGTATTGCGACAATTTACAATAGCGATTTAAACCTAGCTATACTAGCGCGTTTTTTTGTGCTGGTTTTCTCCAAGTGGGCGTATTCGTATGGCGTGTCCCATTTTAACTCCATTCACTCTCTCTATCTCTCGTCTCTTTCATTCGCTCTGACAGACTTTCATCTCAATACTTTATATGCTTTTAATAACCAACGTCTTATGAAAGGAAGGAAACGTCAATAAAAATCAATTTGACGTTTTAACTTTAAAAACTGATCGTTATGAAATAATTATTACCGCCCTATATACACGATAATGATTTTTAATCCATTTATATAGCATACAGTCCAGCAGCATTGTAAAGTTTTAATTTTCGAATGTCTGAGAAATAACATAATTTTTTACTGAAGCCATATAGGAACGTAAGTACCTTCAGATGCATCAATATTCAAAAGGTAATAAATTATAAATATTTAACAACAATATCATACATGCATTGAAAATAATATTGTTTAATATTCTACTTTAAAAATATAGAAGTATCATTACTAACTTCGAAATCTGTGTATACTTTGTCAAGGGAAGGACCACACATACATGTTTCTAGCATAGTCCATTCGAATATATAAAAGAAACTGATTTATATATATATATATACAATTTTCAAAATTTTGATAATGTGTGGATGTTCTTAAGGTGGAATTGGTGGACGTTGCGTTGTGTAAAGTGATCACTCAAGCCAGCTCATACAGGTCGTGTGTTCTGGGCCATCCTTCCATACACGTTTTCCATATAAATATCTTCGTCTCTGTCACTACTATAATTTATCTTAATTAAATAAATATTTATTTATTGTGTTTAATATTTTACTTAACTTTCCGCTCATATAAAACACGTATAATCTATAATTTTAATAATTCCGTTCAATATTGATCATATACACGTACGTTGAAGACGTACGTGTATATGATCAATATTGAAAACGCGTGTGTCACAATATTAACTCTATCAGAAAATGACAGTGTTTATATATTATTGTCAGAAAATGCCAATATTTCTATTCTTTATATATTGAATACTATTTTTGGATTATATTTGAAAATAAAATGTAACACAAAAATAGAATTCATCGATGGGGAGATTTTTATTCAATGTGATTTTATTTTTAGACGTACAAAGCTTCTCCAGAAAAATTACATTAGTGGAATATTATCTCTTTGGATTCTCTACTTCGCATATTATTTTTGTAAACCAATTGGGATAGGTACGTTCTTTAATAACCCCATAATCACGAGGTCTTATCAGGTTAACTGGCTAGCGCCGGCGTCAGTTTAAATCATATTAACCTTACCCATTTTTTCGCAATTATCTGAAATTTTCTCTCGGTATTGAACAAAATTGTGGTTAACTTATCTGTTTCACGAGGATTTTTTTCATATTTTTGAATGGGTTTTTCGGTCATTGTAAGTCTTGATAAATCTACTAATGTTCTTAAATTAATGCTAAAAATTAATTAACGACAAACGTATAGGGTGTCTCTTACATCAGCGACAGGATTTTTAATATTCGATATACATGTTACCTTCATGATTTCCAACGTTTTACGGAAGATAAAGCAATCAGAAATATTGAAAAAATTCTTTTATGTCGCTTATCTCTTTAACTGAATGAAAAAGGCTTCACTGTTTCTGTTACTAGCTACGAGACATGCTGAATATTTATTTGACTCGTATATTCCAACTTTAAAACAATAAAAACTGTTTAATTCTAATTGCCGATGCAGCTAATTTTACAAAATGGAATTATTGGGGGGAAAGGATCTTTTAAAATGAAAAGTTTTCGATTTACATTTGGTACATATTTCTTTAAGGGGTTATATACAGTCAGGAGGCCCAAAAAAGCGATTTTTCAAGAATTTTTTCTGAGAAGACTTTTAAATTTATAAATGTGAAAATTTGTACACATATTATGGTTACTTTTAACTGTATTTTAACATTTTTGTATTTGTAAAATAATAATTTTGAAAACTGCTATAGCTGATTTCCAGGAGCTCCTCTCAAAAAAGGCATCTTGCGGTGACAACGATATCTCTTAACTGGATCATCTAAAATGAAAAAACCAAACGGATTTCGTCAAAATAATGTATTATCTAGTAATTAGTTGAAAGAACAAGCAAAATATTTTTTTTTTGACAATATGGCTACTTCTCAAAAAAAAAATTGATTTTTGACCAAAATTTTGGCTTTAAATTGTTTATAAAAAAAATAAATATTTATCGGCGAGAAAAAACCTTCGAGTAATTACTAAAAAATATACTTAAAAAGCTTGTGTTAAAATTTGAGACTGATCGGTTGAGCCGTTTCCGAGAAATCTTTATCACCGATGTTAAAGAGACAGTTTTGAGAAAAACGGCTATAAAGTGTCAAAAGCGCTTTACATAGAGTAAAAAACATTTTTTTCAACTTACATCGAGTCGTCTATTCCAGGGCCATACATTCACTTTATTCATCTGAATACATTAGAAGGGAACATTTACCATGGACAGGTAAATAAAAGGTACAGCGTTTACAATAGGTAGGTCAAAATAAAGGGGACTGCTCTCTAGGTGAGCACTGGCGCCCCGGCCTCGCCACGTGATTACAAATATGTGCGTAACTTTGAAAATAATCGCAGGATTGACTTGAAATTTTCTGTGTGTTTACTTAAATATGTGTACATTACGAAATTTAAATAAAAAAAATCAATTTTTTGAAAATTCTAACTGTATATAACCCCTTAAATTGAGTGTAAGAATCCCCTTTTTATAATGTGGATTGTTTTGTTATAGACATTTGACAAAATTCATGATATTTTGTTATGTTGTATGCTTAAGTACTCTTTGAATAACGAGAACGAAAAATGATTACCCTTATTAGATTTTTACAGTAGATAATATTTTTATTGATTTTTAACACACTCGTTCTTCTTTCATTTTTAATTCTACATTTTCATAATCTACATAATCATACATTTTCATTCCTCAATACTTTAAGCAGGTATGTTACTCTGCTTTTTTGTGTGATAATCTATTATAACTAATAATGTACACAAAAAATTTAAATATGTCTTTCCTTAGAATGCACCTCAAAGCTTTGTTTTGAATATATCCTAGCTTGTTAAAGTTTCCTTCATTAGCCAAATAAAAGATCGTAGTCTAAGTACAGAACCACAATAGTTTTGTAAATGAACTCCGCAATGTTGTTGTTTATTTTGTTTCTTAACCTTCAATGAAAAAATACTATTTTGTTACCTTTTTTAACACTATACAAAAATTGTCGTGGAAGTTAATTGTAAGTCCGATATATTTGATTTAATTTCTTCTTCTTCTTCTTCAGCCTTCATTTCCCACTTCCAGACATAGGCCTCTTTCGTACTCTTCCTTCCCTGTTGTTTGCTTCTTGTAGCCATTTCTTCTTCCCCACAGCGGCTATATCGCCAGCCCATCTTTTTTAAGATTTATCAATACCTATTTTATTCTCCCAAAGTCTTCACTTCAGAACTCTGGGGGTCCTTCTTGTGCACCCTGCCTCGCCCATTACTATTTTAGCTTCGCTCCACGGTCCATGGTATATCGACACTTGCATAGTATATCTTTTTCAATTTTAGTACACAAACAATCCTGAAGCAGAGAACCTTGTTCTCGAAACATGTAGATTGTATATCTAATAAAATGATGAAAACAAAGTAACTTGTATTTTATTTTAATAATAATGTCACTACAAAGTTTAAAACTTCATTCAGAAGAAAAAATATTTTTCGGATAATTAATATTTTTATTTGAAATTTTCGTAAAATTTATTATAAATATATATATAGATATATATATATATATATTATATATATATATATATATATCTATTATTTAATATATATACACATTTTTAATACCAAATATCAAATAATAAAACTGAAACATTAAATGCTGGAACCTGGATTCGAACCACGGACCTCTGTCTTACGCGGACAGCGTATTACCAATTTCACTATCCCAGCTACTTACTAAGTCGTCAATATTTGATAGTTATATGGTTCTCTTTGAATTATTAATTCACTTATTTATATTACTCTATTTTTATTCGGGAAGTAATTGACTGTATATATATATATATATTTTTTTTTTGACTTCTCTGACTACACGTAACCCTTTAATATCTCTCGATGAACCGTTTTTTGACCTGACAATGAAGCGAAGCATGCCGGACCTTACACCTATTAGTTAAGGTAAATCAAAAATTTCTAAGAATCATAATCTCTGTAAATGTTCAGAGGATTAAGAAATTCCACTTAATAAGAATTGTCGGCCTAATTGGCAAGACAGCTTTACGATTCTGCGACAACCAATTATAAAAGTTATTAAAACCAATTTAAAGTTGTTAATTAACCCGTTCCTTACCTTTTAACTTTCAACTTAACTGATCGGTTTTAACTATTGTACTGGAAAATGGATAAAAGCATTGCGAAATTTCTCAAAAATCGAAGGAAGTCGAGCGCACTACCGAGATTAAAGAAGATTATATCAGCCGAGGCGATATTTTAAAAGTCATTTTAAGATATATATAATATTCTTAATTACTCATTGTATGTTGTCAAATATATAATGTAGTCATAAAATAATTTTAAGAGAACCTCGACCACGCTATGTTTAAGTACTTAAAAAATTTAAACGTAATAAATTATTTCGTAAGCGACTTGGGCTTAAAATCAATTTCTCAAATTTATTGGAAGAAGAACATCGTGACTGTAGAATCTAAGGCATGGTTCGGGAAGTTCATTGTACAACCATAAATGATCGCAAAGGTATGATAACAAGATAAGCACACAGAAAAAAAACAGAATTGAGATTTATACGTTAAAATGTATTCTTCTCTGTTTTTAAACTAACAAAAAGAATGTTGATCCTTGTCTTGGTAAGCGCAATCTCAGTTTCGGTTTAGAGTGAAAGTGCCGTGTTTAAGTCAGGGTGAAGATAAGTTTAAGGAATGTAAACCAGGCTCCGCGACAAGGGTTGAAATGTCATTTGAGTAAGGTTGAAGAAGACATTTGTAAACTCAGCTTTATATGTGTATCTAAGTAGAAAATAATCTTAATTTTTTTACAGTATCTTGAAACTATCTTGAAAGTATCTTGAAACTTAAAACTAAAATGCAACCAAAATCAATTAAAAACAACAACAACCAATATTGAGGAAGAGAAAAAATAAAGCTTAATAAAAAAAATAATAAATTTAGTACCTAATTAATGTTAAATTTCAAGTTTTTCAATATATGAACTTATCCTTCAATGCATTAATTTATTTTAACAGGGTCCTACAACTATACTCAAGAAGTATTTATTATATCACTTCAATTTTGACATTATTATAATCACATCGCTGGTGATGAACATATTGTCACGGAATGGCAAGCATAAGGATTTGCGCATAGTCGGAATCCCTTGTAATATCTCTTTGCAAAAACACTATAGAAGGCTCTAGAATAGTCTACAATTATCTACCTTCGGTAAACGTCTACAAACGATTAGAACAGCCTAGCAGCGACGGGAACCTTCTGCTAAACACTAGAATAATCTAGGAGGTTAGATAAATAGAGTGTTTGGGTATAAATACCGGGACTACACCGCAGTGAGAGAGTCGTGTTGTAACAGATCAGTTAAAACACGACAGGTGTTGGTCAGGTGTACCAGTTGAGAAATTGCGAAGCGACAGATATCGAGCTAAATGACCGGGCGAGTACTGAGCGACTAAAACGTGCGAGAATTGGATGGAATGTTCTAATGAGTATTAAACAAAGTGTTCATACACGAGTGATGTTTATATATGAGTAATGTAATAGTATGATCTAAAAAATAGCGTTAAATTTAATTCGTATCAAGTGAGTTTGTACATTAAATAATTAATTAATCATTAATTGATAAATCGCTGATTAATTGCCAGTGTTTTTATTTACCTCCCGCAGCCACGATCCGTGACAATATTCTATGATCGCCTTGAAATGAATGAACGGTCCTGCCAAGTGAATAAAAATATAAAAAAATGTGATTTGAAATAGCTGAAGAAAAATTAATAACAGTGAAAAAAAGTTAAGTAATGACAAGTCACTGAACCAAAAAACGTATGTATTGTATTATTTACAAATATTTGTACATTTTTCGTGTAAATTAATCGCAAATTTATCATTTACAATGCTAAAATCGGAAGGCTGAAAGTTCTTAACATAATTTCTGGTCGTTAAATAAATGAATAAATTTACCGTTTTTCCTCATCGTCAACATTTAAAACGGTGCGTGGCGTACAAAATTTAAGAAATAAATTTCTTTCGATTGTCAGATTCGAAAGTGAAGTTATCTTTAATTATAATAATAATAATAATAGCCCTTATTCAGACATCAACATGTTTGTGATCAGTTAGGCTGTCACACCATGGCAGTTCCGTCTGTATGCCTTTTGGCAAGGCCTCCTCCAATTTCCTCCATTCCTCCCCATCTTTTGCTATTCTGGTCCACGAGCCACCTGCTGTAGCTTTGATCTCATCCACCCATCTTCTAGAAGGCCGCCTCGTTTCCTATTCTTGTCTCTTATGAACCAATACATTATTGTTTTTGACCATTTCTCTCTTCCCCTGATTGTATGTCCAGTCCATTTCCATGAAGTTGTCGTTAGTTTAATTTTATTTCACTCGAAAAATTAGTTAAGTAATAATACAATCATTATAATACGACAAAAATGAGAATTTGAAATATTTTACAATAAAGTACTGAATTTACGAATCTTTCCTAGGAGTAAATTGGGCTCTTTAATTTTTCTGCAGATCAAATTATTTCTGCATATTTTCAAATATAAAATTTGTTTTCTTCATTATTATTTTTAGATTCTAGATGACTACTAAATCTACAGAGGTACACTAACATTCCAAGTTACGTGAATTCGCAGTTACGTAAATAATCTGGAAAATTACAAAAATGAAAATTTTTAGTGATTGGCCGTCATAAGACATTTTTATTAGTTGAAAAGTTAATATTTTAGTTTATTTTTTATGTTTTAAATATTTTTCGTGCTGCTATTATTTATTTCAGAGTATATATTATTACTACGTGATTTTTATTAAGGATAAAATAAAAATGTGTTAATAATAAATATACATAAATAAAGGGTATCTCGTAGAAAGTGGCAAAAACTTCGAGGGATTTTAAATTTTAAAAATAAAGTATTCTTTACACTTTTGGTGAAATAGCGACATTAAAGACAACATTTTTTTTTGTTTTTTTTAAATATAAATTTTGTTTTTTTTTGCATTTGCAATTTATTGCAAAAAAATTACAATTTTTTAAGTGTGCATATGACTTATTTTATTAGACTAATACTGAAATAACTTATATAGAATATTAAATATTTACTCGCTTCAATAATAAAATGATTAAAACCTTGCTTAAATTTGTAAAATATTATTTTTGTAAGGTTTTGGTCATTATATTTGATTCGTATTGAAGCGAATGAATTTGAAATTTTCCATACATAAGGACTTCATTATAAATACGGGCTCCTCTATTATGTAAATGGGTTCCACATGGATAATGGGGGTTTTGCAGCTTTCCTCCACAGTTACTGTAGTGATGGTTTAACATTTTACAAAAAGTAAGAAAAAATTGCAAACTTAGATGTCTCTTATCTCCGTAACTGTCGACATTTCACCCAAAGTGTAAAGAATATTTTCTATTCAAAATTTAATGAGGAATATTGCCCAAAATTCTACGAGACATCTGCGTAATAATATCAAATATTCAGATGTCTTATAAAATTACGTTTAAATAATTTATTAATAATTTAGAAATTCAGGTTATGTCAAGGTTTGCGAAAGGCATTTTTTTACGTAACTCGGGGGTGTTACTTTATACAAAATATTATATTAGTATCATAGGTGTCTAAAAGAGTAGGACGCCTCTCACATTTTTAATTCGAATATTCTGTCTTCCTAAAAATTCCGCCCCAAAACATGGGCCATGTAAAGCGATAATCGGCGAGGGTATCCACACGAGCGCGGTTGCTTATTTTTAATTAAATAGATTTTTTTTATAAATCCCTAATCCCCATTTTCTCATTTTACGGCTTCGGTTTTGTTTTTCATTTGATTTCAGTTTCACATTCATATTTTTACGGTGGTAGATCATTTTGGATCTGATTATTCTAAACCTATCTTAAATTATATTATTATTATTCTACCAGAAATTGGCTGTCATCTCTGACATTGCTGTGTCTTGCGGGCAGCAGTGTTGTAGTTAATGTCTTTAAAAATGACAAAATAAAAAATATTAATACCTCCTGGGTTATTAAAAATTAAATCTTTTATATTTTCAGGAATATTAAGGGGTAAAAATTATAATTATTAATAAATAATATGGTTTTTAAAGATATAGAACTTTAAAATGAAATAAAAATCGTAGTAATGGCCATGGTATTGGCTTAATAAAATATGCCATTAGTGTTTAAATATTAGGCGTTTTAAGAGGTCTGTTTTTCGAATTGGCAACACGTTTTCCAGCGACACCTAATTTGACATCTGACAGCTGTTTTGTGATCAGTTTTGTTTGCCCTTTTACCATGACTAGATTTATGCTAGAACAATGCTTGCAAATTGTGCAAATTTGTTTCGAAAATCGTGATGTCGTTATCATATTTAAACAACAATAGCATAAAATTATCTTTCCGATAAAGCGATGGCAATGATGTTTATATGTTTTGTTTCTTTTTTAAGTTCTATACCTCTAAAAAACACCCTGTGGGCTTAAGATTGGTAGCAAAAAATAGATTTTTTCTTTTTACAAGTACAAATCATGTGGTAACCGTTTTTGTGTGTGTTTTTCATCAAGATTTTTTTAGCTGTAGGTACTACAAGACTGTTGGATGACTAAATTTTGTACAAGTTTTCAAAATTTTTGAGTAATTCTGAATCAGTTAACGTTTTCAGTTAATTGTCATAAACTGAAAACGTCACCCACTATCTTTTTCATCTTCAAAGCGAAATTTATGTAACCCCCGTTACACTTTTATCTAAAAAATAACAGTTTTGAATATGTACAAAAATTCTTCATATTTGCTACCTTCCCACTTTATTTAATAAAAAAAAATCCGCTTTTAAATTATACTAATACATAAATGATCAAATTGAGGGTTCACAGCGTACTGATGTATATAACCCGTGTGTGTTGATATGTGTAGACGATATGTATCAGAAGATATATCGTGAGCAAACCGGAAATTTTTGAAATTTTGAGCCTTTTCAACCGTCGTACTATAGAATATATTGGCATAATTCACAAATATGATCCCATGGTTTATACAACAGATCCGTCTGAAAATAAATATTTCTCGATATAAATAAAATATTTAATACTCATTATTTAAGCGTCAATTATCTTTGATTTTGTAATCAGGATATTTAATTATATCGAGAAATACTTATTTTCAGACGGATATATTGTATGGACCATGGGATCATATTCTTGGATTTGTTTACTTTCAAAATAAAATTAGATCGTTTTATCGATATTTTAGAAACATGGTACATATTAAAAAAAAACGCTATCAATAACTCAAAACAAAAACAAAATAATGCTAACTAATCTCAACACATGCTTACTATTGTTTAAAACGTTCCATTTTTTATATTTCAAATATTTAGATAATAATAATGATTTTCCTTACACTTTATAACATTATACATTTTATAACATATTAGGTCCATACATATGAAATTGGCGTTTTGCCATACTGGCAAATTTGATCTCAAATATCTTCTCTTTGGTTAGGAATTCCAAATCCAAATTTATACAGTTATTTACTCATGTATTTGTGTTTTGAAAATTATAATTCATTTGTTTTTTTCTCAATTGTTTTTTTCTTTGCGTCACTCAGTTTACAAAATGAAAAACTTGAAATATCGCGTTATTTACGAGTACGAGTTCCACCGTGGCACCAGTGCTGCAGAAACGGCTCGAAGGATTAATGATGTGTATGGCGACGGTGCCGCAAAAGAAAACACAGTGCGTTTTTGGTTCCAACGTTTTCGTTCTGGAAATTTCGACCTGCAGAACAAGCCCCGTGGACGGCCGGAGACCAAAGTTGATAATGAAGAATTGAAGGCTATTGTGGAAGCGGATCCATCGCAAACCACATCCGAGTTAGCTGCAGGCTGCGGTGTTAGTGATAAAACTGTTTTAATCCACTTGAAGCAAATTGGTAAGGTGAAAAAGCTTGAAAGGTGGGTACCTCACGAATTGAGTGAAGCAAATCAACAAACGCGCGTTGACTGCTGCGTTGCATTACTCAACCGGCACAATAATGAAGGGATTTTAAATCGAATCATTACCTGTGATGAAAAGTGGATCCTGTACGATAATCGGAAGCGCTCATCGCAATAGGCTGAACCCTGCCGAACCAGCCAAACCATGCCCCAAGCGAAAATTGACTCCAAAAAAGTTACTTGTGAGCGTTTGGTGGACTAGTGCTGGTGTCGTTCACTACAGCTTTCTTAAATCTGGCCAGACGATTACGGCAGATGTCTATTGTCAGCAACTGCAAACCATGATGGAAAAGCTAGCTGCTAAACAACCGAGGCTGGTTAATCGCTCTAGGCCACTGCTGCTTCATGATAACGCTAGACCACACACTGCACAACAGACGGCTACCAAATTAGAGGAGCTTCAATTGGAATGTCTAAGACATCCACCGTACTCTCCGGACCTTTCCCCAACAGATTACCATTTTTTTCGAAATTTGGATAACTTCTTGCAAAGGAAAAAATTCAACTCCGATGGGGCAGTTCAAACCGCCTTCAAAGATTTTATTGATTCCCGTCCGAATGGTTTTTTTAGTAAAGGGATCGATGAACTACCTATGAGATGGCAAAAGTTCATAGATAGCAATGGTACATACTTTGATTAAATAAATATATTATAATAAAAAAAATCGGCTTTATGTTCCTCCCATACTAAACCTCAATTTCATATGTAAAGACCTAATATTACAAATTATTACTTTTATGATAAATATCAAATAATTATTTAAAATTAAATCATTACCTTATATCTATATAGAGAAGGTAAGGCATCATATTTCTGCTACTATGCATGTTTATAAATAGTTGAAATTATATAGGTATATTTTCATAATACGTAAATATTATTGTTTGTAAAATATTGTATTTTTTAAAACTTACATTCTATTTTTATTTCTTCTAGAACATTCGCTTTGAAAAATAGATTTCCAGTCTTAAACCATTTTATAATTTTTTCGTTCCATATGATTTATTTTCAATATTTGAGTATTATTGTGATGAATATTGGTTCTTCAATAAAAGATGCGGGTACAATTGGATCTTTATTTCGGGTAACAATATAGTTCGCTTAACAGTCTTATACAAAGTCTATAGCGGCAATCTTATACAAAGTCTACAGCGGTCGTCTCCAGATATCAAAAAGCGCTCTCCCGACTGGCGCGCGACCTTATAAACATTCGCTCTCTCCTTCACACTCTGTCTCTTTCATGCATCGCAACATATGTCCCTCAGATCTGTTACAATTATGAAATTGTTTAAGCGAAACCGATTGGCACAATAATAAATCGAGGTTTAATACGAAGAAAAATGTTTTTATTTATTTTAATTATGAAATTATTTTACACCTGCTGTTAAATATAAAAAAAAACTTTTTTGTATGATTTTGACACTGACAATACAGATTCGTATTATTATCGAAATATAGCCTAATATTACTACACGTAAAAGACAGTTAAAATAAAAAACTATCCTTACTTTCAAATTCAAAGAGTTTCTATGTACCCAAAAAGTTCAATCTTAATTTTTTAACAAACAAGATCTTTGATTTAGTCACTTTTCTATGTATGTGTAAAGGGGATAATATCTAAGCTCTCTTCTATGTTAGAGATGTAGTTTACATTTACTCGAGTATGAATTTTTAATTCTATATTTAAACACTCTATGTCGAGAAACGCGCTTTTTCTTACTATTGAAGTGGTCAGCGCCTTGGGTAAGCGCGAACGCTTCGTGCCAAACAAAAAGTGCAATTATTTTCGTAGTAACCTAATAACATGATTGTGTGTCCACCTGGATCTAGGTTACGCACATTACGGACGAATCCTGAGGAAACGCCGAAACGAGTAATGAAATGTTTCATACAACCTTCACGTCACCCACTACCCGCCTGGCACAAAAATATATTTTCGCTAAGGGAAGATAAATAATATGATGAGCTCCGCCGAAATCCGCGCCGCAGGACTATAACACGAACGTACGAACGAAAGAAATTAATAATAATAAATTCGCTAGCAAAAATTGCGATCCATATTTTCCTAGGTATACTAAGCATTTTATATTTTCTTATTTATAAAGTGGATATCACGTCAGTAATTCATGTATATTGGGTTGCAATATAGGTAAATAAAACCAGAGATCCTTCTTCCGAATTGAACTAGCTCGTGTAATCTTTCGTCTTATTTTTTAAATTCATTTTACTTTCTTAGGGTACAGTACAATCTAAGCAAACTTAACGTGAATATAAAATGAGACGTTGACTTTCTTACAGTTTCCACAGATTATATAAAAATAATATAACATAATAAATATGTGGAGAGTTGGGTGGGGAATCAAAAAAGAAGGGGGAAGTTTGGACCAAGTTTGTGACAATATGAAACACATAATATACAGGGTTATTTGGAAAACATTCATCATCTCGCAGGACCATATTCCTGCCTCATTTATTAGTCGAAAATGTTGAAGTAACCATGACCTAATATCAATACTTATGGAGATATGCAAAATCTAAGTATACATTTTGGTAAACACACTGGCAGATGCAATAAAAGATCATGCATACAAAAACTTCATAGTCATGGGAGATTTTAATGCAAGAACGGGAAACAGATGCGAAGAAGAAGAGATGGTACCGGGCCCACACTGTTTAGGAAAGAGGACAAGGAAACAATAGGTGGACATGGATATCCTCGGACGGGCACCATAAGAACGAGACAGACTATATTCTGACTAAAAAAGCTAGAGACTTCCAGGATTGCAGAGTCATAAATAATCTCAACTTCAACAGTAACCACAGGATGGTTGGAGCCAAACTAGCACTTAACACACCCAAGAAAAAATACCTTTTAAAGTAAAACACTTATCAACACTAGAGAGTACTGCAGGACTGAAAATAAAATTGGAAGGTTTCATAGAAGACACAAAGAACTGAATGCTTAAGACAAATACGACAAGCTACAGAAACTTTTGAACACAAATGAAATAGATAAGATAAAATGGCTATCAGACGAAAAAAAAGATCTACTAATAATCAGAGCAGAATTAAAAGACGTGGCTCAAAAAACGAAAAATATACGAAGAGATAAAGCTGAGAAAAGTAAAAAAATCAAGTTAGCCATGAGAAAAGACCGCCAAAAATAGAGTTAAGGATTACTGGAAAGGTGCATTCAGAAGACTGGAGGTGTCAAAAAAGGGCTCAAAAAAACTATTAGAAAAAAGGAAATCGCAAGTGTGAAACCAGATGTCCAGTAATTATTTCAATAGCCACTAATTTTTTTCGAGACTTGTAATCAAAACAAAATAATAGTCAATCAGTAGACCTAACTGGTGGAGAAATAATTCTTGCACAAGTAGATAAGGCTGTGAAAACGCAGAAGAAAGACAAGCGCCCTTGAGGTCGCGAAAACGGCGCTATACAAATTATCCAATTATTATTATTATTAATGCTCCCGGCTCTGATGGCGTCAGTAATGAGCTCCTAATCGAAAACAAGGACATCTTTGTACCAATATTTACAAAACTATTCAATGAAATGCTGCAGGGCGAACTAATACCACACCAATGGACAACATCAACCATAAAACTGTTACATTCTGATGTCGAACATTTATAAAATCTTCGCCAAAATAATCCTCAATCGAATAACTAAAACGCTCAATGAGAATCAACCAAGAGAGCAAGCTGGATTCAAAAGTGGTTATTCAACTCTAGACCACATTTGATCATCAACCAACTATTTGAAAAGGGCAAAGAATTCAATATAACTTTCTATTTCTGCTTTGTAGACTACTGTAAGGCCTTCGATTCACTTGAAAATGAGGAGATCTGGCAAGCACCAAAGTATTGAAAACCAAGGTGTTGAAAACAAATACATCAGAATATTGAAAAATATCTACAAAAGCAACAAAGCTAAAATTAAACTAGAGGAGGAATGAGAGGAAATAAAGATAGAAAGAGGTGTGCGCCAGGGCGATCCAGTGTCACTCAACTATTCGCAGCCATTCTGGAAGAGATCTTTCGTAAATTGAACTGGGATCACTGTGGATTGTCAATCGACGGGGAGACTCTGTCACACTTAAGATTCGCTGACGACCTGATAATCTTCTCGCAATCGGAAGACGAGCTGCAGACGTTGCTCAGTGACTTGGATAAAGCAAGTCGTAAAGTGGGATTAATTATGAACACACAAAAAACAAAAGGCATGACGAATGGTAAGCACAAAGCGACTGCGTCAATAACAACAACATCAATAACACAACCAACAACAAAAACAATCATTAACACTAGGTTTACGGGCATTTTTTATATACCTATCTCTACGGCACCCGTCAAATTGACGGATGCACATAGTACTTCGTTTTTTCGTATTAAATGTTTTATTTAACTGAAGTCCTCAATTGTTCAATTGTAATGGTTCAATTCTTTTTAAAACATGACGCGCTTCTATTTCTGTGCAGTCTTTGATATGTTCTAACATGCGCGTATCAATTATTAGTTCGAAGTCAGTTCGCACATGACCTGACATCACATTTCTTTTGGAATATCCAGTAGGTCCTGCGACACCATTGAATATTATGTGAATGGTCAGTGTACCGCTGGACCCACTTGCTTCAAAGCCCATCCATTATGTTGCAAGTAGTTCTGTTGCATTGCTTTTGGAGGTGGATGACTCTTTCTCGGAGTCAGTGCTCGAGGAAATGCGCATTCTTTTTCTACCATGACCTGGAATGTTCTCTTCTTCTTCTGATGACTCTTCTGTCATTTCGCTGTCGATGGATTCGGAAGTCTCGGATTCATATTCACTTTCGCTTTCAAATGCTTTTTCTTCAGAGCTAGTACCGGAGTGATCTTCATTGATGTTAGAAATTTCTTTCAATAATTCCAAATACTTTCTTGATTTACTCATGGATGCTAAAAATGGGTGAAGATAAAATAAATATTATTGCAAAAGTGATTAGTAATTGTTAGAAAATAATATTATTGAAAAAAAGAAGTAGATTTTTTCTTTTCAAATATTTATACGTATAGCTAAATTTAAAAATTTGATACACGTCTTCACACACAGGCTACAATTCTAAAACTGAAGATTGTCATAGGTATGGTCAACTTTTCCAGATATCAACCCTCGAAGAGACCTTCTTTATTGCCCCATAAATCATAATGCTCCAAATGCGTTACGCAGTGCATTGGTAGGTTGTAATTTGTGTTTGAAACAAAATTTTCTAAACATCGATGACATTCTTTCTTCATTGCTTCACATAAATTGTAGAAATATGATTATATTGTTTCAAAATTAATAATTTCACAAATGGGACGAGTTCAAAAGGGATATTCTTTAAACTACCAAATCCGTCAATTTGACGGGTGTCCGTAGAGATAGGCATAAAGCAACAAGATTTTCAAAAATAAGAGGTTTCCGAATAAAAAAAAACAGTAAATATATTTGCACTGATCCATTATAAAAAGTCATTTAAAAAAATCAGAAAAAATTTCTAACTGTTTAGTAAAATTTACAAAGCAAATCGGAAATCCGTCAATTTGACGGGTGCCGTAAACCTAGTGTTAACTATGTAGACGAATATGTGTACTTAGGTCAACTTAAAAAATATTATATTTGTTTTAGAATGCATACTAAGCACAATTTTTTTATTCTAGACAGTATTTGGAATTTTATTTATTTATATATCTATCTACCTCGTTGATATTGACTAACATTAATTATAATTATTTACTGGTTGCTAAATTGTTAGTGATATAATGAAAATAGGATTTTAGAGAACAGCAGAAGCACGTGGAGGATCTGATCGTAATGTGTCTATAGCATGGAAAAGGATGAGCAATCCTTGTGAGAACAATACAACAAGAAGAACAAATTTTCTGCTCTACAAGAGAGGATACTGTGTTAGGAACGCCACAAAATAAACATCGACGCGCTTAAACGAAATCCTCAGATGTGTAGTTATACAAAAGACGTAGTTAAAATAAAATTTACTAAATATATTAAAAATGTAAGTAGATTTATGAGCCTTTACGTAAGACCTTAAAAATTGGAGCAAAAATTGAATAAATATATAATAGTATATTCAAGAACACATCCTTATTGTGAAGTTAACCAAATGACATAGCACGATGGAGTAGATCCAGAAAGATATTCTGGCGGGATCACGTGGCCAGGATAGACAGTGACAGACTCGTGCATACAGCAGCGAATGAAATCCCCTCTGGACGACGCCTACCGGAGGAGGCGTAGTTTTCTGTAGCACAGATCAATAATCTACTAAAACAAAAAGAAGAAGAAGAAAAGTTAATCAATTACATTGTGCATACCTGCCCGGAATGCTAGGTGATCTGGGTTCGAATCCCGGTAGCAGCGAATATATTTTTTCGATGATTTGTTTTTTCTGGATGACTTTCTTATTGATTAATAAATTGTGTTTTGAATAAAATATTTTTTTATTAATACTTGTAACGTTAGCATCTCTACAAAAAGCCCTTTGGTGAAGCCCCAGTGTTGAAGCAGAAATATTTGAATTAATTAAAAATGAAAAAAGGGGTCCACGTGCACCAAAGGATCACCGAATAAGTCAAGACATTAATTAAAATAATTAAAATAACGTTTGCACACCAAAATTATTTTCATAAAAATAACTCCCGAATTGTATTAAAAATAATATTTTAAAGTTCCGCCGTACCTACCTAAGTTAATCCCTTTTTATAAGTCATACTATAAATGATATACAGATTTACTTTTTTAAACCAATAGTTGTAATAAAACACATGTGAATATTGTAAATAATTTCTAGGAATGGTTTAAATAGAAATATCATTAGGTAATTCATTAGATAAAAATATTTTTCACATATGGTTTTAAATCAGTTGTCGTTTTTAATAGAATTAATGCATATTTTCGCAAAAATTAATCATAAAAATACTAATAATAAAAATGAAATATTTTTGCCTGGAATTTGGGCAGATGGGCAATTGGTTTTCGGGAAGTTGACAAAACTACCCACACGTGTCTGAGACGTGTAACGCATTGTTTTGTTTTGTTTATAAGTGTATATTAAAATAAAATTATAACTAAATATATTAATTAATATTTTGAATACTAAAAAACATTTAATTTACGTTACTCAAAATTAATTTTGCACCCCGAATCCATTATTAGGTCGAATATTCACCTGCGTAACTTTCTCCCCCACCTAACCCTTTTTCATGGCATCCTAGATAATATTATTATAACGTGTTATTCTACGACGCACGTGTTATTTTAACAATACATTTTTGAATAGCGTGGGAAAAGCCAGCAAACTTATCCCAGAGGCACTGAAATATTGACGGTTAAATCATAATTTCTTGGGTTGATTTTCTAAATATTTGAGTTTATTTATGAGCGAGAAGGTTCGTTAAATGTTGAAATTTTTCAGAATCTGATGTATTTCTATGTAACGTTTAAATCGATAAAATACGGGATCTGTGGGAGGGACATTGTTTCAGCCGAGAAGAAGTGTTCACCACACATGGGGACGTGAAGCAATCAAGGGGAAATTGAGGAATAATATTGTTTATTCACGTCTGTCTAAATAATAACCCTGGTCCGTGACAGAGACCTGATTATATTGCCCGGAGACTTCGTATTGCATCGCACTGCGAGCAATCAGTATTTACTTTAATTAGACAAATCGGCAATATTTTATCATAGGTAATAGTTATAAAAAAAAACAACAACGTTGCAACATGGTCGCTGTTTTCATTCAGACGCTCAGATAAATCAGTCCTACCGAAAACAGCGTGGAGTACGACGTGATAGTAAGTTTACAACAAACATTATATTAATTGGATACGGTAAAAATGTATGCTTACATAATATTTTAGATTTTAAATCAAAATTTCACCAAAACGAGGCATATTTTTTCATAAATATTTTATATTGTTACAGATCGTGACTTTGGGAGACAAATGAAAACACTAGAAATTAATTAGCGATTTAATAATTAGTGATTTATTAATTATTAAAAGGACAACGTCACTTTACACGAATTAAACTTAACGCTATTCCTTAAATCATAGTATTTCGTAAAATATAACTCATATATGAACACTTTATTTAACATTCACTAGACATTACATCCAATTCTCGCACATTATTATTATTTATTTCGCCACTTAGGTAAGTACTCACCCGATTATTTCGCACGATATCTGTTGTTTCGCTGTTTCACGACTGGGCACACCTGGCCATCCACGACGTACCTTGCATTGAACAATCTCTAAAAACATGACTCTCCGCGGCGGCCAAGATCCGAGCTATTTATGCCCAAAAACTGGATTATCGAACCTTTTAGATTATTTTAGGGTTCCCATCACTTCTAGGTTGTTCTAGTCGTCTCCCGGTGGTTGTAGATAATTATAGACTATTCTAGAAAGTAATAGAGGTTTCAATATATTTGTCGTCATTGACATAGTACGAAGGATTCTATACGAAATCTCTTTTACCATTTCTTTACAATAGACTATATTAATTTACTTTTAATATGCAGAATCTAATACAAATACTGAGTGAGTTCTTATGTTTATGTAATTACCTTATTTAATATGTATCTAAATTAACTGTTGGGTGTATAAAACGATAAGATGTGAACGTTTTTTTTAAATAAAGAAAACATGAGGAAAACAACAAAAAATTACAAAAAAATAAGTGAATAATATATTCTGCTTTATTATTTACATCTTCTTGCCAACTTTCTACAAGTCTTTCAGTGCCTCTGTGTTAAAAAATTCCCTTGATTTAATGCGAACAAATGAAGGTGTCGAAAGCGTTTTTTTTTTTGTCAAATTTATTTTCTATTTTTGAGGTCTGTAAGTAAACAAAATAATAAATGTAACGTAAAATCAAATGCGCTATCTTGCAGAGCAGAAAATTTTGTTTCGGATGAAGTACCTTTACCTTTATCTTTATTGTTTTACTTTTGCGCCTACTTGTAAGGCCTTGTAAGAATTGACTTTGAATTCGGGCCTAAGTGTAACACCTTATAAGTTTCCCCAACGCAAATGGAGTCCCAATATTACATTTATTTTAATGACAATATTTTTGGCGTTCTGGGTTAAATTTTTACTGTAACGGAAGTTGCGCACGCAGTATGTAGTGGAACATGTTGCGGAAATGTGATACCAGAACTAACGACGCCATATTAAATTCTTGTCAACTGTCAGATTCTGTTTACATGCGAGTTCACTAATGTTTCGATCGTTTTTTAGAAAGTTTTTGTTTGCCACAATTATTTTTATTATTCGAGGTTACATTTCTGTAAGTACGAGTTTTTATTCCTTTTATGAAACTCAATACAATAATCGACAATGATCAGTGTAGATTTTTACAACTCAATACTTTGAGCGACATTAATATATAATTTTGCCTTAATGCCAATTGCCTATGCCTTTGTACCAATTATTCTCAGTGGTAACATTAATGCCAATTTTGCCTCAGAAGTTTCCAATCCAATACAATACAATTTAATTTATACAATACAATTTAAATAATACAATTTTAAAGATCTCAATTTATTTACTAAAAATAACCCGATAACGTCAACAACACGATATTGTATTACCATTAATTCTGAATTTACGCGATATTTGGAAGAAATCGATTCGAACACATTTACCTCTTATTTTAGCCATCACAAACCATTAGCTACATTTGATATCTCATTTTCCGTTACAATAAAAATTTATCCTCAATGCGCCGATAGCAGTTCTACCACGCGTATATGAGTACACGTAAGAATATTTTTTTAGTTCCTATAACCGAAACAATATCAATATTCTAAATTAAACAATTTCAGCTATTCTTGTAACTATTATATTGTAATACCATTTGTTTCCTCTACTCGTAGGTACTTGCAAAAATAATTTTGACTGTATATGATATCAAAATCGATCATAGTGCGTCGACATAATTGTTCAGCCAAGTTCAAAGGTACATGTTATATATATTACACAGAATAAACATAAGTGTTGCCGTTCATAAACTTTGGAGATAAATATACTTCCTAATTCTAGAATAATATTCTAAATGTATACAACTTTAATACACGGTCGTAGAAATATAATTCGACAATTTGGTAATTATTTTATGAAGCCCATTAAAGAAAACTAGATCCAATACATAGAAAGTAGAAAGCCAAAAGGGTGTTAGTGATTATTTTGAACTTTACAGGTGAGCAAAATAAAGTTCTGTCAATTTAATTTTGTCAATATTTTATTTATTACTAAACGATTTCCATATTTGTTAATCCAAAACGCATGTGGAAATAGTTTAATAACAAAAGAAATATTGACAAAATCAGATTGACACATCTTTCTTTTGATCTCCTGTAAAGTTTAAAATAATCGCTAACGCCATTTTGGCTTTCTTCCCTCGAATAATTAAAAAAAAAGTTATTAATAGCATCTATCACCCTTAGAACAAATGAATTAAGATTTGTTGATGAGCTCTCTTAATTTCAGAGAAAGTTGTTTGTATATATCCCAGAAACACTTAGTGAGATAATGCTGCCTTTGCTTTTATACCCTTCATATGTATTCTCGTACAGAGGAAACGCCATTCTTAAGTTCTTTGAACTGTGTGCGAGGAAGAAAAAAAGTAGAGGAACGTTGGGAGGAGAATCTGGAACAAATGCCCACCGGAGGGACCAAGTCTCACTTCTTGTTTTGTTTCTTTCCCTACCACAGCCAAGCGTGGTCTCCTTTTGATATTGAACAAAGAATTTGTCCTATTGATTTTGTCCTATTGCAAGTCCCGATGCAGACAAAAGATAACACATCGTAATTGTGCGGCCAGTTGCAGTCTTTCTTTTGAGAGAAGTTAAGTCCACCCAGCTCGGTAGGGGAAGTCTCAACACACTGTAATTACTAACTGGGCTAAATTACAAATATTAATCCAGCTTTTGACCAAGACCATCTTTTGAGCGTAGACCGCGAGCTGAAAACCATAGTTGATCTAATGAAAAGCCTTTTTCAGTTCGCAGTTTTGAAATAATAATTAGTTTTCATCGCATATGCTCGTAAATTTAAACCTACATTAGTGATTGCGTCTAGTTTTATAAGTACACTTTGAAGCACAAAAGAAGCATGAGTAGGCATGTTACCTTTTTGTTATGCAAAAGTACAAATTAATTGAACAACTTGATTTCTAATGGAATTATAATAATTTCGTTGTCTGTCTGTCCGCGTAACTTCGTGCAACGTCCGTAACTTTTTTTCCAAAATTTTTTTTATAAAAATTTTTTTTTCGAAAATTTTGTTTTTTGAAAAAAAAAATTCTTCGATTTTTTTAAAAATAAATATTAGGTCCTTACATATGAAATTGGCGTTTTGCCGTACTGGCAAATTTGATCTCAAATATCTTCTCTTTGGTTAGGAATTCCAAATCCAAATTTATACAGCTATTTACTCATGTATTTGTGTTTTGAAAATTATAATTCATTTGTTTTTTCCTCAATTGTTTTTTTCTTTGCGTCACTCAGTTTACAAAATGAAAAACTTGAAATATCGCGTTATTTACGAGTACGAGTTCCACCGTGGCACCAGTGCTGCAGAAACGGCTCGAAGGATTAATGATGTGTATGGTGACGGTGCCGCAAAAGAAAACACAGTGCGTTTTTGGTTCCAACGTTTTCGTTCTGGAAATTTCGACCTGCAGAACAAGCCCCGTGGACGGCCGGAGACCAAAGTTGATAATGAAGAATTGAAGGCTATTGTGGAAGCGGATCCATCGCAAACCACATCCGAGTTAGCTGCAGGCTGCGGTGTTAGTGATAAAACTGTTTTAATCCACTTGAAGCAAATTGGTAAGGTGAAAAAGCTTGAAAGGTGGGTACCTCACGAATTGAGTGAAGCAAATCAACAAACGCGCGTTGACTGCTGCGTTGCATTACTAACCGGCACGTAATGAAGGGATTTTTCTTAAATCTGGCCAGACGATTACGGCAGATGTCTATTGTCAGCAACTGCAAACCATGATGGAAAAGCTAGCTGCTAAACAACCGAGGCTGGTTAATCGCTCTAGGCCACTGCTGCTTCATGATAACGCTAGACCACACACTGCACAACAGACGGCTACCAAATTAGAGAAGCTTCAATTGGAATGTCTAAGACATCCACCGTTCTCTCCGGACCTTGCCCCAACAGATTACAATTTTTTTCGAAATTTGGATAACTTCTTGCAAAGGAAATAATTCAACTCCGATGGGGCAGTCCAAACCGCCTTCAAAGATTTTATTGATTCCCGTCCGAATGGTTTTTTTAGTAAAGGGATCGATGAACTACCTATGAGATGGCAAAAGTGCATAGATAGCAATGGTACATACTTTGATTAAATAAATATATTATAATAAAAAAAAATCGACTTTATGTTCCTCCCATACTAAACGCCAATTTCATATGTAAGGACCTAATACTAATTCTTTAGAAACCTACATGTAAGAGTACCGTCATTTTTAAAGGGTTATAGCTAGTCTCTAATAATTTCGTTTTCCGTCAGTAATTTCCTAGAATGATCTCATTTCGTTTTCAAAATAAGTATGATTTCAAAATTGTAATTAGGTAGGTATATAAATAAAATGAAAACGTTGACTTTTCTTGCTTTTCTAATATAACACTGTGAATTAGATTTTTTTAAAAATATATCAGTTAAATGAAAATTAAAACTAATAATTGCATCCATTACTATATCGCATATGTTATTGGTATTAATCATTAATCAAAATATATAATTCTCTATGTAACAATGTCCGTCACCAACGCTACCAGATGGCTCAAATAATAATATAATAATAAGGTATAAGAAGCAGGAACAGCATTATTTTCGGCTTAATAATGTCCATCACTAACGTTGTTAAGACGCTACGCTCCTCTAGATAGCGATGTTCTCACAGCCTTAACTGGCGGCCGAATTTGTGTACGTGTAGGTCTATATGTGTAATATGTGTAATAAAAATACGTAATTTTAGCTACTACATTATTATAATCTTGGCACCAACTTTGAACTTGTAAATGTATTGTAATGACTATAAATATATATATACATATATATAAATTTTCAAATATCGAATTTCCGCAAACACATTATATGTGCGTCCCGTCTATTTTTGAGTGTTGGAATAAAAATCACAAAAATCTTGTTAAACTTCGGAACACGGCCAATTGTATTTAAAAAAAAATGAAAGATCTACAGCTACGATCGACAATACATGGAGTTCCTAGAATTTTAGAACACAATTTTAGCGATAACGCAACTTATTATATATTATAAGTTATTCAATTTGTGTTCAGTGAAGGTAGGATGCTAATTTGTACACGATAGATGATGATCCTTCTTGAAATATTCTCTACCGACGTAATACGGCGCAATAGAATTGTACAAAACTACGATAAAGTTACGCAGGTGTCGGCGAAGGAAGGATATATCTGAATGGGAACTTCTATTTTATTCAGGGGCCCAAATTTGTAATTTTGTATGTAATGTAACTATGGAGCGGCTGACATTTCAGTTAGTGCTGAGAAAGGTATTCACGCCAATTTATAATCATATTTTCAAACGCTATTTTTATATTTTTAATCGCCTAATTTATAATAAATGTTTGGGGAGTGACGGGGATGTGTTGATACCGATTTGGAGAGGACGGTGAAGAAGTTCGACTCTACCACATGGCTTCTTCTTGTATTCTGTGAAATGTGTCGCAATGTATGTATGTATCAGTGGCGTGCGGCACATACAAGCAAAAAAGCTGTGCATTAGTAAAGATTCTGGAAAATAAATATTATTTCAATAATCCTTATCTTGAGAAAAACTTGACGTTTCTTGACTTGAAAAGTTTCTGTTTAACGTGACGTATCTTTCTAATTTCATTATCTATGATATAGCGTATGATTTTTTTTTGATAATATACTATTGAATTTTTCAAAACAATTTATTCATGAAAAATGTTAAACAATGTATTTGTGTCGTAAAAATAATAAAACTACTTTTATATGTGTAAAAGTTAAGTCAATTTTTTTAAATTTGAATGTATTTTTCATTGTAGATGTCGATCGACGGATATTGATCATGTCTAAGCATATAAACTTTTTAAAATCCTTGCCGTCGCAAGCTTGAAAACTGCTTACAATAATTGCGTAGCACCTATAACTAGTTCGTTGAAAATAAATAATAATTTATGAATCAATTCGAATTAGGGCACAAAATATAAATAAATTGAAACATCAACATTAAAAAAGAAAACCATTTCACCCGTTGAGTAAGCCAAATATTTTGGTTACCTAACGGTTTGTTACTTGCTGAAAAACTCGTATCGCACATTTTCGTAGATTTTTATTGCTCGTCGGTTTTATGTTATGTTAATGGCTTACAATGGATTACAATGAACCAATTATGATTCATAGATTTCAGTTCATTTATATACCATACCGTATACAGTATATTCGATCACAAATAGGCTAAAATTATAAAAATTATAAATATCGCACAAAGGTTAACTTGATAATAAAAAAGACAATGCACATTAATTTATTAAAATAAGTATGAAACATATAAAGATTAACGCATATGATATTGTAACGAGGTGCTAAAAAGAAAACGCACTCCTGTCACCTGTCATAACACTATCGAAAAATCGAGAATGGTCTAGGGTGATCGAAGGCCTTCGAAAGGCATCTGAAACATTCGACAAAAAGCTAGAAAAGCCTAGAAGCCACGGGAATGTTCTCCTAAACACTGAAAAGGTCTAGAAGATTCGATACCAGTATTTTCAGATATAAATAGAAGCGCCCGCTGCGGCGGGAGTTGTAGTAGTCGCATTTGACAGGCGTTTCAAACGGTTTTCCTCAAGACTCAAAATATTGAGTTTTGAGGAAACACCTTGAAAATGATGTTACCATACCGAAACGTTATCATCCTTTATACTCTCAATTTAACATTGAAGAGAAACTAGAAAAATACTATTGGGACGTGACGATTATTTGATCCACCATTCGTGTTTGCTGTATTTCAGTATTCACCATGGTTTGCTGTGAGAATGAGGTATTGTTAATGAGCGAAAGAAGACGTGATGTGTAGCTGGTTGGCTGGGACTTGTTCCTACTCGCTCTGACTCGCTAGAAGAGGCAGAGAAGAAGTGGACCTCGAATAGACACAAAATTATTCCGTGAAGACATTATTCATAGTAATGTAGTATCTGCGATATCTAAGCGATTAATTAATTTTAAATGATATTTTGTCCATATTTTGTTGTAAAACTGCTCATCTTGGCATAGGTTCATTCTAGTGAGATGAGTGACAGCAATAAATAAAATTAATTAATAAAATGACTGGGATAAAAGCGAAGAGATGTAAGAAGAAGTTGAAGAATGTTAAGAATGTTTCCACTAAATGGTAGTAGGTTGCTTTAATCAATTCAAATTTGATATTGTGATATTTTAAATTGCATGCAAATAGATTAATAAGTTGTGAAAAGTTTTCTTTAGGTATATTTTTGTTTTTCAGATATAAATAAAAATAATTAATGATACACATTTGTATCTAATAAATGTGTATTTTTGTGCGTGATTGGTCGATACAACAAAACTTTCGTTAAGGAGCAAATGTTGTGCGGAGTTGTCATTTATCATTGGCTTGTGGTTCACAGGATTTGTGCCTCGGCGCTACAGGAGGTCTAGATTTCCTCTGTTTTAGGGACCTTATTTTACAATCCTTCTGGGTACAAACTTTTATTTTTAGCTTTATTTTTATTAAAATATTTTTGTTCTACGGTAAAGGTGTTCGTACACGGAAGAAAATTTGCTCTCAAGGTCAGTTTGCTTTCCATATATTATGTACCTATAATAAAATACGAAATGGCATAGCTTTATTTTTTAAAGTGTCCTTCACGCGATTTCGAGATCGAAGTTTCATCCGCGAGCACTTGCTGAAGAAAAATAGTGATTGACAATTGATTTTTTATATATTTATGAAAATGTTTTACATGAGAGGTGAAAAACTATAGAACTATTATGTGTATAAGAAATCAGAAAATAGATGGTTTATAAAAAAATAACATTTTTAAAACAAAATTTTATGACCAAAAAAGCATGTTAGAATTGATTTGTTTTTTTTTATTTTTTATTTTATTTGTTATTTTTATTAATCAACGCCCTAGTACAAAATTCAAAATACATCTTACAGTACAAAAAAGTTACAAGAATTTTTGTATACGTAATGTAAAACATGTTTTAAAGTAAATAATAAAAAAATAATAATATAACTAAAACATATTTTAGAGAAATGAACAATATAAAATGTAACGATATAAAACAATATAAAATGAACAACATATATAAACATGATACACACAATGTACACGAGCAAACCTTTAACAAATTAATAATAAAATAAAGTAATGATTATTTAACCAACTAGCTGTTCGTACCCGGCGTTGCACGGGTTAAGGATTAAGTTGAAAATCAATTTGTGGGGGGAAACAAAGGTTTGATTCGAACGGTATGGATTTGCATCGAAAATATAACAGGGGGAGGAGAAAAGGTGAAAGGGGAGGGATGAAAAATAGATTATGTTACCTGCCGAGTCCTAAAGAATAAGTTTACAAATTTTGAGTCTGATCGGTTGAACGGTATAGATTTGCATCGAAAATATACCAGAAAGAGGGGAAGGGGTAAAGAAGGAGAGGGGAAATGTAGCCTCTGTTACCCTACCCGCCGAGACCTAAAGAATAAGTTTCCAAATTTTGAGTGCAATCGGTCAAACGGTACAGGTTTGCATCGAAAATATATCAGCGGAGGGGAAGGGTTAAAAAAAAGGTGGGAAATGTCGCATATGCTACCCGCCGAGTCCTAAAGAATGAGTTTCCAAATTTTGAGTCTGATCGGTCAAACGGTAAAGATTTGCATCGAAAATATGTCAGGGAGAGGGGAAGAGGTATGAGAATAGGGGGGAAATATAGCCTACGTTACTCGCCGAGTCCTAAAGAATAAGTTTCCAAATTTTGAGTCCGATCGGTCAAACGGTACAGATTTGCATCGAAAATATGTCAGGGGGAGGGGAAGGGATAAGAGAATAGGGGGGAAATATCGCTTATGTTACTCGCCGAGACCTAAAGAATAAGTTTCCAAATTTTGAGTCTGATCGGTCAAACGGTACAGATTTGCATCTAAAATATGTCAGGGGGAGGGGAAGGGGTATGATAATAGGGGGGGAAATATCGCCTATGTTACTCGCCGAGTCCTTTTCTAAATTTTGAGTCCTGTCGGTCAATCGGTACAGATTTGCATCGAAAATATGTCCGGGGGAAGGGAAGGGGTAAGAGAATAGGGGGGAAATGTTGCAATGTTGAAAAAAAATAAATATAAATAAAAATAAAAAAATAAATATAAATAAAATAAAGATAAAATTAAAACATATTTAAAACTTTAATTTTTATATTTAAAAATTCAACTTTTGTTAATATCCGTGCACGTCTTAGTAAGTTAGTCACATATTTTCTCTTATAATATTGTTTTGTCATCTATCGGACTAATACAGTATATTATTGCCACAGGTTCGCGACGCGCGACGGTGAGAGACGAAATGAAACACTTAACATTTTATGGATTGCAAAAAGACACTGGACATAAAATAAACTGTAGCACTACGTCATCATTTGCACTAATTGTCGAATATTCCACACGCAGGTAGGTATTCTGGTACTTTATAGCTGGCCGTCAGTATTTTCCACCGAATTGCCCGCTCGCTTTACCTGCGGTGTTCACTAGCTGTCGCAATAAACTCAGTGCGCGCATAGTTGTTACGCAATATATAGAAAATGCTCTTTTCTGGAATATTCCCGTGCATTTTCGTGTATTCTATCGATTTCTAAAATGTCCAGAGTGTTGGGAAATTCTTTATTAGGCGTAGTTTTATATTAGTTAGCTATTAATAAATTATCGTTTATGTTTTGAAAGTCTTGTTGCTATAGTTTTGAGACATTCTTGTCTTCTTATATCATGCAGTTAGTGATCTCATATATAAGTTTTAGTGTTTCATATTGAGTTGGAGTACTGTTTGTTGACAGTTTCAGATGGTGCTTAGTTCAAATTGTAAACAAATTTCAAAGTGATATATTCTATTGTAATATGCCGCCTTTAACATTTCATGGAACTTTCAGGCTCTTTGGCTAACATTCTGCATTCTTAATTATCAACATAATATATGTACATACGAGTACATTTCAGAACTTTACTTTAAATTTTTTTTTTTCATTTCGGTGCCGATAAATCTACGTTTATTAGACACATAACATTAAATGCTTAACACACATTACCTAAATAAATATAATTAAAACATAGTATTTAAAAATCCTTTCAGCCAATACCTACCTCAATAGTAGGGGCGTGCAGTGAGAACATTGAAGTATGACTTTTTCCAAAGCATATATTTTAAAAATAAAAAAAATATCTCGAAATATTTCTATCACAATAAGTACTGTATCATTTCGATTACAATATTTCATAATATTCTGCCACATAAATATTAAATTTCGATATTTTTTCCCAAATATATGTTTACATAAAAGTCATAATTCATGCTAGGTGTATATAAATACCTGTTCTGAGGTAGGAAGCCTTTGTTGTTCATTATATTAAATCTTTAGTTTACAAGTAAGAACAGTAAAAATGGGTTCACAAGAGACAAGAAAAGGAAACAAGGTAGGCCTTCTAGAAGATAGGTGGATGAGATCAAGGCTACAGTAGGTGGCGCGTGGACCAGAATAGCAAAAGATAGGGAGGAATGGAGGAAATTGGTTGAGGCCTTTACCAAAAGGCATACGAACGATACTGCCATGGTGTGACAGCCTAACTTGTCACAAACAAATCTTAAATGTCAATGTCTGAATAAAGGCTATTATTATATTATATTATGATGTAAAAATCATATATAGATACTACTTATCACGTTATACCCAAATAAATGTCCCTCTGTGGACAAAATTCAGTAACTGTTTACAAATTAAATAAAAAAATACCGACTTCTGTTTACAAATTTCAGTTTTTAATTTATATTAGCAAAAATAGTTCTTGTATGCGAGTGTGTAAATATTAAATGAAAAATACATAGAAAAACTTCAGTAGCTTGTTGTTCTTATATATAAGACTCTTGCCTAGTGATCCAGTGGTCGCTAGTTCGAGCTCCATTGTAGGAGGGTAGTAAGTTAGTTCTAAATTCAAAGCATAAACGTTTAGATTAATTTCAAAATACTAAGAATATTGATGTGGCACGTATTTTGTGTTAGCAAGTTACCCTGAATCAAAACAGGTGGAAAGTTAAGCTTCATAATTTTAAGGCTAGTAAGACAGAAGAAAATTGAATCGTATTCCTTATAAGCGCAACCTTGTTTGCAGTACTCTAAATACTACAGGGAGTTGGAGAAATAGAACTTATATTTTAAACATTTGTTGAAATAAGTTAACCACTATTTTTCTAGCAACTCCCACGTTTGAAGTATATTTATATCAAATGCCATGTTTTGTATGGTAATTTATTTACAATAACATAGTCGATAAATATCTATGGGAAATTGATATTCTGTATAGATTTGTTGTTGATTCAACCATTCTAGCGAAGACACTTGAATTACCCAGGAAATGATTAATTCAGTGATAGGGATAGTGAAGTAATAAAGTTGAAGAAAGTGTTCACTAATTAATCACTATTGGCCTCCGGATGAATATTTATTTATTTATGGGAAACTAACAGTACCAATGGGGATCATTTTACACATGCGTAGATATTTAATACAAACAAGCAAGGAACAACTTACAAGTAAGTTGATAGCATTTCTGCGCAATAACAAAAATTTGAGAGAATCAAAAATATAATAGTTAAAGGAAAGAACAAACAAGGAGAATCAAAGAATAAAATGTACAAGTGAGATCAGAAGTGGAGAAAATTAGTCGTATCTAATTTGTAAAAAGTGGAAAAGAAGAGAAAATATAACATAAAAATATGTAAACATGCATATCGAGGGTAGAAAGCCAAAAGGGCATTAGTGATTATTTAGAACTTTACAGAGGAGCAAAATAAAGTTGTGTCAATTTGATTTTGTCAACGTTTCTTTTATAATTAAACGATTTCTATACGTGTTTTGGATTAACGAATATGACAATTATTTAGTAATAAAAGAAACATTGATAAAATCAAATTGACAACTTTCTGTTTCTTTCATGTAAAGATAGAAGTAATCGATAAATCCTTTTTGATTTTCTATCCTCGATATGCATAAACACACACACACGAGGTCTGAATAAAAAATGTTCTTGTTTTTTTAGGCAAATTTTTGTTGACCTTAAACAGTCTGCGAAATTAAATAATTTTAGGTACTAGTTATTGATACAAGGGTGGTGTTTAACAGCAAATAACAGGATAAGTATTCCAATATTAGAATCAAATAAGCACAAACCTTTGAAATTATACAGAATCATTCAAGAATCATTACTACATAAACATTATATAGATTCAGTGTTAAACACCCCTATACGAAAATTATAAAAGAGCCCTCCCTACCTTTAGAAAATAATGTACCAGTATGAAGATGACCGTGGTATGTTGAATCCGGTAAAGCTAAAAAATATTACATTTTTAAATAAATATATTGATAAAAAGAAAACACTTTATTTAAAAACCACTATTTATTGAATTATCAGCATGTTCCGGGTCAATAGTTACTTTATCAGGATACAACCTATAATAAAAATTAAAATTGAAGTCATAGGGATTAAGAAAAGCATAAAATAAATATATGGGAGTTGAATAACTAATCGAGAAGTAATATGAAAACAAATTTAAAAGGTAACTATTTGCAAAAAAAGATTTGGTTATTTATAATGTTTGAAAGTAGTTATCTTTTTAAATTTGTTTTCACATCAGTTCTACATCAGTTATTCAACTCGCTTATATTTTTATTTTTTGTTTCCTCCAATTTAAATTTTCAGTATATGTTGTATCCCGGTGAAGGGACTATTAGTGGGCTTATACAAAGTATTTTCTTTTTATTAATATTACGTAATTTTTTAATATTCTTCATAATGCACTTTGCTCACAACATCTGAAGTGATGAGATCCATTACTGGAAAAACTCTACGTGATATCCGAGATGTAAACATAATGAAAACTTGTAGAATAGAAGACATTGCACGATGGACTAGATCCAGAAGGAGATTCTGGAAGGATTACGTAGCTAGGATGGACAGTGACAGACTCGTGCGTACAGCAGTTAATGAAATCCCCTCTGGCGTCCAATATACACGATAACTAGACCTTATCATCCTAGGAGGCGTAGTTTTCTGTACCACAGATAGGCAGATCTAACAATAGAAAAAGGAGAAGAAGATGATATATTTTAATGCTTTACACACATATATGTATACGCAGGCATGCCGACGGAACATACGCCTGACGTCCTGATGCTCAATTTTTCCCATATCGAAGGCAGAAATCAAAAATAATTGTTTTTATGGTAAGACAACAATATTTAAAAGCTCAATATTCCTCGATCGACATCAGAAATCAATAATATTCTACAACTGTTCTTGTCGTAAGACAGACCAACACCAAAAGTACCAAAAAGCTGCCCCTGGTTTTACTGTTGACTTTTCCGCCACACTTGCCGAGAGCACCTTGAAGCAGTGACGTATCACCGTCGCGGTACTAAATCAAATTTAGAATAACTTTGAAGTCGGAGCGCCGCTCTTCCGCCCAATGGCCGCCGTGCCCCGCGGCGTGGGCGGGGGCGCGCCCTCCCCCTCCCCCGCGCCCCGCCCCCCGTGCGGCGGCCGCCATATAAGGGCGCGCGGGCTTCCCGCGGCCACTCTCCCTCCACCCGCCGCGCTCTGCACACAGGACCGACCATCCGAGAGGGATCCATCCAGCTGACCTGTTGAAATTTGCGCGCTCGAATCTCTAATTTAGAATCGCTCTTGTTTCGGCCTAATTCGTACTGGGTGGTTGTTAAGTGCGTCTGTTTGAAGTTTTTCCAGTTGTCTTCTGCAGATTGTAACACCGGTAAGTTGTATTATTGTATTTTTACTAGGTTGTCGGATATGAAACGCACTTAAAACATTATTTAGGTAAGATTAATTATACGTCTCTTACATACATAAAGTTATTTATCCGGGAAAGTGTGTATTGAAGTCTTTATTAGGTGTCCACAAGGATACATAAGCAAATATAAAGTATATACAGCTTCTTGGAGACATCTATATTTTATCATAATTAATGATTGTTCCTCTGTGGACAAAATCCAATAATTGTGTTCTAAGAACATACTAAAAAATAAAATTGTGTCATAATTTAAGTACCAATAAATTCATGTGAGTATTTTCCTCTTCATATTAAAAGATCTAAAAAATATTAGCAGTCATGGAATATAATATACATTATTTTGCAATAATTTACAATCGCAAATATCCCAAACATACATTATTTTTAGTAAAAGTAAAGTATCGAAAATTTTACGTGTTATATTGTATGTTGGACTTAAACTGTAGAATTTTAACATATTTTAGCTGAAAAGTTCATTCAAATCTAATCGCAAGTTTACGTTTAAAAATATATATAATACTTTGTGTAATTAGTTAAAATATTTGATATAAAATTCGTAGTTATAGGGAATATTATTAATTTACAATCCTGGAGTAGGTACATTTACTTTATTTTACTTAAAATTACTTTATAATTCGCAGTTTATACCAATAACAAAATTAATAAATCAAACCTATAAATAGGTTGAAACATCAAATCATTAAATGACTAACTTCCTTTCTCAAGTCCCAAATACTTCCTTCTCCAGCCTTCAATGTCTACCTCCCCCATTCCTTCTTCAAAATTTAAAAATTCTGACTTTCCTTTTGTACCATATGTACCTATTTTTCAAGAGTTATTGGAACTCAATCGGTCATTATTTTCTATTTCAATTTCAAAAAATTGCTTCATGTAAAATGTCAAATAAATAAATAAAATATATCAAGGGGATATTCTAATTAAAAAGGTGAATTTTCTTAAGTAAAATACAAACTTTTAAAATTTTCTAGCTTTTACAGTATACCTATATTTATTGTTATTTAAACAACAATTTTCATACAAATAAATAGAATATTGGGAAATTTTCTCTAAAAAATGAATGAATGATTTTAACACTGAAAAAACAAAATAAAAATCATCCTATCCTAAATTTGAATATCCATCTATCCGTAACTCGCTGGAATTAGACTGGAATTACACCAATAACACTGATGATGACTAACCGCTAATGAAGCCAGGGCGCCTGACTGACACGTCAATCAGCGCGCGGCTTGTGTTACACGCAAGGGTCGTTATTAATTATTATTGTGTTATGATTTTTCTCTGGTTTATGGCTAGTTTACTGTTAAACTGCGTTTTCTGCACATGTGTATGCCATAAAACTACATAGGTATCCAGCACTGTAGATATTGTAGTTTCTACAAGTACATTTAATTTTAAAATCCTTAGCAATAAAATTTGACGTCATAAGGAGGGCCCACAGAACAGGTCGCATTTCGATCGATTTTTGCCCAGGTTACCATTATAAATTTTGAAAATGTTGAGATTTTTGAACAATTCATTCTGGGCTTAATTTAGGAAGGTTTTTGCGAAAAAGTTTTTGATCCGCGAATAAAGGTATTCAGACATTGAAATTTAAAATTGTGTAAATAATAATAAAAATAAAGTAATTAATTTTGACGTCGACAAACTTTGCTAAGGAGGTGCATCATGTGACGATGTCAGATTAACCCTTGAGCTGTGAGAATATTTTTCATGTGGTTGACCTTCACGTGGCGTGGTCGCCCCGCCGACTCCTGCCCTCCAGCCCTAAGCAGTCGACCACATAATTTAGCTGTTTGATCACAGGCTTTTAGGGAGAATCGTTAATCAAGCCTCATTAATAATATTTTTCGTGAATAGGTAAAACGAACGCGTAGATGATTAAATTACCAAAATGAGGAAATTAATATAAAAATCAATGAACAAAAGCATGGTTACCTACCAAAAGTTTTATGAATTCACCAAAAAATCACAAGTTAATTTGTTGCTTAAGATATATTATATAATTTTTCTAAAAAATGTATTAGTAAAAAGAAAACACTTTTTATAAAACTACTATTTATATTAAATAATAAACAATTTTCAGGGCGAATGGCCCCTTTTTAAGGATACAACATATTTAGGTATAATGAAAATCAGTTAAATTTTAATCAATTTCCACCACAGTCGTTCAGAATCTTCTGGCGTGTTTTCTGGAATATTCTGCCTTGTTTCTACGACCTTTCTGGCCGACGTTTCGGATCACATTGCAGGGTCCATTACGTTAGTCCTGATGATGGAAATATCCCAGAAAAGTCAAGAGAAAATGCTAATTATTCAATGAATAGTTGTTTCTTACCACAGTATAAGTAGTGTTACCACAAACTTATTTATCACACTCGGAATTGGCTTGCTGAGAAAATTTATAACATGTTAGAATCTCGAATAATCGATAAGTTCAGAAGTGTCAGAACAAAAGAATGTGACGCTCTGTTCTGTGTCATCTCAAATAAAATAAAAATATGTGTATTAAACAAGTGAATAAGTCCATATCACAAGGCATTATTTATCATATATAAGTATTTTGAGAATATTGTGATGATGTAGGGCATTTTCGCGCCTAAACATTTTGTTCTTTACAAAAACATTCTACAAATCATGTAAAATCCCGAAATATACAAATGGGCACTTAAGATTTTCAGTTAAATAACTATGATTTTAGTAGGCAATTTTACCGAGTACGTAATAATCCGTTGGTGCAAATCGTTTACTGGCAATAAATGCGCTTGACTTCAAAAAACGTAAAATTTAAAAACATTTTAAAACCACTCGCGCTATTTGCTTTTAAAACCTTTTATTTGAAATGTTGCGAGTTTTGTTACAACTGTAAAATTTTTCATTTCCTTTGATAGAAAATGCGAATTGTTAAGACTTTCGAAAAAAATTTAAATTAAACATGAGAGATATTACAATGAAAGGTCATTTTGTGATGGAGAAACAAATGGCCGAGCATAATTCCAAGAAAGCATTGAGTTATTTACGAGTGGAGATGATTTTGATTGTTTCACGGAAAATCTCGTCATTTAATGCTTAATAAATCCTTCTATTTTAATCGTAAGCAATTCAAGAGGTGATAAATATTTTGCATTGTTATTATTACTGTGACAGAAGTCTTTCACCAAATAATCCATCTAATTAATTAGTGTAATAGAAGCAGATTGCGTCTAGACAGAGTTTCCGGTTCCAGAAAAGAAAACATAAAAATCGATTTAATTATTCAATGCTTAATATTTATTACTTGAATTATTTTCTTTAACTTGCAGTAAACCTTAATTTTCTCAATGAATGGGCGGTGTAGAGATCCAATAAAACTGCAATCCTAAATAAACGTAATTTATTCAATTATAATTGATCGAGAATGGCGCGGATTGATAAAATCAATTATTATCAATTCGCGATTAAAACCCGCCCTACGGTGGGTGTGAAGTATCCATAGGACGTAATTTAAATGATAACCTACCAATAGTGGGTACGCCAGCATCACAGCGGTACAATTATCAAATTACTTACTATATTTGAAAAATGTAAGTATAATACTTGCACCCACCAAAATTTCAAAAATTTACCTAATCCGTTTACACGTTTATCGTTTAATGTAATACATTTTTTTTTTTCAAATTCATTACGGATGATACACGTCAAGATATACATATATATACTCGTATTATAGATGTCTTATATGGACGAAGATATTTTTTTTTATATAGGATAGTAGGTATGGAAGTCCTTTTGGGTGTCCATAGGACTTACGTCCTATCTTATGGCTGACTTAAGTGATAATTTTACGGAATGTAACGCTCACAACTCCACCCATAATAGACTACCACATCTATTAAATTTGTATGTTGTGTATATATGTTTCATATGCACACCTTGTTCCATACGCGTGTAGTATTTTTAATTCCGCCACCTGTGGTTGAAAATTTTGTCATTCCCGTAAACCACTATCTACGGATGTCACCGTTGATAATGAGATACATATATTTTTTTGATTGACGTCTGCCATGGTTTGTCTGAGAAGTCCTATCCCGAAACGCATGAATATCCTTCACATGTTGTGTAGGTGTGTCCGCTAGGCAGGGGCAAACTGAGGGACAGATCATTCTTCTTTTTCTTTCTCTTTTTTAGGCTATTGCGACAATTCTCTTACGATCACACGTGTCCTTTGTGAAAATTTTTAGCACAAGTAAGGACATTTATATATTGAAGTAAAATCATATACCTACATCTGGAACCATGTTCTATTACTTCGAAAAATATGTGCAACAAATTAAATAAAGTTAATTTTTAACCTACAGTTAGAATATACACGTTTTTATTAAATGGCATACTTTTACAGTATGCCTTTTTATGAAGTTGTTACGGTTACTTTTTTCTGTAAAATTTCTTTGGAATATGAATAAAATATATTTACTGAAAAGCAACATCACAAGAAAACAGTTGCACATCTTCTTTATAACTTAAATAAGCTGGTTTTTAACAAGAAATAACTTCAAAGTGATACCTGATATGATAGTTAACTAATATTTAAAATGTATCTAAGAGAAGCTGTAGCTAAGAGAATATATTGACATTCAAATCTAGATAAAACGAAAATGGTAGGTGAATATATTTTGATACTCGACTCATTTATTATGTCGCTCGTGCTGGAAAATTCATTTATACGTTTCCGATTTTTCGCTACCGTAGAATTAAATTGTTTTCTCGTTCTTTTTGTGTTCTCGATTTTTTAGCCCGTACAAGTGTCTCTAAAATTATTTTATAAATAAATGATTTCTTCATCGTTTTTTGTAGAAATGTAAAGTATGCGTATGTAAATAATAAACGATATGTAAAATATTCCAACAGATATTGAGTGGTGTGCCTCAGTTTATATAAAAAAGAGAGTTAATATCTGATGAACTTTTTATCTAAAAAAGAGCGTTAATATCTGATGCATTTTTAGGCTATTTTTTTTCGTAAGAAACAGTTTTTCAATAAAATATAAACAGATATGAAATTATTAAATACAAGAAACAAAATATAAAGCTTCCGTTCTATAAAAGTTACAACCGATGTATTTAATAAATAACTACTATTGATTTTTATAGTTGCGGTTAGTTTATCATTTATATAAATATCATTGATTTATATAAATGATAAACTTTTATTGAATGGAAGCTTTATATATTGATTCTTCAATTCTTCAATTTATTAATTTCATATCTGTTTATATTTATTTATATAACAAAACTATTAAAAAAACTATTATAAATTCAATAAATAAAAGTAAATAAACACAAAGTAATTCATAAAAAAATGTTTTAATGTATATGCTCGTAACTAGTAGTAAAAACTTTGCGGGTGCCTTCTGCATTCAATTTTGAATAGAAAATATTCTTTACAATTTTGGTGAAATATCGACGGTAACGGAGATAATTGACATCAATTTTTGAGTTTTTTAATAATATTTTTTAATTATTTTCTATAAAACGTTAGATATCACTACCGTAACATATATGGAATATGTTAAATTTGTTCGTTTCAATACAAGTCAAATAAAATGACAAAAACCTTACAAAAAATTACTTTTCAAATTTCTGCAAGGATTCAGTAATTTTATTTGATCTAAATCAAAGAGAATGAATTTATACTATTCAATATTAAATACTTTCATAATAGTCTAACGTTTTAAAAATGATAAGCCAAAACGTTGGAAAAAATACTGATGAAAAATGTCACTATCTATGGTGTAGAACACGGCACACAGATTTTTGCATTACCTTAGTATCGATTATCACCACTAGAGGGTTGCAGTACCTAGTGTTTTCTCGAAACTAGAATCCCGATGTATAGCTTGACGTTAAAAAGCAAGGTTAGAGTAGATACAGAAAAGCCTATTTACACTTCTATTTAGACACCTTAAGATAGTTAACTCAGTTATAACACTTATAATAAATAATTGTAGAATCTTTAAACTATACTAAAATTAAAATTTTTCATTAATATTTAATATTACCCAAGTCGTTGCCCAAAGCACATCGTTTGAGAAATTGAAACGCTAATAAGACTTTAGCGTTGATAAAAATGAATACGCAATGAATTGCGCAACGAATAGCTAAATAAGATTTTTCGTGGGTACCTAATAAAAACCCGAACCATAAGTAATTACAAGAAAATTACATTTTTATTTTTTTATTTAATAGGAAATTTAAAAAGACCCAAACTACAAAAATATTTTTTGATCTTATTTTTATTTAATTAACTAGCTATAACCCATCAAAAATAACGTATTTTTATTATTTATAATATAATATAATATATTTATATATAAATATATTTAGGCCGCCAGTTAACACTAAGAACAGCGCTATTTAGATTAGTCTAGCGTCTTTTTAACGTAATGGACATTATTAAACAAACAATTATGCTTTTTTGTTTCTTATACTTCATTATTAATTGAGCAATCTGGTAGCGTTAGTGACAGGAATTGTAACATAGAGAATTACACTTTTTTTGTATCTCAATTTATACACCTCATCATTTTTTGTGCCATCTGATATTGCTACATAGAGAATAATATATTTTGATTAATGATTACCAATGACATATGCGATATTACTTATTAGTTTTAATTTTCATTTAACAGAAATGTTAAAAAAAATCTAATTCAGAGTATTTTATTAAAAAAGCATCAAGTCTATGTTTTCATTTTTTAATAATAATTTTGAAATCATACTTATTTTGAAAACGGAATGAGATCAGCTATTGGATAGAAAGTTACGGACGTACATTCGAAATTATTATTACCGGGATCTCTGCGTCACCTGGCCTACACATTTCTGAAATCTTTTTGGGATTCGTTGCATAATATAATGTCGACTTTTTGAAAATGGAATAATATAATTTACAAAAGAATACCTATGCAGGGTGTCTCGTAACTAGTAGCAAACTTTGAGGGAGTCTTTTTCTAAAATTTTTTACAAAGACATTTTTTTTACAAGACAGAGACATTTACTTATGATGCATATTTCTTTTCTACATGAGTGACAAACTCGTGTGTAGGAGAGGACCATCATTACATTTTACATTTACAGAGAATTTTATGATAAAATGTACATATTCATCAGATAACAAGTATATAAGACAATTAAGTAATAATAAGTAAGTAATATGTACATTTATATAATAATAAGTATGTAATAAAAAGTCTTTATAAAATTTTGTATAAAAAATATTCGTTACACATCAAAGTTTGCATTTTTTTCAATATTTCTGACCAATCTTTTGTAAAACGTTGGAGTATCATGAAAGTAACTTATACTGAATATTAAAAATTCATTCACTATGATACAAGATACAATAAAACATTGAAATTTAACGGCGAAATCGATGTCGCTGGTTCATATCACGGTGGTACTTGAATATTTTGAGTAAGCCTTTTTCTGTATAAACTTAGTTTCCTGCACGGTCTTATTCCAATGGGGAATTTTAAGGTCAGCTCGGACAATTTTCCCCGAATTATAGGTATTAGAACAGATGTTTTGTAAGGTGTTAGTGAGATATATGTCCGCATATTAATAATATGGTATAAATTTACCTACTTGTAAATAAGTTTATGTTTTATAAATTATGAATTATATTTAGAAATTGAATTATTCTCCAAGGGCTTTTACCTTTTAATTATAAAGGTCTTGCTGCCGTTTATTTTAGATTCTAATTTAAAGACATTTTTTTCTGGTGTAATTAAGTAGTAAAGGAAATAATTACCCATTAATTGATGTACAGTAATTATTTAAATCCTGGATTACGTGTAACCTAATAATTAATTAATTATATAAAAATATTTTTTATTAAAGCCATAGTTTGCGAGAAAAATTCGGCGGCGACGACAATTTTTCTCACAGCTTCTTTTGCCTTTTGTATTATATTTAGTACCAAATTAAAATGTATGTAGTTAGTTTCAAATATTTTAAAAACAGATATTTGTCTTAAACGACACTCACTAAAATATTTAATAAATTATCAATCATAGTGCTTTGAAGAAATTTGCTCCATTTTGTAATTTTAGGTATAACTGTATTACCTTTAAAATAAATATTTAAAAAAATCAAATCGGTTGAATGGTTTTCTTATAACTTATGTTTTGATAGAGAAAAATATTGGTGGCCATTTTATAATATATATGAGTAATTTTTTTATTTCAATAAATAAATATAATGGATTTTATACTTTTATAAGGAATATAAAACAATAATAAAAACATATTCAGTAATTCCGATTTCAGATATTTAATCAGAACAATATATTTTAGATAAAATATAATTTTTATACGAACATTTTTGGATTGTGTCACGAATCATATTAGTTTTCATTACTACTACTGGGGAAAAATGAAATTATTATGTTTGATTTTATTGTAGTTAGCTATACTTACTTTATAGCATTGTGCGTTTTTTCATGTTTAATTATCATCAATTACACCGAATAGGTTGCCATCTAAACACTATTTACATTTATATATTTATAGTTCATAACTAGGTAGCTACGTGTATGAAAACTTTCATAATTATGTGAAAGGACTACTTTAATGGAGTGAATAGCAACTGGCAGTTGAATAGAAACAATTATAGGAGAAAAAGAAACTTTTCGGTAGCCACAAAACACAAATTGAAGTGGGTAGGTCTATTCATAGATTTGATGCTATGAACGAATATTATTTTACAAAATGGTAACACTACGAAACGAAAGAAATTGCACCGCCAAATAATATCAACGCAAAAAAATAATGCTCGTCAAATTTTACTCACAGAAATAGGCTGTATTGTAGCACATCCATAGCGCTTATTTAAATGTCAGTACCTTCATAAATTTATCCTCTTCGGATTTCACCTAAAATAAATATTCATTGAATCTTAATAAAAAAATGCTCGTGTCTTTATGTATCTCTGCATTTGGGCATCTCGTAACATATTTAACAACTTGCTTTACCATCGTTTACGTCTTAGGTCGAGCAAAATACTAATATATTTCATAAACGTAATATTCAAAGAATGTTTTTTAAAAAACTTTTAGATTTCTTTTAAAAGAGTCATTTATTTAAAAAAATCTATTTGAAAAAATGTGCATTACAATGAGTAAGGATAGGGTATTTATTGTTTCTGTGAATTATGTTACAAAATTTAATTTTTGATAATATATATATTAACTTTTGATAATGTATATATATATTACTCATAGTTAGTGCATACGTATAATATATTATATTCGTAAAATGTGCCTATACATTAAAATTTTCCATCACATTTTAATACAATATTTTAATACAAAAAAATGGAATATTAAAAAAAATTGTAAATGAGTATTACCTTTGTGTTTTGGTATATATCTTACAGACAAAGTGTTTAAATTCGAAATTTTACACTTTCGAATCGAATTTAAACACTCTGTCTGTAGTATATATAGGTATCATTATACAAAAGTAATACTCATTTACAATTTTTTTTTAAATGTGATGGTAATATTTATTTTATAATACTTTTAATAACAAAATAATTTTGGTCGATGTGTAAGTGTTCCGAAAAATGCCGTTCGCTAGTTACGGTTGTCAAAGGCGTTAGTGAAGGACACTGTTACAAAAATAATTATGTGTTTTCCTGATTTGGTCATTTTATCCCTATAACGCGAATAACTTAAGTGGCGAAATGAATACTTGATATTGAATTAATAATGCATAAAATTTCCATACACAGTGTGAGCTTTGTGCAATACAATGGTTCTTGATCACGGAATGAGACAGGAGCTAAATCTCAGAGGCTTAGCCTAGATATACATATATCAGTAACTTGTACAAATTTTGATATTTTACTTTGGAGATAACTAGGCATGTGCGTAAAAACGTCATCTTTGATATTAAAAACTATTCAATCTTACGTTATACTCGTAAGATAGATTTTTATAAAAACTCTTTATATGACGCTAGCAACACGGTGTTTAATGTAAAATAATATAGCCGGTTGGTTCTCTCGATTTAAAATTTAATGCTCATTTGAAATTGGGTTTACATTTTTTAACATATATTACCCAAAATCAAAATAAAAGTTGGTGCACGTTCTAACAGCTACGTATTACAAATTAACATAAAAAATGTGAATTATATATTTTATTCTGAATTTTCAACTATTAGGTATGGAATATTTTATGAAAATATTTTTTTCTAATCGTCGAAACATAATTTGAACCCGAGTCAAGCAAATAATTAAATATTTTGCACGTTCTACTTGAATAATTTATAATGTATAATTATATTTCTTTATTATGTATTTGTTACTTCCAAAATATTTCATTCCTAAGCGGATTTATAAAACTTTAACCTTTTACAAATAATTTGGCAAATGTTGTACATAATGAAAATGTCTTCTAAATTGATACTGAACTCGCCAATACTAATTTTCTTTCAAAAAAAATATTTAACGAAGAAATGTTTGGAACACGTATGATATTTGTATTTTTATATTTTGTTTTAAAAAAATAAACGCCAAGCGGCTATAAAAAAAGGAGATTTTGCAAAATAAGACAGCATTTTAGAATCAGTTGTCAAGGTAGCTACGGAGCATCATGTTATTTTAAATCTTCTTTAGTTTGCTATTCGAACAATTTTCTCATTGGCATAATCAAATTTCATTTCGTGTTTTATTATTTAATATACCTGGTCGTACCCGGCGTTGGTAAAGGAAAAGTTATTGTGTATTTGTGGGCGGAAACAAACGAAAACAAACATCGTTTTGTAAAGCCTTTAATTAAAACAATGTTTCCATTTAATAAAGTCTGGGTTGGATAGGATGTCTTGGGAAGAAATGTGGCCTATTTTTTCCACAGAGAATATTTTTGCAAAATTTGTGTCCAATCGGTCAAATGGTGTAGATTTGTACAGAAAATATGTCTGGGGGAGGGGATAGGGTAGAGAAAGAAGGGGAAACGTCGCCTTTATTACCCATCTTGTCCTAAGTAATCAGTTTCCAAATCAGTCCGATCGGTCGAACGGTACAGATTTTCATTGAAAATCAGGGGGAGGGAAGGGGTAAAAGGGGAGGAGGGAAATGTCGGCTTTGTTACCCGCCGGATCCTAAAAAATAAGTTTCCAAATTTTGAGTTCGATCGGTCGAGCGTTACAGATTTTCATTGAAAATATATCAGGGGGAGGGGAAAGAGTAAAAGGGGAGGTGGGAAATGTTGAAAATGAGGAAAAATTATGCATAAGTTTGCATAATTTGAGCCGAATCGGACCAACGGTGAAGATTTGTAAAGAGAACAGACAGGCAGAGTTTTATAGGTATAGATTTGTAAAAGTATGTTGTTATTGTTTCTAACATTGTACTGCAATATTAATGGTTGTTATGAACCTCGGAAAAATTTCGTTTAAAACAGTAAGCCCGGAAATATCAAAATTAAAAATTAAGCATAGACACAAATATATAAATATGATTAATTTACAGTATACACAAATGTTCTTTATTTTGAAATATCGCGATATAATAGGTTGCACTTTTTCATCGGTTCAAACGTATTATTTCAGCAAAAAAAACGAAGGTAATCAAATAATTGATTTTGAAAAATGTTATACCTACCTATTTAAATATTTATTAATATTGAAAAGGTAGGTACCGGGGGCTTTTTTTCAAATAATTTGTGTGAATTCGAATGCAACGTTGTGTCCAAAATAACTTTAGGAGATTTAAAATTTTGGACAATCGAACATTTGCATTTTTATTTACTTAAAATAAATTAGGTATACAAAAACATCTTCTTATTCGAATGCAACGTTGTGCCAAATTTTCAAAGCAATCGGTGAAGAACTTTAAAAGATTATCGATTTTTTACAAACGAACATTTACATTTTTATTTATATAGATAAATGTATTTCTAACGACGAAATCGCTAGTGAATGTGAAATTTTAAAAGCTTTCTTTGCTTTTGTGAATTTGTGATAAACTTCATTTCGAAAACTATCGACTAATCAGTTATTTTAGCCGGTGAATGTGAATTAAAATCATTTCAGTTTTCCACTTTGTCGGCGCTAGTTATGTCACTTCGGTTCCAGGAAATGATTTGATAGTCAGGTAGATGTTGATCAGTCTTTTTTTGGAGCTGGAAAGTAAAAAGAAAGAAAGTACAATATTATTGAAGTATTTGCAAAATAGTGTTTTGTATTTTATTTAAAACAGTATTCAGATGAATCAATTAGAAAGGTGGAAAATTAATATCTATCGATAAGAGATTTGGTTACCAACAAAGAACGAATCCGGGACTTTTCCTTAAAGGACGATAGAAATATTGCCAAAGTAGTCATTTAAGATCGTGACAAATTTAAGACTTGTTAACATTTAAATGATCCATCTATTGTTCAATATTAAAACAGCTGTTAACTTTGTATTATATGTATATTGAATTCAAATCCTTGCAAAATACACGCTAGGTGACGCCAGAATAAATCAATACACTTATAAATTTTTGTTTTTCATTAAAATGGGATTTTTATTTTGAATTTTCTATTTAAGGACACATTATAAAAATGAATTAAAAAGATATTCACAAAAAATCTTAATTTTTAAAAATAACATAGAACTGTGTCCTAAAATTGAACATCGATAAAAAAAATGAGTGCGTAAACTTATGTACGCGCGTTAGAGGTTATACTTGCTTCTTTGGCATAAATAAAAAAAAGACATACGCTGTGTTGCATTACTTGCGCATTATGTCCAGCTATGTTCCAACTCAAAGTGAAGAAAGTATGTAACACAAACTAGAATTTCCATCCAATGACAGTTCTCCATCAAGAGATAAAAAATCTAAACACATACACATAAATACAGTACTCTTGTATAAGAGACAATGAAACAGAACGAACAAAATTCAATCACCATAATAAAACACATTATTAATTTGTTGGCAATTATAATATTACAAAAATACATCAGCAAATAGATCCAATAAACCAATACAGCGACCGGAGCATATGCAATTTCATAAAAGCATTTTCAAACAAAACGATGTCGTTGCTATTGGATAAATCATGTATCGGAAAACCTCCGTATAAACTATTCGTTACTTACTAACAATTTACTCCAAACGCTCCTTGAGAAGTATAACTTCTAAAATGCTTTATCATAAAAACTAAAAATCTAATATGTAATAATAATATTTTGAAAGATGTGCTTGATATACCTACGCTATGCGACAGATTCTTGTTTGATATCATAGTAGGTATTATAGACTTGTATTGGCAAGAAATATGCTTGATGTCAGTATGTAATGTGATTTTAAATTGAATCGAATTGAATTAAATGCGTATCAAGATTTAAGTTCGATAGGAGCCTACCTGATTCTCACCTTTCAATACATTTGAAATTGATATTTTACCCAGCGCTTACATGAACTAATAATTTTCAAAATATATCACATTAAGAATCCAAATTATAAATTTCACAAAATAATTTTTCACGAGTAGTGAAAACACTATCGATGTAAACAGTTATACGTTACACTGTAATTTATATAATGCTATACCCTGCTAATATGTCAGGACCAGACCTTCATCGCAAAGCGAAAAGAGCTGCAAAGAGAATTTTTTCAGTAACGAGTGCATAATATTGACACTTTCATGAAAATAATATAACAGAATAATAACTTTGTTCATAATACTTAACAGGTTAAACAGGTTAAACAGCTATTAATATTATCAATATAACTTATATTTAAATAATAAACTCTATGTGACATACCTTAAGATTAAAATTTTTGTGTATATTAATTTCATATTCCCGAATATTTCATTAAAAAGACGCTGAAGTTATCGAAAACTATTTTTTATTCAATGGAATTCTCAGCAATATTCAAAATATTATCCACGTGTTCTTTAAAAACACTTTTTTTTCAAAATCTATTTCTTTTTTGGTAAAAAATAATTAGTACAGATATAAATGGCGTCTGTCTTATATTTTGACAGCTTTGGATACCTATTGCGAGATTCCATATCTCATGATGGAAATGGTATTGTGAGCTGAAAATTAGAGTGAATGCTGTTATGGCCACATAGGAGTTTTCCTGCTAATTCTAATGTATAGAAATGAAGCCTGGAATTGGTAAAAAGGGAATGAAAGTTGACTAAATGTTGTGGAAATGCGGTCGCTAAGGCGCATGTTCAGAATACCTATGGTCGACAGAGTGAGTAATGAACAAATTAGAATGAATGTAGTGCTGGCCACAGCGCAGTAGATGGAATAAAAAAAGGGTTGCTGAGATGGTTTGGTTATGTGGATCGTATGAGCGAGGAAAACATGGTTTGAAGGCAGCAGGAACGGAGAACATCCGCGAAAAACCTGGCACAATCAGAAACAAAAAAAAATATTGGAGGATGGTCCTGTTAAAAGCTTCAACAACCGTAGAGTGCGCATGAGAAGATGTATGAATGTAGCTGAAGCATGAGTGGCTTAAATAAAATAGAAGATAGAAGAATGTGGCGTTTTATGTTTATCTAGTTAAGAAAATAGCGTCTAGGGATCTATGATTACCTATTTACCAAGTCGTATAACTTGGAAATAACGTATTAAGTATGAAAGCAAATTAAGGGTAGGGGAAATAATACCGTTTATTAGAATTTTTTGAAAGACTTTCATTGATTGAGTAAGAAATAATAATATAAGTCGAAATAATAATATTAGTAAGGAGATACAGAATATTGAAGTTTTACTCTGATGGTTATCACGTAAGATGTAACATAACTAGGTATGTATTAAAAAAATCTGAAGATGGTTTATGTCAGAGGGCTTATAAATTGCCGTGCAGCAAGGTGTATGATACGAATGTTATATGATTAATAATAATTGCGAGATACCTACCTTTTCTGCTTTCTATTTGAACAATTCAATCAACTAAAAATAATTAAATATGACACAATAAAAATATATTATTAACATAAAATATAATAAATACGATTTGTTATTGATTTCATCAGACCGTTTAATAATTATGCCCAGATTGAATCAGATGGAAATACATAATGTAATCAGATGGTAATGATAAATATTAAAGTTACGATATAAACAAAATAAAATATTTTCTTGTATATTTTTACACTAAAAAAATCAATTTAATAAATATTTTGAATTAGTTTTCTTAATTAAATAATAATTTAAATGAAACAATGCTTCAAATCAGAGAAAACTTTTCAATTCTTTATTTAATGAAAATATCTTAAATATAATTATTCAATCAAAGATATAAATCTTTAAAATTGGAGTATTTTAATTTGTAAAAATAAATTTGGAAGTACTGTAAGAAAGTAACTCCGCTCTCTAAAAAGCTCCCTCCGAAATACCTTAAATAAAATGCTAATAAAACAAATTAAATATCGACGCAAAAAATGAGCACCTACCTACATCAAGAAGGGGACAGGTGAATAACTCGCACCATTGGTATTATAACCATTTACTTATTTTTTAACTAGGCTATCGCCCATTTTAGGGTGGATGTTCAACATCTAAATATAATAAATATATTATGTACAGGTATGTACAGTCTTAAATGGTCGATTACTCTCATGTAATCGACCATTTAGGGCTGACCTGAGCAAGTTGTTGGGAGAAAATACCCTGCGCTTGAACCCTTGTTGGATATTTCCTTCCAATTTCTTACTTTTCATAGGTCCCTATGTGTTGTGCTTTGCTTCCAGCATTGCCCATCAACTTGTCTGATGATATCTGACCATCGTGTCTTAGGATACTCGCTGTGCACTCATCTAACATAAATAAAATATTGCGAAGAATGATGGCACACCATTATTTTGGAAACAGAATAATGTTGCAATATAGGTAATATTTAGATGTAGGTACGCGAGATGTCATTAGAAAATATATATAATAGCTGTTCAGTTTCATGAGATAGTTAATAATTGTATATATTTTTTTGTTAAGCTGCAAGCCGTGGGGCCCAGTCACTGTAGCGAAAAACATCACAAAAACACTCCAGGCTTGAGTTAATCATACAGATGTATGATCTCACCGGGAATCGAACCCAGAACCCCGGTATGAGAAGCCAGTATCATGCACATAGATATGTCATCAATTCAAGACCAAAACTCAGGTCTTGAATTGAAAACAGGGGTTCTAAAGCTTATAGGAATAATAGTTAGTATAATATATTTATTTGTAATGCAGCATACCAAATTTTGAAATGGGCAAAAGATAATGGAATAATAATTAACACAAAAATCAGAATACTTTTTGTTCATGTATTCTGCAGACACAAAAACAAAGAAAACGACTTGACATTTACAGAACATTATTTTGACTGTATCAGAATAATTACATTAATTGCTGCTGCGCATGTCTAAAAAGAGCAAGGCGTACGTAAAACTAATAACTAGGACTAAAATAGGCAAAAACTCAACTGGAAAAATCACATGGAAGGCACATGTAAGAAACTAAGAAGACTATAAAGTAACTTCTTTCATATATTAAAGGAAACACATTCTTATTGTGAAATTGCAATTTCAGAACAGAGTTCTGTGAATTATTAAACAATTTTTATTAATCAATTAGAAGAGACATACAGAAAAAATCTAATTAATGCCGCCGGGATACGAACCACGGACCTCCAATTGTCCCAGCGGCATTTAAAATATTTTGATATTTTCTGAATGTCTTTTCTAAGTGATTAATAAAAATTGTTTAAATTCTTTCATTTACAAAACAGATATCAAACAAAACAGTACACGATATTGTTTATGCTAGTATGGTAGACTTAATTATAAACTACTTTTACAATAACGGACTAACGTTTCAAACTTATTTAGCCAAAGGGAAACAACTGAATTTAATAATTATTGTAACTATCGCAAATAAAAACAAAAAAAAAACATCTCCAGCCTGACAACCTATTTTAAATGTGTAAAATCTTAACGATAGAACAACTTCATTGCAAACTGGCGCTGGAAGATTACGAGACGGACAGATTGAAAACACAAATATTTTATCATTATGAGATGAAATATAAGTCTCACAGAGACGAAGCTATTTATAGAAGAAAATTGTATGGAAGTCTTTTGTAGGATCCGCACATCGAATTTTCTTAGTTATATACGAGTATAAGTGTTCTAAATAGGAATCGTCCGTATATTTCATTTCAAGGGGCCATGCTAGAGACGTCTGTAGTCGTAATTAAATAATTATCCCGCGGTGGACAAATCCAGTAATAATGAACAGAACTCAGAACATGCCAATAAAAATATTGTTGAAATATATTTATTTAAAATACATTTGTACATATTAGAATTTTACACCCATACGAAAAATATCTTATACATGTACATTACGTTGTAATAATATTATTTCATCATTGTGAATATTTTTTCTATACTAAGTAGGTATATTCATTTCATCGAATGTTTGAAAAAAATGAATTTTCGTACAGATTGTTGATTTACGCATATTTCGTGTTTGCGTTTCATTCATTTTTCAATTTAATGAATCTCGCATTACGGGATAGTACCTAAATATGAAGAATTTAATGTTATACTAAGGTATTCTTTTTTAGGTTAAACAACGTAATATAAATAATCACAATTATGTGGCTGACGGTGGTATAGATGCTCGAATACTTAATTTTATAATCATAATACTTTATTATAAGTGATAATATACAATACTGTCACGAGATTCTAGAAACGGAAGGAGCTGCACTAGGTCGAGAATATGCAACGGTTGGAATGACTACGGAATGATTTGGAAGAATTCGGAAGCTTGTGGAACACTCGAGAATATACGAAAAGATTCGAGAAAGAACGTTTCTTATTAATTACGATGCGCCAGTCTGTTTTGACAAGCTGCGGTGAAACCCGTGACAATAGTAATATTGCTAATGCTGGCAATATAGTCAGACAAGTCAGTTTTGGCGCACACTAATACGTACACAGACCTACTGGTTATAATCAGATTCAATCTAAAATATTATGTTTTTATCAAACCATTCTGTCGATACAGTTAAAAATATAGAGGTTGAGATAATTATAAAAACATCTTAAAATAGTAGTTGTTTATCGAAAAAGAATCAGAATTCTCAAGTAAAAAATGACTCGCGAAAGGTATCGTTTTTATTTTATTTAAAACCATGTAAATTTATACTACATCATTTTAATTATTGCATTTTAATTTCCTATATATAAACTTTTAAGGACAACCGTCCAACAAATAAATATATCGTCCTTAAATTGATTTTCTTTTAATTTGAATTAATATACTTTTTCAAAGTTTGAGATAAATTGTCTGTTATACAGTAACTTTTGATTGTAAAAAATGACCTGCATTGTGTACAGAATGTTACATGCATGTAATTAAGTACTAGATATGATAACGACGCAAATAAATACGATAAAAAATATAATTTTTATGAAGATATTATACTTCATTAAAAAAAATGCATTATTCGAACTCTTCGAAGTGGGAATTCGAACCTGGTACTTTTCTGTTATTATCAGAGTGCTCCAACTGCTCCATCTAACCTGAAAATTATTTAATTGAGGGATTTGGCGTTTAAATTCTAGAGGATCATAATGACTGATTATTAAAAAAATAAAATAATTATACTTACTATGTTATTTCTGCTAAGACTCTCCATTTCTCATTCTCTGCCATCTCTTGGAAGACGGCCGGTGGGTCGCCTCAGATAAAGCCGGGAGAAGCAACAAAAAATGTATATGAACACAGAACTAAAAAATGTATATGAAAATAGACTGGTTGACTAATGCGGAAGCAGCGCAAGACTGGGGAATATGGAAGCACCTTGTCGAGTCTTTGGGACCCCAACCCTACTAGAATATGGGGATAAAGATGGTGATGATGATGTTATCTCTACTTGAGTTTTAAAAATAATAATATTTTTTCACTCCTTTTTCGAGACAGAGATAACATAGTAAATACAGGGTGTACCTGAGCTAGCAGCAAAAACTTTGCCGGTAGATTTCTGCCTATGTTATGAGTCTAAAATATTCAGTTATGGAGATATGCAATATTAAAGTTTGCACTTTTTAAATATTTCTGAATTATTTTTGCAAAAAGTTTAATTATCATTACAGTAACTTATATCGATTATGAAAAATTGATTCGCCCTAATATAAGTCGAATAAAATGATAAAAACCTTGCAATAATTGAAAAAAGTTTTTTACAAGGATTTTATCATTTTATATAAGTTGTATTGAAGCAAATGAAAACGCATAATGGTGGGTACTTTTATAATTTAATATCCAAGTTACTTACACGATATAGAAAAAATAATAAATATATGGAATAATGTGTATAAGAGATATCCGTAAAAAATCGTTTAAGTTAAAAAAATGACTTGTAAAATTCACTGCACAAAATAGTGATATATTATGGTTTTAAGAATGAAACAGATTTGTAAAAGAAGAAGGATTGGCATAATTATAGAAAATGGGAGGTATAAACGATCTTTTCGTGAATAGTTATCATCGATATAATTATTATTTTTTCATAATTAATGTTTCTATATCAATATTTTTATTTGTTCTTTGCGTTCTGATCTACGAAACTTTTAGTGCAAAATTTTTTATTTTCGTTTTATTTTGAAATTAGGACACTCAACTATTATAATATTTTTTCTCTCAGAAGAATCGGTTATACCACCCGCGATCTACAATTTAGGCGAGGATTAATTATCCCTGAAATAGGAGCGTCAATATCAAAAAATAATATTTTTGCAATAATAAAATATAATTCTCAGATATTTAAACACAATTAGAAAGAAAACTAACTATCGAACAAATATTTCTTATCACCGGAATATTACAAAAGATGAAGAAAAGTCTCAACTTTTCGTAATCGTAATTAATTAAGCAGCGTTCGCTATTCCAGGTTACGATAGATTATTCTGTACAAAATATTCGTAACCGAACTTACCGGTAGACATTATTTTCGATTGCAATACGCGTAAAAAAATTGCGATGACATCAACCACTTTCGCACATTAAAACTGTAACTAAGATAATAATTGATATTATTTTGTATGAAATATTACTAGACACTGTGTTGTTGTACGGAACGAAAACGAATTGTAAAAAGTGACAGTAACATCGCACTCTTGACACCTGACACATCCAATCCTGGAGCGCCTCCTGACTAATGATGGCCGCCAGTAGTCTAGCGATGAAACAATGCTCAAGTGTGCTAAATTATAAGTAATGTTTTCTGATGACAGGTCGTGAATTTATCCGCCGCAACTTGCGATACCCACCACCTGCCTGCCGCCAGATCTTCAGCGAACTTCGGTGAGTCTGTTTTATCTATGTATTTAGAAGTATATTCTAAGACTGACGTTTGATATGGAAGTCCATGCCGTTGAAATTAATGGTTTCATAACGTTGCGCAATTCCTCAAGGCACTTGAATTTATTATTTCTTAAGCTAGCATTACTGGGGCGGATGTAATGCAGTACAAACTGAAAAACCACGGTTTTATCGCGTTTTAATTTAAGAACCTTCATAAGAGTGATTTTTGCTCCATATTTTCCGTATTATTTGCCTAAGACGTTTAATAGCCTAAGTTTGGGTATAATTGTAGATTATAAGTACCCTTATGCTTTATCAAAAGCGACTTTTGCAATGATTTAGTATAATTTCCAGAGATTGCCCCGATTTAAAAAAATAACAATATTTTTTTTCGTTTTAGGCGTAATTAAAGGCCTCTTTACACCGTGTGTATTGTTGATCAATAATATTTAAGGCTTTTTATTTATCAATAATATTGACGGGGTTGAAGCCCACAGATAGCTTAATATGTCAGTATTGACTCTGTTTTCAAGGTGATAATGTATTTTCACCGCATTGTACTGTACTCTGCAATAGTGGTTAAATATTGTCAAAATATATAATTTTAGTTAAAGTCAAACGAAAAAATGATTTATAATTTTTTTTTTCAATTGTTTCAGCAACATTATAGATTGACATTTAAAAAAATATTGATTGTTTTATTTGTTTAAATCTACTTATATTATTTGATTAATTACACCTACACGTTTCGGAAATACCTTTCCATCGTCAGGGTGTTTTATATATACGTCAAAATATCAAAATGAATAATGTCTTTTGTTTTTTGCTTTTCTAAATTATTTTAAAATTTGTTTTTAAATATTATTGCTGAAGTTCTTGATTACTCGCAATTATTGGAAAAAATTTTAGCATTGGGCTAGAAGTTAAATTTAATTGATTATTAATAATATTTTGTTTACTATTACATGCTTTACTTATTTGTAAGAATTCTAAATTATTCGATTTCAGCCCAAAATTATTTAAGTGAAAAATAGAAAGTCTTAAATTTTTATCAAAACCGTGGTTATAAAAATGTTTATTGAGATTGTATAATGTTTGATGACAGTTATTTTTGGCAATTTTTTTTTTATTATCACACCATTTAACTACAACTTTTCTTGTTATATAAATAAATCCTTTCTCTCAGTGTACTTAACTATATAGAGAATTACTTATCTCAATGCGTTTCAGCAGAAATTATCTTTCCTCTTCCTTATTATTCGTTTTTTGCTATCCATTTTAAATTGTTTGTGGAACGGTTCAGGAACGGAACAACAGGTAAGACTGACGTAATATTTCCAAAATGTCAATATTTTGCCCTCGGCTCAGAAATAATATTGATTTGTTAATAAATTTAAAACCAAATCAAATTTTATTGCACGCATCTATTGGATATCTCTTTAACCAGGTCAATCACATTGAAGGCGATTTATTGATTGTGAACTCTATTATACAGGAAAATAGGCCTTTAGTCTCTGAATTACCATTTTCAATTAGTTTATATGCTTTATGTAAATTCGTCTTATCCTTTGAAAAAATCTGTCAAATATCATCAAAATGTATCGAGAAACGGAAAAGTGCTATATTATTACATATATATATATATATATTAGCGAGTCAAATATACATAGTATTTGAGATCAGGACACTCAAATATACTGAAAAATATGCCTTTTCCACAAATGTGAACAGATACAGAACGGATGAAGTTTAGCCTGAATTTGCAGTGAACTCTGCTTTAAGCCGTCGCTGTTTCCGTGTTATTACTATGATTTTTACAGGAATATGTTGATAAAGCCTAAACATTCCAAATAATCATTCCACTACCAAGCAACAAATTCGTGGGCCAGCACTACATACAAAGGAAAACACTACAGCTGCTTTTGCACGATAAAGGCACAAACAATATCGAGTCTGCAAATACTTCGCGTCGTTTGGATATCATATTCCGGTCACGTGATATACTTTTATATCACACGAACACTACGCTGAAAGTAACCTTATATACAATGTGACTTCCTCAGGAGACGAAATTAAGTAAGATACGGTTTAGGTTTACGTCGAGTTAGTTTATTTATTATTTTATTAAGGGTTTTCATAATGATGAAATTTCTTAAAGAATTACGACATAAAGTTGACTGCTTGGCAGTTTTAATCTTTCAAAACAATGTTCAGTTGTCATTAAAAATGTACGTGGCGATGAACTTGGAATGATTGAAAATAGATTAATTTATAATTAAATATGTAGAAGTCCTTAGCTTCAGTTGTTTCGAAAAATTAGATTTGTATCATCACTTAATTTTAAAAAAAGTATACAGTATCAAAAGATTTGCAGTAGGAAATCAATTATAGATACATTTTATATTGTTAAATTATTTCACATACATTCACAGAGCATAAGACATTTTTATAGTATGAAGTAATAAGACAAAAATACTTTATTAACGTAATTCGAACGTATAATCTCCATACTATAACTCCATGAAATAGTATTTTTTGTATATTAAAGGAAACAAATAGGTGAAAACACTGCATATATATATATATATATATATATATATATACACTTTATTTGCAGTTTAGCAAAGAATACTTTCATTATTCGGAAATCGACTAGCGGGAAGACGTCAAAGCTTCGTTTGATATTCTCGTAACACTCGATTACTTCCCAAATAAAAATGAAATAATGTAAATAAGTGAATTAATAATTCAAAGAGAAACATATAACTATCAAATATTGACGACGTATTAAGTAACTGGGATAGTGAAATTGGTTTTGTTGTTTGATTCAAATGGTATAGATTTGCATCGAAAATATATCAGGGGGAGAAGAAAAGGTAAAAGGGGAGGAAGGAAATGTCGCCTGTGTTACCCGCCGCGTCCTAAAGAATAAGTTTCCAAATTTTGAGTCCAATCGATCGAAAGGTATAGATTTGCATCGAAAATATATCAGGAGGAGAGGAAGGCGTAAGGGAGGAGAGGGGAAATGTAGCTCTTGTTACTCGCCGAGTCCTTAAGAATAAGTTTCCAAATTTTGAGTCCAATCGGTAAAACGATACACATTTACATCGAAAATATATCAGCGTAGGAGATGAGTTAAAAGAATAGGGGGAAAATGTCCCATATGTTAACTGCCGAGTCTTTAAGAATAAGTTTCCAATTTTTGAGTCCGATCGGTCAAACGGTACAGATTTGGGGAAGGGTTAAAAGAATAAGGGGGTATTCAAAGTTTGAATTGAATCGGATAAACGGTATAGATTCGTATAGAGAACAGACAGACATTGAGTTTTATAGATAATTATTTAGTAATGTTTATGACGATTACTTTTATAATTCTTTAAAAAAATACCTATGTACTTTATTTTCCAAAAAAATATGTTAAAAAAATATGAAAGAAAATAATCTTTAAAAATATAAAAACATTATGTAGTTAGTTAACATTTACATTACATTTTAATGTAAAATGTAAGATTTATTTAAAAAATGTATTGAAGGGCGTATTTCGATAATAATCATATAAATAATATAAATCTATTGAAGTCTATAAATAAAAATGAATAATTTTGCCAGTAATCTAATATGCTTTTAGTCTTCTCAGATGAAGAAAAAGAAGTAACATAAAATAGAAAGCAAAATTGAAAGGATCTGTTAGGTAATGGCTGGATGGAGTTGGGTCGTGGTGCCGATTACAAATTTTACACAAACTGAATTCCACAGATCTAGATTTTCCGCTTGAAGCTTGGAGTGAAGCAAATGTGAGATAGAGGAAGACGGATTTTCTTTCTTAACTGGAAACAAAGTGATATTGGTGTCACTTTTACAGCGACAAGAAAATATAAAAAACGCGTAGTAAAAAGAAAAGCAATGTTTTGTGGCAATTTCTTTTTATACGTATACTCAAGTCACTAAAAATCTAGGCAATATGTGGTTAAACACAAGTGGATGTTTTATAAATGTGACTAGGATTAGTTAGCTAGGGATGTATTACTATTATTTTAGTTAATGGTGAATAATTCTGTGCTGAGATTTTTTTTTTACTGTTACTAATAAAGTTCTTTTAAATGAAACCCACCCACAGCAGAATACTCTAGGGGAATATTTGTTTTAATTAAAGGGAAGTTTCACCTTTGGTTATTGTTACTCATTAAAACAATCAAAATACAAATCAAACCATTAGAGTAAAATGATATGGGTCTCTAGCAGCGAGTAACTTTATGTGGCAGATAGTTATTTTGTAGATTATCTAGAGGCCATGAAAAATTCTGTAGATAAAAGATAAAACGTGATATTTTATGAATAAGGCGAAAAAATAATTTTGATGTTTATAGCGTTAAATTTGGGGTTGGAAATAGTTATTAATTATTTAAATAACTTTGTGTTGACCACTTGGAGTAACTATACGTCTACCGGTTTCGATACCACTATATCCTGGTCAGGATGGACGCACACTAACCGCGCATTACTTATTGTACCAAACAAATCAATTTTTGAACGGAGGCGTGGCTACAGCTATGGTGGGGATAATTGACAAGTGGACGCCGAAACAGGGAATATATCAAGTAACGGGCTACTCATAAAATAACCCGATAAATTTTATTTTATAATAATTAAAAATTAAGACACCGATACCATTACATCACACCCATCACACTTTTAACTAAGTTTATTTTTAAAGCTATTTTATTATTGATTTCACAAAATTATATGTTTATTTGATTGTAATACAAAATATTAAGTTTTTTCTATACGAGTATATAAGGAAAATGTGCTTTGGGAATATGCATGATCATGAAAATGCTTGTCGTATTACGTGACATGTAATGTGATTGTTTATAGTTTTATAATGATGGAATTATTGTAATTACTAAATTAGCTTTGACCTAGTAATAAATTAAATACTTTGTAATACAAAGAAAACAATTCATTATCATAATTTTGGAACATGGAAATGTTAAATGTTGGAACAAAAAAATTTTTTTTTATAATTTAAAGAATTCCATAAATCCTTCCATCTTTCCATTCAAGTACCTTGTTGAGTTTTGCCAGATCCGCTCATCAAAATATTATGGAATGATAATCAATAGGATGAAATAATTTAGAAAGGTCACTTGATGGACTGAAAACTGAATCTGATAGTGTTAAAAATTTATTTATTGTTTTAATATTTTCTTTATGAATTTTCTTAAATCTTAAAGAGGTCATAATAATTGTTGGTGATCAAAATTTTGCGAACTTAGTAACCTGCAAAATATTTAATATGTTCCCTCAGGAGACCTGAGTTGTTCATGTTCAGTTATAGACCGTCCCGTAATAATGGAGCCGCAGGGAATAGACAATAATTTATTTTTCCCTTTTAACATTTTCTCCACAAGAATGAAGAATTAATATATATATATATATTTTTTTGTGAATTGATCGTTAGTCACGAAACAAGAATTATTACATTTGTATATATGATAATTTTTAGCGTGTCTATGAAAAAATTAATAAAAATTGTTTGTCTAATAAAATAAAATTTAAATTAAATTAAAGCCAAATGTCGCGTTGTATAGTTGGGCTTAATGTTTTTAAAATAGAATAATTGACTAAATTAAAAAAAAAATTAACAAAAGAAGCGTTTGTCGCATATTATATGGATTCGTTTAATAATTAAATAACTAAGAATTCTTATATTTTCAGCCCTTTCAGAATCTTCTGTGTAGAGTTTTATGGGTTTTTCTGCGTGTGTATATCTGTATTACAATCTCTTTGGTTATAACCTTACTGTGTATTATCTTACTGACGATCCTTCAAACAGCAATTAATATTAATATTATATAAGGCCAGGTAGACCTCTTTCCATTTAAGAAAGACAATCGAATTAGTATGTGCAAGCCGTATGTATGAGGCACAATGTTTCGTTGTGTTAGTGTTTGTACCTGTAAACACCAGCCTAATTTTTGGTGTGCATCGTAAGCACGGCTTAAGCACACTAATTCTATTGTCTCGCTCAAATGAAAAGACCTATACGCGGTATCTGTTACGTGACTATGTAGATACATTGGGCAATTGTAAGGGTTATTTCAATAATAATATATGTATGCATTATTTTACTATCACTAATCCTTTTTTTGTAAGATGAGACACTTTATTATTATCTTCGTCTTCTAATATTATATTTGCAATAAATTGCCTTACCATCACGTCTTATAATGGTAAAATACTAGTTTAAATAATATTACAATATTACATGACTTTTTCCTTCATTTCCTGTCTTCTAATTTTATTTAAGATTAATCACGACACTATAAATTGCCGCATCATCATTCCATTTCCAGAACAAAACTACCAAATTAACCTTTTACCGGGGTAATCTGTTGGTACGGAGGCGCAAGTGCTTCTGGATAATAAATTTCACGGTAAGGTCAGGAGTTAACAGCGTATCTCACAGGTAAACTAAATATTATTAGGCTGCTCTGAAAATAATGGCCGACTTCAACCTTCTAGTACATTAAACATAACTTAATAAACATTATTAATCAAAGTAAGACCAATTTGAGCCTACGCATTTGTGCCGACGGCTTACAATCTTATTATTTACTAGCCAATACACCCGTGAAAAGTCATGGAACACGGAATAGTTTGCGTTTTAGTTCCTAGTATATTTTTGACAGTCGATGGTAGCAATGTCGCTAGGGTACCGCGCTAGTATTTGCGTTTGTTTTTTTAGCCGTGAATTTGAATGAAATTACGGACGTTACAAGAAATTACGGATAGACAGACAAACAAATAAATTATTATGATGTAAGCCTGTAGAATTACACTCAGGCGGATTAGATTGCAAGATTTCTCTAAATGCTTCTCTCTTATTGATTTTTTGCAGTTAATATTCGTCGAGATGCTTTAAAAGGTGAGAGAGAAGTTCGTGAAGATGATCCCCCTTCATTTAACTAGTGCCGGTTCCATGCAGTGCCCTCTAAGATGTGTAGGTGTGCGGCCGCATATTTGTATACAATATATTTGTCCGTAACATATTCCCAACTCCCGACATAGAAATAAATATGCGAAACCAGATTTTAGGGTCGCCTTAATAAACTAATATTTAATTGATGGTTGACCTATTGGAAGAATATTGTGGAATTATCTTATAGATAACCATTCAATTAGTTGTATACTATTTAATATAATTATAATTACTCGGAAAATTAATTTATGAGTGAAAAAAATCGCGCACGTGTATTTTTTTAATATGAAATTTAAATTTAGTAATCAGATGAGTTTCTCCGCACACATAATAGAAAAAATAGGGCGAACGTTGCGTGTCGCGTATTTTCTTCCACTTTAACTGATCGTCTTTTACAGAAGCAAAACGCCTTCTACGATTTTTAGCTTAAAATTTACGTGCCCGTTCGTTTAGACTTTTGGGACCACCGCTAGAATTCCTTGAGCTTAGATAGTTGTGCAAGCTAAGTAATGTGGTTTTCTCTGGCGATTTCGGTCACTGCAAATACTGCAAGTAAGTTCTTACTATAAATCTCTTGTTTCCCGGTTACTGGACTGCCAACGTTTCTCCTTGGCTGTCACTGCTAATGCGGTTTGGTTCATAGGATTTAATGTGCTGTGGTTAAATGCGTTATTGTTAGATAATGTAATTGCTGTCGCAACCAGGGGCACTTCACACAAGGAAAAAGGCTGTGTTTTACTAAAATGCCCTTTTTTTGTTTTCGCTGTCCGAATCCCTTGTAATACGTCACTTTGGAACAACACTATGGAAGGCCCTAAAACAGTCTACAGCACTCTAGGATTATCTAGAGAGATGCTTGGAACAGCCTAGAAGTAAACGAATAACAATCCTAAACACTAGAAAGAATTATTTTATTGTGTTTCTTAATAGAATAAATTTCACTTAAGGCGATCGTCTGACAATGCAAGTGAAATTCCGTATTTTTTGTTATAACTTGTATTGTATCAAAAAAAAATTATTCATCATTAATCATGCATTTTTTCTAAAATGATAGTAACTTAATAATTTAACTAATCAACAAATTACCAAACCAACGATATTTTATAAAATTGCACTAATTTGTAGGCTTTATATAATTTTTACAACTTCAATAGATTAAAAGAATATACATACATTATTATTAAAAAAAAAAAGAAATCAAAAATGGGAAGAAATTCCTGATTTAAATTATTTAATCAAGACACATTGTTATTAATATTATTAATTTTTAAAGCATTAACTTTGTGGTTAATGTTAGTAAACTTAGTAAAAACCATTACCAGATTTACGGTTTACCGGTTTCGAGACGTACCCGTCTCTTCGTCAGGACCAACACTTCGACCCCTCTCACTCTCTCTCGTTAGATCCCTGAATTGTTCAGTAGTTCAATTTCTTTGACAAGATTAACACGCATGTGAACAATAGTGGTGATAGTTTTACAATACTATGGTTGCGGTGTATTGTGAATGTAATAGTGTAGTGTTGGTCCTGACGAAGAAACGGATACGTCTCGAAACCGGTAGACCGTAGATCTGGTAGTGGTTTTTACTAAGTTTACTAACATTATGTTACTAAGACACATTGTCTTAAATTCATTGAAAAATTGGGCTGAATTTCGCTCGTGTTGCCAGACAACCGCATTAAGTGAGGTATGTGAGTAATTTATTTAATTAATTTTATTTGATTAAAAAAAATAGAGATTTACTTGCTGATCTCCGCTGGTTTCTTATTCTTAATCACTAGACCAACAAACTTCTCATTACACATTAATAGCATTCGGATAAATTTTCTGTGAATGTTTTAAGATATTTTTATAAGTTAGAGAGGTCGAAAATAATTAAAGTCGGAGTCGAATAAACCGTATTCATTTGGAATCTACGCATATAAAGCGGGAAATAATAAAAAATATTACGAAACGGAAATTAGATAATTTTGAAAATTTTCAAGAGTTTTGTCAAAGCTGACATAAGCACATTATTATTTACCCGGTTTTGGAGCTCGATTTCTTGTTAATTTTTTTGGGTGGCGATTTTAATTAAACGAGTGTGGGTGGTTCAATTTGGATGAGAGAGGGCATCGAGCAAATCACATTCAGGCACTTGGCGACAAATCTCGCCATATTCTGTCATTCTTACGTCTTGGCTCAACCTCGCGTCGCCAGTTGAGGCTAAGGCGGGTACACTATCGCCCGGAAGCGAAAAGATTGTGGTTTGACATTTGCGCTGGATATTCTTGATTGCCCGGCCCACCCATCGACTGCGAAGATCAAAAATATCGTAAATATCAAGAATAAAAATAAGTGGATTGATCTAGAATACCGATGGCAAACCATTGACGGGCGTGCCAAAGGTGTGAGTCCAAAAAGTTTTGGGTGAGGCGCCAACGTTCACCAATACCTCACATTGACATTAAGATCTATCAAAATGAGTAACACGAGTCAAACGGCCATTTAAAGTTAAATCACGTACCGCTACACACGTAAATATAAAATATAATTTAAATTTTTCAGGGTTGGGAAAGTTCAACGGTTAGAATTCGATTAGTAAACGATTGGTGTTAGGGCGAAAATTAAATGATGGTAAAGTTATTTTAATTTATACTAAATTAAACTTTATAAGACATACACGTTGAGTTATTTTTTCTCTACTATAGTTTAAAGAAGAGTAGACCCTCTCTTCATCAATTGTGACGTAAATAAATAATTAACCTAAATACGAGTGTTGTCAACATATTTGGGTAGGGGAGTGAATCGTGTAATGGGGGGGTTTATTTGTCATTAATAGGAACAAGCCTAATATCGAGGTTGCGTTGTGGAATGTAATATTATTCATAATTTCGGAATTTAAATTCCTATCGGATTTCAAAGGTTACTTATACTTTCCTATATTTCAACGGTTTAGTTGATTTTTCCCAATAGTTGATGCGGCATAAGGCGACTCTTGACGAGCATTTTATAATTAATCAGTCACAATAAAGAATTGGCAATTAAATCTTTGTCATTTTTTCCTTGTAGTTTGCGGTTCCTTGTGTGATGATTAAGTGATCATGGAGGAGTATCAGTTCCCAAATCTAGTAAAGGGATCAATCTTGATCAAGAATAAAAGGCGAGGAGACCAGGAAATCCTCGTCAGAGATCAAACCGATTAGTGATGGTATTTTAACCGGTAACATACTAACCGTTATATGAGATTTGTAGCTGATTGTGTTAGTGATTGGTAAATATTTTTTTGCAATTGCAGTTTAATTTAAATTACCAATCATCGATGCCATTAGATTAAAATATCAAACAAGTATAAAATATGGTTCCCAGATTAAAATCGTTGATAACTTAAGGTATGACATGCTAGCGGTGTTAAATTGGGTGTTTTCCGAATTGACACGCCGAAAAAGGTTTGCCATCACTAATTGAGAATCTGAAGGAACCCTCACTGAAGAAACCTCGTTACAAGACAATGCGCAGGAACGGTTCCCTGTAAACATCACTTGGTCACTTCTTACAGAGAAATATTGGAAGAGATAAACGGGATTTCGTGTTGATATAGCTCCAACTTGAAGCAGTATTGTGCTCAACCACTTTGCTTTGTTGAAGACGATCCGTCAGTCTATTCAAATTCCGAAGAAAAAAACTTAATTAATAATGATTGTTTACGATTTAAAATTGAATGATAAATTCCCGCTGTTGGAATGATTAAAAAATGCGATGATATTGACAAAGTTTGTGTACATGCAGTATAGACAGAAGATAAACTTAACGAACCAGTTTTATCCACTGACAACTGTTTGAAAATCGGACATTTGCGAACTTCGTGTATACACATGTACATCGAATATTGGGGGATGTAATGTGTATGCTCGGTACGTTGAATTCTGTTATTTTTGGTTCGCAATTTCGATTTATTGGATGAGAATCATTGTACGGAACGTTACAGAGATTTTATTTTTCGAATCGGCTATACTAGATATATCCATTAAAAATACATGTTTGAATCGGAATCAAAAATACATGTTTTACAGAAAATTTTACCAAAAATCAAGTTTGTATTTTTAAAATTTAATTTAATTTAGTAAAACTAATCAAAGACTTTGATAAGCAAAAATAGATTATTATATTAAATATCTACAGTAAAAATTGGCAATTGATGAAAATTTCTGTATTCTGTCTCCCGTTCTAGCTTATACTTACTGCTCATGCTCAATTTAGGATAAAAACGAAAATGATAAATTATAATATACAGGATTTACACAAAATAAATAATTTGAATCTAACAATTTTTTTATTAATATTGTAATTATCTAATGTTGTTTTTCTCTTAATATTGTATTAATATTATAATATCGTAGTAAAATTGTAGTGGTTATATTGGGGTTGTCGGATACATATTTTCATGTAGGTCAACATATAACTTTTAAAAAATGCTCAAGAGAGAACTACTGTTTCAACATTGCCCTAGAAGCCTTCCAAGGTATTTCGATAAATGTGATTAAATTAATATGCGATACCATAATTTTTTTTTCTATTTTCATTTTATCTATTTTCAAATTATTTTTGTAAACCGCGTTGTAGAATTGAATTGAATTTAAAAGCCTTATTAGAGATATTGTTTTCAATTAGATACGTAAATAGATATTTATAATGATAGAACAAGTAAAGAGTTACTTGAATATTATTATCTATAATATAATAACAAATCCGCTAAACTCGCCGAGCTCCGTAATTATTTCATATTCCTTTATAATACGTATTATTTGAATAATTAATCGAATGATGTTCAATGCATTTCTAAAATTCAACAAATTTTTGCCTTGCCTATTTTAATTATATAACCTATAATAATGTATGCACACGCACGTTTACACACACCACAAATACAAACACACTTATTTTTAACATCGTATATATGTGTAATTGTACTGAATATGTGTATGACGTAGACAATTTAGCGAATTCCTGTATTTGGTTAATTTAAATCAGTGTGTACCAAGGATAAACGCTGTAAAATATGAACAAAGAATTCCAAATAAAATTACAGTTAAAAATGGCATTCTGAGATAATTGGACTCAAAGATTCAATTCTCAGAAAGAAATCAAAGAATGTGTGTAGTAAACCATTATATTTTTCTTATTATGTACCGTAATTTGTAATTTAAATGTAATATTTTATAAAGTAAAATATCAGAAGGAAATTTTACTTTAAATAGGTTTTTTAAATGTAGTACCTACTCTAAGACTAGGGAAACTAATATTTTTATCAAGCAATTTTGGGATAACTCATTATGTATTATATTATTGTTATATCTACATAAAATTTTAACTAGAAAAAATTTCTTTAAGAGGGCATTGGAAATATTGAAGAAAACATTATTTTTTCCAAATTGTAAAATCCAGAAATCTAAGGATTTTCACTTCGTGTGGGATCAATTCAGGACTTTTAAATTTATTTTGGATGTGACCTGTGATCAAATATTTTTATGTGATAGACTTTATATTTTCCGTTGCTAATTAATTATGTATCAGTATGCATGTATTAATATTTATAATTATTATATATAACTATGTAGTAAATTATTTAAAAACAGACGTATTTATTAAAACATACATATTATCGTGTTATTATATTATAATATATTTATTAAATTCGAGACTACATCAACTAAAAATATAGAATTATGAAAAATCATGACCCTATTTTGTGTCTTCAAATTTTGACTAGTCCCTTTAAAGATGTGAATTTTTTTGACCAGGTATTTAATAATGCTTTCAATAATTCTGCATTATTAACTCAAAAATGAAATTTTGTTGACTAGTCATAGTCTAAGACTAGGGGGGTGAATAGTTTTCAGTGGTGCATTTATTTTAATGTAATCAAATTTATTAAATTATTTCAGTCATTTATTATAAAATAGACTTTTACATTTCAATTCATTTAAGTAAGTTTTCAGCAGTTATTTATTTAACTGTGTTTTGTTTTGTAGGCTATATTTCAGAATTCAAAAAATTAATAAATAAGAAAGATAAATCACGATTTGAAAAATAGTTTGTGTGCTGGCTTCGAATGTTTAATATCCCACAGAAGTTAAGATATTTCATTCAATTCCATAAATAATATTTTATTTGGAGGTTCACTAAATAATGTAGTAATAACATGAATACAGCGGATGTGACGTGCATAGGACAGATTTTGGAACGGCATCGATTGGCTATTATTGGTTTCTGACGTTGCTTCTTACAGCGTTGAGCCACAGAAATATATATTTAATTGTTAATTGCACTGAATTTATTAAAATGATTGTTCTTTACTTCAAATTAAGGCTTCCAGTGCGGAGAGACGTAATTGCAGCGAGAACCGTTGAAGAGAAATAATTAAATTATTTAACATACCTTTTGAAATGTCTTGTAATCACGCTATCAAAGAAAATAATATTTTATATAATCTAAAGAACTGCCACGTTCGAGGCATTTTCAACCAAATGATTTCTTTCGGGGTAATTTAAAAATTTCCTTCTGGATATATTTTAATTCCTTCCTTAGCCATGAATAATATTTATTCTGCACAAAAAGTTACTGGGAAATCATGAATATCTGTTTAATTTTAAGCAACCTTTCGTTTATTAACGGTACAACAAGATGAAAGTGCGTTGTTTTATTATGAAATACTCAAAATCTTTAATCAAAAGTTGAATTAATAAGAAAGCGATCGATCGTGGATTGGCATTGGAGTTCCATTACACCATATCCCCCCTTGAGGAGTTTACCATCGCCACTTGCAGAACTCCACGTGCAAAGTCGACATTCCATTTATAATAACCATATTTGATCAAATCCCAAATATAAAGAACGGTGGAATTTTGTAAAATGTCAGCTTCCTGTTAATAAGTAAAAACAGTAATAATTCTATTTTATAAATATGTTCTGTTTCCCAGAATATTTCGTTTTAACAAAAATAATTTTTCATTGACATTTTCATAATTTAGAGAAAACAGACAGAAATTACATTTATAATGTAATTTATATACTCGAGCGATTTAACATTTTTTCTAAGGAAAACTTCTATGACTGATAGGAACTATTTTTACTTTCCAATAATATTTGAAATTAAAAAACATATAGTACCTTAGTGTTTTAAGACTGGCCACCCTGACCCGGGAGGGGAAGGGGATCGGCTTATAAAGGAGTGCGCGCGGGCGCGCTCTCGCTCTTCTTCTTTCTGTATAAGGTCGCGGTAGCTAGGGTCAGTCGCCAACAGTATTTGATATAACAAAACAAGAACAGTAATTACTACCTTTCGTTGTATTGTTCATCACATGTACCTTATATTATTGATGGCTTCGGCATTCTTATTTTTCTTCTTCAACTTTATTTGGACTCGAGACCCTGTGCAGGAGTTTCCTCTTGTGATGCTGAATTCCAGCTATATTTCCCGGGGGGTCTCCCTGGTGGACGCTGTCCGTCTAGCAAGCCCATGCAGAGCTATGTACGAAATTATTGTACTCATTTTCTGTACGTGTTGGTATCAGTATCGTCGACGCTGTCTACTATATATGTAATTTTTCTGAATTCGCAAAACACATCGTGGATAATAATCATTCTTTTCATTCGTGGACCATTAAAGTTTTGCATCCCGCCGGGCCAGGTAATAAAATCAAGAATTTTGAAAGTTATGAAATAACAAGTAATTTTAACTCGGGTATTAATTTGCTTAATAATATTCTTCTCACCAACTCTCTACTTTCTTTTCAATATTCCCTTTACACCAGTAATTCCGGCTCCTTTTGTCAGTATCTCCTTAATTAATAATTCGTCTTTGCACCAAAACCATATATTTTTTCTATATTTCTTATTTAATACTTCACCTGTCGATGCCACATTTTGATTCTCTCGTAACTCGAGAAGTAAAATATAAAAAGTAGTTTAACGATAATAAACTAATAAAGAAGATAATATCGTTTATGTTTTCCTTCCCTTTTGATAAACATAGAGTATTATACTCGTATTCTTTTTACTTCGCAAGACTGTGAACACTTTGTAACTGTCTCTCGTTACACTGATTACTGTAGAACGCCCTTTAGGTACTCTCTTAATTTATACCACTGGCCGTTTACAATTCGCACTACTAGCCCATTTTCTATGGAGTCGTAGAACTGTCACAATAAACTGTATTCCACAACGGCATCTTTCCGTTTATGTACAGTTACGGGTTTCCAGACGTTTTGCGATTTTACTCGGCATTTCCGCCGTTTATTCTAGGCTCTTCTATTAATTTCCAATTTATTGTAAAACGTTCAGAGTGCCAGGAAATTCTCGATAATATGTAATTCTTTCTGTTTCTACAGTCGGTGTACACAAAGGTGTCTCAAAAAGTTTATATATAATTTACAATTCGACTACTAGGTAATTTTAATTCGCAGAATTTATTCTCGGAGAACATCTCGGCCATTTTCACAGAAAATATGATATTATATATTAAGTATTTGATTATTCATACCTAGTTTTGAAGGAGCTTACTTGGCTTAATTCGACAAATCGCGATGGTTATAATTCTTGGAAGATGCCCATTGGAATTTAGATGGTAATATTTAAACTTGACTTAAGTTTAGCATGACAGTAATCTTTAACGCATTTATCCGGAACTATTTCCACTAGGATGATTCGTTAAGTCTCCCAATGTAAGTTTTAAGCTAAACTTTTAAGATCACTAAAGCGATGTGACATGGAGGGATTATTCTCTATAAAGCCCCATTATTGGCTCAACCAAGAATGTTTCTAGTGTACGTACTTGTCTGTACCAGCGAATCAAAATATAATATGTAGATCAAAATGTCTAGCGACATTTGAAGGCATCCCTGTAAAAAGGGTCTATATACAAAAACAAAATTTTACAGGAGAGAGGATAAATACTTTGTGAAATAAATAACCAGAATCTCCGATTTTTTTCATTTTCTAAAATTCAATTGCGTTTTATTTATGTTTTCTTTGTTTTTTATGTTATTAAGCAATCCCAGTGACATCTTGGGATCTTTTTTATGTTACTACTAGATGAATATAGAGGAATATAGACTATTTTTCCATGTTAGCTTTGTAACTTTTGAGGTCGAATTTTGGCAAGATTGAGTTTGAATTATAGAAAATAAATACCGCACATGGTGCATTCTGTTATATAGATCATTTTAAAATAATAAAATCACTTTTTGATCTGATTTACTATATAGACCCTTTTGATAGGGACGCCTTCATTTATGAAAAATCAATTGCTAGACATACTTAAAGATTAGGGAGTTTGATGTGTAGATATTATGAATAAAGTGCATAGATGTATTATAATGGACGATTAAGCTTCCTATAACATGAATAGCCCGGTTCGTTATAAATAATTCTGCCACCGCATTTTGCATTTCATTCTACCCCAGTGAAATCAAAATGATGATTTAAATTTTATTTTGTTTCTGGAGATAAGTTTTTAAGGAGATAAGTCTGTGATAAGTTTTCAAATAAAAACAAATGAAAATAATGAGAAAAACTTGTTTATACCACTTTTTATTGAATTCCCATGTATTGTCCCGAAACCGGTCCATTAATCTAGATACAACGTATTCTCAAAATTAAAATTGAAAATATAGATCTTAAGCAAAGCAAGAAATAAATATATAATAGATGAATAACTAATTAGGAAATAATGTGAAAACAAATTTCAGAGGTAACTTTTTGCAAATTATTTATAATATTTAGTTTGCAAAATGTTTTCTTTTTAAAAACTGTTTTTTTATATAGCGTTTTATATACCTTTTTATATAATGTTACCACTAAGTTATTTTTTTGTTATTGAAGAAAATCAAATATTTTGGAACTCTATTAAATAATTAAATTTTTTTGGTACTTAAAAATATTATTAATTTGAGAAAAATAAAAATTGAGGTGTTGAGATAAATTTATAAATGAAAACAATTTTTTATTGTTATGTTGCAACTCTTTGATATAAAAAAGATAATTAACTTATAAATACTTTTATTTGTATTAAAAGACAGTCTCGTAGACAGTTATATAAGAAATAAAACATCATTTTATGTAAATTCAAAATTCGATGAAAAGCAAATTCTTTTTGTAATAAATAATTCATCTTGTTTTATTTTTTTTATATTAGGTTAAATTAATATTAAAATAAGGCAAAGGCAAGACAACTATTCTTAAATTATTTTTCTTCTTTCGAATGTTTGAAAATACAAAAACAACACAACTTCGTATACAGTTTTACATTAATTTCGTATTAATCTAGTGTAGTCATGTATCATGCATGATATTGTAAAATAGCGGAAAACAGAGAAAATTATTGAATTGGTTTTTATTCATTATCAAGTGGTCAATTACGCCACGATTCGTAAATATTTGGCAATGAATTGCAGCCTTTTATTTTGGGCAGATTTTTTTGCCACACCCAACAACGTTGCGCGTTGAAGTTTTAACTATTTTTTGATCACTGTAACCACATCGGATGGATTTAATTATTATCAACGAATGTACTTAGTTTTGCATAGTAAAATGGTCGGGACCTTGACAACCAAAGTCGAGGTTTCGATCATGCTAAGGGTCATCTAAGTTTATTCATATTATCTTTTGTATTTGCTATATTTTAAGTTTGCATATCTCAATCAAAACTTTGATCAGGGTTTGCCGTATCGAACAAAAATTGATGAAATATTCTTGGATGATTCTTGGGAGAAATGTTTTAAATAATTATGTCAATTTTTGACTTTGATTGACTTTACTAATGGTTTAGGTAAACTAATCAGTTGCGTGGGTTGTATTTTCAGTAAATTAATGTTTTCGAGAGGGAAGTGATGTCACATAATATTAACTGATATTTGACGGCCAGACGATTCTCAAAACATTGAGATCAAAATAGATTTTGAACAATTACACCATCACGTTTGCAGGTCAATTTGGTTTTATTGTTTACCATTCGTCTTCTGCGTCCTGAAGTCTTGCTATTGTAAGGGCTGATTAAATTATTTTACGTTCTTGAATTTCAATTAAATTATTTTGAATATAATATTTTAAGCGTTGCAGCTACCATGCTAATTCCGACGCTGGACCGTGTTTAAAACTGTCGAGTCAGTTTTGTTTAATTTGTCTAAAATTTCCTTCTAGTCTATACCAATGGAGAAGTTTCATCGTGTTTATAATACTTTATTAAACGTAATAAAATTAAAATAAAGATCAAAACTAATATATCGCTAAATTTATTTTAAATATGCCAGTAAATGTCTGAGAAATAGTTTATTTAATTTACGTATTTTAGCGCGAAATGTCTGTGGCCTATGGCGCCTGTGACGTCATTTGACCTAGTCGAAATCGTCGCACCACAGGCAGTAAACGAACATGAGCCGCGTCGTCTAGGTCAAGTTACGTCACACGCTGGATCGTCGCATGAAAGAAATTATTTTGGAAACGTAAATTTAAAGTCTCATAACTTTTTTGTCGATAGAGATATTTTAATGATTCTTTCCATTTTTGTTTCATTTACAAAAAATGGAAACTTCTTCATTATGAATTTAATTAACAAGTACTAGTATCTAACTCATTGAGTCACTCTGTATATATAAAAATTTATTGAACAAAAATTATTGATTATATTAGATAGAATATATAACTATGCAACAGACTGTCCTAAATAATGTTTTAGGAATATCATCTAAATATAATCATTTCGTTGTCTGTCTGTTCCTTAACTTCGTAACTTTCTGGAATTTGCGGCTATAAAATGAAATAGAAACACGTCTGGAAAAAGACTCGGCCCTCAGACGCGCGGACGGCATCGCGGCAACTAAGCGACATAGCCATCACCGCTTCTCACAAGAGTATCAAAAATATAATATTCATACTACATATTATAAAGCAGGGCTTTGCTAAGACAGAAACCATAAATTTACGCCTTTCCCGTGATTTTTCACGGGTATATCTGCGGCTAGTACAAACATAAAAAAATGCGCTGAATTACAGAATTAAGTAAAAATTTTGATATGTGATGCTGGAGAAAGTTTGTGGAAATAAACTGGATGAAATGAATCACAAATGAAAAATGATAAAGTAAATAACAAAAAAATAAGTGGAAACTTAGTGAAATGCGTCCCAAATATCGTTCGGCGCTATTGATCAGAAATACGCCGGTGCTTGTCATGCGATCGTGAACGAGCCAAGCGCTATGCGCACGAAACGATCCCTATTTGATCTCGGTTTCGTCAGCAACTTACGCTTTTTACTCCGTTCCATCGCGTTTGGTTAATACGTAGATTTTAATCGTGGAAGTGATGCCTGGAATTGGCAATACAATAATGAAGTAGGCGGAGCATATCATATTTTCTTTTTAAAATTGAATATCGTTATTTACAAGAATTGCTATTGGTTAAATGTAACCCGTAAAATCACTTTTCATTGAAGAATCGTGACTTCGTGGTGTGAAAATATTCCCGTTGCATGATGCACACGCATTTCGTAGCATCCTAAAATTTCTCTCTCAACGCGCCCAAACCCCTGACAGCAGCAACACTGCGCTGGTCCTACGGCTCGACAACGTTTCGCTTTACGTTTTATCGTAGACACCAATCCGCCCCACCTGTTGACACAACCGACCCCCTCCCCCCCCCGCTTGTCGCACGGCGCAAACGAGGCTCGTGAATGTAATTATTATTTGTGTCGTGTTCGCACGAATTCCCAGTGGGTATTTGGGCGTATTTGATCCATTAGTAGCCATTTGGAACAACGCCCAATAACCCTTTAGGGCCGGAAACTATAATTACACAATGTTTTGTTATTTACCGCTGTGAAGCTTAAATACAATTTAAAATAATGATGCGGTTTCAAAACGTAATATAATTATGACATAATTTTGTATTATTATACACTATGTATATGAGTATTAAAAAAAAGCAATTTTTTTAAAGTATATTGAATTATCTTCTCCACTCTCAACAGACGTGTAAAATTGGAGAGGTCGTGGACTTCTTAAGGGGTTACACCTAGGGGCTTGCAGTGAGAACAAGAAGCATGCCTTTTATTTTAACACGTAAATGGAAAAAAATCTAAATTAATATTTATCTGGCAAAATATTATGAAATATTAAAATATGAATAATATTGTCACGTGTCGTGACTGCGGGAGGAATTAATGAAAACGCTGGAATTCAATAACGGATTTATTAATTACTGATTAACTAATTAAGCAAACGTACAAAGTCACCTAACACTATTAAATTTAACGCTATTCTTTCTTTTCTTTTCTTCCTTAGCTTTTTTCCCTCCACTGATGAATGTAGGCCTCTTCCATTTTCTTCCACTCATCTCTGTTTCTCCCCCTTCGCATCCAGGTTCTTCCTGCTTGCTGGACAATGTCAGACCATCTTTTGGGAGGTCTTCCGAGACTTCTATTTTTTGTCCAGGGCCTCCACTGTAGGATTCTGGGTGCCCATCTAGTATCCTCCTGTCGAGCCATATGTCCAGCCCTTTAGTTTCGCAATGCGGTCCATAATATCGGCATCTTCATTTCTGATTTTATCTCGAAGGCTCACGTCGAGCATATCTGCCTTTCCATGGCCCGCTGAGTACATTTTAATTTGTGTATGCTTTTTTCTGTTAAAGTTGCTGTTTCTAGGCCATATGTCAACATCGGTAGGATACATAAAAACAAAATTATCCTTAAGGCTATTTCTTAAATTAAACTGTTTCGTAATTTATCATTCGTAAATAGACACTTTATAATCGCTTTAACACTTTATTCACTAGAACATTCCATCCAATTTCCGCAGGTATTATTCGCTTCGGTTTATTTCGCTACGTAAGAACTTTTCCAGATTATTCGCTGTCGAATTACCACCCGTCACTCTGGTCTCCGCAACTTGCGGTTGCCTTCGCTTTGGTTTCGCTTTCAAGCGCGCTAAAAACGACAACATCTTTACTCCCACGCGCGGTCCTATTTATATCTGACAAATGCTGGTATCGAACCTTCTAGGCGTTCCTAGTGTTCAGGAGAACTTTCTCGTGGCTTCCAGACTTTTATAGATGTTTTTCGAATGTTTTAGATGCTTCCCGAAAGTCGTAGAACATTGTAGACCATTCCCGATTCTTCGATAGTGTTGTTGTGACATGTGACAGAAGTGCGAAATTCTTTTTAGCCTCGTCATAATATGTCAATATTGTGATAGGAATTTTATGAGATATATTTCTTTTCAAAATATAGGCTTTGTAAAAAGTCATGCTTCTTGTTCTCACTGCGCGTTACACCACACTACCCAAAAAAACTTTTCGAAATATGCGGAACCCTGTTAATTCGAAACACACGGTGCATGAAAAATTGCGATGTGATTGCGAAATTCGCCAAAAAAATAAATCGATTTTTTTTTTTTTATATTTGTACTTGCGAAACAAATCGAAATATGTCTATAAATTTCAAAAAAATATCGGGGTTCATCTATTATGAAAATAACATTTTGGGACGTGAGGGTTCAAAAATTTCGAATTACCGGGGTACTTTGGTGTATTTCGAATTGTCGGGGTTTAACTGTTTCATAATTTAGTATTCCATAACGGTCATTGAAAAAAGTACATTAGTCAAAATACTTCCACAAAATTTAAAATAAAAGGTGTAGATGCTGAAGAACTAGATTTATGATGGTCTAATAGAAACATTATATTTGTAACATATGAATTGAGTTGCAGTATAATGACATAAAAAAGGTCTCGGGTTCAAGCCTTAGTTTTAGATCAAATTCATCATCATCATTGCGTGACTACGACCCCCTGAGGATCTTAGCCTTCTCAATCAATAATTAATACATGAAAAAATATTTTGTAAAAACCAAAAAAAATATGAGTAAATATTCATTTAATTAATTAAAATAATTTACTTCTACCTATATGTGTGGCAATCTCAAGGCAAGGCAGTACACCGAGGCATGATTTGTACGTTAACATATTTATATTTTGTAAAAATAAAACGCAATTGAATATTCACCTGACATAATTTTATTCTATATTATAATCAGAATTATATGATAATAATTGTGAATTAAAATACTATGAAATACATCTTTTTGGATTTATTTCATATAAATTATAATTACTGAATGCGAGCTGCTATAACGTCATATCAGTGTATTTTGGAAAAAAAAGTGTAAATTTCTAATTTTATTGGCCTAATTCTACTGTGGACGCTACAAGTCTTTATTTATTTTGTATATTAGGTCCTTACATATGAAATTGGCGTTTAGTATGGGAGGAACATAAAGCCGATTTTTTTTTATTATAATATATTTATTGAATCAAAGTATGTACCATTGCTATCTATGCACTTTTGCCATCTCATAGGTAGTTGATCCCTTTACTAAAAAAACCATTCGGACGGGAATCAATAAAATCTTTGAATGCGGTTTGGACTGCCCCATCGGAGTTGAATTTTTTCCTTTGCAAGAAGTTATCCAAATTTCGAAAAAAATGGTAATCTGTTGGGGCAAGGTCCGGAGAGTACGGTGGATGCCTTAGATATTCCAATTGAAGCTCCTCCAATTTGGTAGCCGTCTGTTGTGCAGTGTGTGGTCTAGCGTTATCATGAAGCAGCAGTGGCCTAGAGCGATTAACCAGCCTCGGTTGTTTAGCAGCTAGCTTTTCCATCATGGTTTGCAGTTGCTGACAATAGACATCTGCCGTAATCGTCTGGCCAGATTTAAGAAAGCTGTAGTGAACGACACCAGCACTAGTCCACCAAACGCTCACAAGTAACTTTTTTGGAGTCAATTTTCGTTTGGGGCATGGTTTGGCTGGTTCGGCAGGGTTCAGCCATTGCGATGAGCGCTTCCGATTATCGTACAGGATCCACTTTTCATCACAGATAATGATTCGATTTAAAATCCCTTCATTATTGTGCCGGTTGAGTAATGCAACGCAGCAGTCAACGCGCGTTTGTTGATTTGCTTCACTCAATTCGTGAGGTACCCACCTTTCAAGCTTTTTCACCTTACCAATTTGCTTCAAGTGGATTAAAACAGTTTTATCACTAACACCGCAGCCTGCAGCTAACTCGGATGTGGTTTGCGATGGATCCGCTTCCACAATAGCCTTCAATTCTTCATTATCAACTTTGGTCTCCGGCCGTCCACGGGGCTTGTTCTGCAGGTCGAAATTTCCAGAACGAAAACGTTGGAACCAAAAACGCACTGTGTTTTCTTTTGCGGCACCGTCGCTATACACATCATTAATCCTTCGAGCCGTTTCTGCAGCACTGGTGCCACGGTGGAACTCGTACTCGTAAATAACGCGATATTTCAAGTTTTTTATTTTGTAAACTGAGTGACGCAAAAAAAAAAACAATTGAGGAAAAAACAAATGAATTATAATTTTCAAAACACAAATACATGAGTAAATAGCTGTATTAATTTGGATTTGGATTTCCTAACCAAAGAGAAGATATTTGTGATCAAATTTGCCATTACGGCAAAACGCCAATTTCATATGTAAGGACCTAATATATAATTCTTTATATTCAATTTATATTTTAATATTCAAAAATGAAAAACAACATATATATCTTAAACATTTTAATAGTTATTTTATACAGAGTCGGCGTCACTGTGAAGTCACCAATAACCGTCATTACACGCAGAACAGCCAGTCTACTTAATTAAATAATTTTTAAAAATATACAAATTAATATATAGGTTAAAGGCCAAACACTATATAATTATAAAAATTATAATTATCTATATAATTATCTAGCAAAAAAAGGCCAGTACAATAAAAATAATAATACATAAATCAAATATTTTCCATACCTACTTTCCCATATAAAAAATAGTCATCATTAATCGAGATATCATCATCATCATTCTTGGCACTACAACCCTTGGTGGGTCTTGGCCTCCTCAATAATTTTCCTCCACTCATCTCAGTCTAGTGCCAGCTCTCTCCAGTTTCGAAGCTCTAAGGCAGAGATATCTTTGAGGACGTTGTCACTCCATCTTAGTTTTGGCCTTTAGTTTGGCCCCTAGTTAATCGAGATATATGTATAATATATCTTGATTAGTGATGTCTCCCTTGGGATATAATACAGTATTGTTTTCTTGTAAAATTTGAACTTACTCAAAATATTCTGAATATATAAAAACTGGTCTAAAAAGGAGTTTAAGAAATTGAAATGATTTTCAGGCATGTTCTAGTCTAGTATAATGTTAATAATTCGGAAGAATGTCATACACATATAAAGATTATTGCTTTAAAAACTCGAATCAAAATATAAATATCTATCTCATTATCAATAGCGACATCTGTATTGGATTATGGGAATGACAAAGTTTTCGACTGCAGGTGGTGGCAGTAAAAATACAACTCACATACGAAACAAGGTATACATATATACCTACAATTTACAAAAATTTGATAGATGTGGTAGTCTATCGTGAGTTAAATTGGTGAACCTTACATTATATAAAGTGATCACTTAAGACAGCCGTGCGATAGGTTGTAAACCCAATGAACACCCAAAAAGGCTTCCATATCTACTTTCTCATAAAAAAAATAGCTTCGTCTCTTTGAGACATCTATATTTATCTACATAAAACATTTTTTAATGAAATTATCCATAAGTTCATAGCTTCTCTTGTATATCTGCAGAAAATACATTATAGTGTGCCTATTATTTGTACTCTCTTGTAAAAGAGTAAATATTTCTTAAACAAACATATTATGTTACTCCTAAAGTATATTAATAAAATAAATATGATAAACAATATATACTGTAATATTGATAAATTCATTGTCAATGAATTTTGGAATCTATATACATTGCAATATTGTAAATTAGTGTAATCCGATCATGGGCAATGCTGTACCCGATAATTCATAGATAACTCAAGGGGTTGTGAATACCCCAGATCCCCAGTTAAGGTTAGGCCAGTAGCAATAATTAATCATACAATAGTATTGGCTCAGTCGGCTATGCGTAGGTATTGTAATAGCCCGTGTCTACGGATGAAATTTTTATGAGACTTTCGAATCGAGACAATCTTTGAGATACAGATTCTTTGAAGTCAGCTCTCGGCTTTCGTGATCAGCTCACTTCAAATGTCGTACGTCAAACGTCTATTGTCAATCCATTGACCATTTATGCTCTGATTGGTGAGTTATAATCTCCCTAGTAGCAGTTAAAATGTTAGTAATTTAATGCCGTTTGCTTGACTGTATACTGTTGTAAGTATCTATGATTCTAGGTGACTTTCATTCGCACTTGTCAAGTATCTCTGTTCAATATAACGTAGTATACGTGGATTTAATTTCTTAAGTTTAGTCTCTTTCAGTTTCACTTCAGAACTAAATCTAAACTGTCCGTGAATTTAAAATTATCCGCCATAAAATATACTTCATAAAATCCGCCAAAAAAACATTCTCAAGCTGCTTTTTTAGTTAATCTTCAGAACTAAATCTCAATTGACCGTGAATTTAAATATATCCGCCATAAAAAATATGCGCTTGGGTATGACACGAGAAATTATATAGAGATAAATAGTGTATCTGAAATATAATAGTAGATTATTGCATTTAAAACGAATGATAATCTCTAAAATAAATCATTTTAGATGTAATATCGCGCCACATTCTAGGTTATATCAAATAACCTAATCTTAATTTATTTTGTTGGTTTTCGCTATTTTTATTGTGCAACAGAAGAGCTGGAAAACGTAAGAAAAAATTTAAATAGAGTTGATTTATAATAATACATTTATTTGAAAGGGTTAAACTAAATCAAAATTTGAAATACACACGTTGAAATACACACCAGCAATTAAGTCCTATTTTCATAGCACAAGCTTTTGGCTTAGTTTGAGAATAGCGAAAATATTGATGCGAAACGTATTCCCTGTTCGCATCTCTACTTTATTTAAAAAAAAAAGTATTATTGCAATAACATGGGTGTTTAACAAAGACTATTCCCTCGAAACCATAGTTGTGATAAATTAACCCAACGTTTATCTACTATAAAGTTTAATTTAGTGTAAATTCAAATGTGTAATTATATTGCACCACACAGTAGCTGCCATATCTAACTAACTAATTAAGCATCACGCCGTATCTCCAATATTTGTTTACCTGATCGTGTCAGGTCTTTCGAAGACGCCCTCTGACGACTGCTGTCTTCAACACTCGCCTATATTTTCTTAGCCATCGCTCATACGTTTCACATGACCAAACCATCTCAGCGATCCTTTCTTTATTCTATCTGCCATATCAATCAATAATATTATTAAAAAAAGTTATTTCGACGGAGAGTTTTTTTTTTACATACATACATACCGTCAATAGGTCATTAATAACCCTAATGGATGGTCCTATAGTAACATTACAAGTACAAGTTTGAGTATTTTGTGAACATTTGAATATGATATAATACACTTAATATACTTTTTACGGTTAATTAATAATTAGTAATGAAAAATAATAAATTATGAAATATGTATATATAAAAATATCGCAGATCAATAAGTAGTTCAATATTTTTTACATACAATTATTTTACATAAATATACATCGCAAATCAATAAGTGTAAGTTTTTACATAGTATACAATTAATGATAAAAATAAATTAATCAACAATAAAAAGTGTCTTAAAGATAAATAAATTGTAAATAGTATTAAGTATAATGTAAAGACTGGGTATCTCAAATCGAATAAATTTAAGGAATGATTTGAAGATTTACAGACTTACGGCGAGTTCATAGGTTTCAAGGTCAACGTCGTGTGTCTATGACGAGCATGTATTACGCGCTTGAGGGACCGTCAACCAAGTTTATCAATATTTCGCTTTTGAACCGCGCCTGTGTCAATATATCAGATCAGAATATATCAATTTCGCCGTCTCTGGACGATATCTCGTTAAATTAGTTGATCATTCTAGGTGGAGGAGAGAAATAGCCTAGATTGATGTTGTAAACTTTAGTGTGAAAATAGCTTGAAAGTTGCTTGAACAATACCGTTTTACCGCAATAATATTCTAAATATTTCTACGGTAAAGTGGGTGTTAAAAATATAATAACAACATAACTGTAACTCATTACATTTTGCTAAACATTCTGGTAAAATATGTTGTAGACGTTAACATGGTTCGGAGGGTAGTTTTAATCACGAGAGCGGGCGCGGGGGTTGAGGTGATAGACACACAACCTATCCCGCTCTGTACTCGGGAGAACACTTTTATTATTAATTAAGTGGTCGTAAATAATTTCGTCGCATATTGAAAGCCGAGTAATTAACAATGGCGGTTAATTAAACAGGCAAAATTATGAAACTCCTTAGCCGAACATTGCGCGGCAACGTGGTAACACGAATATGCGAATAAACGTACGAAAACTAAAAACAAATTAAGGGAAATGCGTAGGTACAGTTCAATTTTCAAGTAACCACAGGTGAATTCCTGGAATGTGATAACAAATCCTTCTTTTCTAGAAATAAGTTCTTGGTTTTTACTGCCACGAGACGTGGCACTGAGAGGCAAATAAAAATACTGAAAATTAATTGTCAATTAAATGATAATTATTTTAAAAAAATCACAAATTCACCAGACATGGATTTAATTAATACACTATTCTTTAATTTGCACAATTTTGCCATTAATCACTCGTCTGTGGAACACTTTATTATCGCTTTCATGAATTCACGTCTATTTGCACGTAAAGGGTTGCACTTATTTTACGACGTCAGTTAGGTACTTTGCTTAATTTATTGTCGCTGGTATCACACACGTGCTAGCAATACGCCAAACAGTTCGCTTGTCTGTCGCACGTTTATCGTCAAAATAACAATCCGCTCTGCGGTACCCCGTTTCGTCCCTTTATACGAAACATGTAGGTTTTTCGAATCTCAGAGATTATTCTATATATTTCTAGTATTTGTGAGAATGTTTCCTTCGCTTCCAGACTGTTCCAGACGTCTCCCGAATGTTGTAGATATTTCCAGATGTAGGGCGTTTCAGAGGTTTCCATAGTTTTGTTGTCTTCGACATATTACGAGGGATTCCGACCGCACGGCTTCTTATTCTATCGTCATGTTACAATACTTTTATTTATTTTTTTGACCAAGGGATTCATGTATCACATTTAAAATAATCAGGAAAATCGTTTCTTCAGTATTTGTATTTTTGTATTAATTATCACTGGCATTTTGATACGACGGAAGTTTTTACGGAATAACCATCAGCTTTTGTTATGTAGCAATTTTAAAAAAAGAGATAAATTTTAAAGTATCCATGATTTAAATAATTTTAGAATAGTACCAAAAAGTAGATATTTGAGTCGTCAAATAACAAAACATGTTAATAGAACTTTCGCCTCGTGATTCAAATGTCGCTGGTTCGAATATCACCAGCAAGTTAGTCCTATTTTCATAGAACAAGCATTTAGCTTAATTTGAAAATAGTAAGAATATTGATGTGACACGTATTGTGTGTTCGCATCTTTATTTAAAAAAATTCTCTGAATTCTTACTACGAATGATTACTAACTAACATGTAAAATTTATGAATAAATATTTTTATATTTAACATGTTAGTTATTAATCATTACAAGTATCAATCTGAAGTTTATTGCTTGTAAAAATCAGCTTGAATTTTAAAACAAACCGATATCCAAATTGACTAGAATAATATTAGAATATCTTCATTGTTTAATAAAAATTTCAAAAAAATTTAATAATATTTTACACTCTTAAATTACTGAGAATTTTATTTCACTATACCCCTGATGATACAATGAATATATTTATTTCCATGAACTTCAAAATCAACATAAATTCAAATGCTCAAATTTGAAAAGCAACCGATTCCATTGTATGGTTTCAATATGTACTTAGGTTTATTTTAATGTTGAAATAACTCATGAAATATACCAATTTAACTTAAGTTATTTTAATAAAATGTTTTGTTTTTAATTTCTTAATGCATTCTTTCTTATTTTATCTAATTCAAGTTATAAACACGATGTAGAAGAGTTTTCTTTGATTTGCCAAAAAAAATACTTTTTGGCGCTAGGTAGGCTTTGATATTTAACTTGTCACTTGCCCGAACATCTGGGATAGATTTTGTTTGTATGTGTGACCCCAAATGTATGTAAGAATGCATTGTAATTGAGATCAATTTCAGGTCGATTGGATGGCGGCAAGTGTGTTAATTTTTACTTCCAAGATTTTTCCATAAGAAATCAACGGAGGTAAAGTTAATTATGAGGGATTTACAAACATTGAGTTTAGTAGAGAAGATTAGGAAGGCAAGGCAGATGAAAATTTATTATTTATTTAAATACTTAATCTAAGCACGCATAGTCTTTCTAAAGGAAAGGAACTTCTTCAGGAACTTTTCAAATGTAACTCTTATTATTTTTTATCGTTTCTCTAACATTTTACATTAATGTGTGAGAAAAAAATACATTTTGTAAAATGAATCCGTCCAAACCAATCTGCTCTTAATAATTTTGGTGAAAGTTTTTGGTAGCATTATTGATTGTTATGTCTTTTGAAATTGTATTTCTTTGTCCTGATCTATTTTGTTCTTTTTGCCGAATTTTTACTGCATCATTTTGTGTGCCTTGCCCATCGATATTTTTCTAACAAGTTATAGGATTTTATTTGAACTTTTGAGAATGTAGGTACCCCTAAAGGGCCATTTTAATGATCCTTTTTCACTTTTTTATACACGACGATAGTTGTAATTTTTGTTTTGAATCTAATTTTTATATTCTTCATCCAATTTGCCCAGCAATTGACCGAAATCAATCTAATGTATAAATACTAATTTTAAGTTATGTATTTCAAGGTAGAATTAATTTTTTTTTTTTTAAATTTACATGTTATCAATACTTTTTTTAATAAATCTGTAGTCATTGTGTAGCATTTTTGTTTAAATAAAGATACGAACATGATTTTAATAGTGTCACATTTTCAAAGTAAAAATGCTTGTGCTATGAAAAGAGGACTAACTTATTGGTCTCCTGAAATGTGGCTCGATCCATTGAACGCTGGACCAGGCGATCACTAGATCACTAGATCAATAAACATTAAAGAACATTTTTTGACATTTGAGAAAATAAGTATATAAATGTAACACTTTTCTGATTGAGAAATTTGAAACATTTCCGAAAATATAATTTAATATTATGTTTTAAATTAACAACTCATTTAAGTAATACATTTTATATTTTTACAATCATTTACGTAATACAAATTTACAATAATACGCGGTATAAAATTACCGCACAAGTATAGACTGCGTGGGTTTCGAGGTCTACGGCTGATATTCAACCCACAAGAAGGATATTTCGGTAAATGAATAGCATATTATTCTTCTGGTAAAATTAGATTCCAGAGCTTTAATATACTTTACATTTAATATAAATATGCATTACACAATTTCTAATTTTAACCTCTGTTTCAAATCTTCGTATTTGCATGCAGTATACAAAAATATGTATTTTTACAAACGTAACTTTTTAATTAACTATGTATCGTTGTTTTACAGATAAACTTGGGATATAACGTATCGGATATAAAAGATATTCAAATATCGTTTGAACATTTCGATTTTGACCTGGAAAAGTGTACCTATCAAAACGTCACAGATGTGTAGTGCATATAGGGAAAAAATTGTGCAATACTATAAAATAATAAAGATTCTGGGACAAAAATATTGATTAAATAATCCTTAACTTAAGAAAGAGACGACTAAAATTCTAGCCGTAATCCGAGAGTTTACGGCAATTTTTATCGATTATCCTATTTTACCTATCAAATTCCTTTCTTGAACTGAATACTTTCTCACTGAAGCCGTATTATATTCGCGCTATCTTTACGTCAGCGAGTTTATGTAGTTGGAAAGTTTTTTTTTTTGGAATAAAGCGTGTTTTTTGAAAGCTCTCATTTTTGCTCGTCATTTAAAGTATGACTGTTACTAATTCAATTTTTGCAGACTTATTAAATTTTTTGCGTGTATTGTAATAGTCAATTTGCTTTCTTTGCGTATAAAACGTCAATTATTAATTCTATTTCATTTGAGGTATATAAATAATATCTACCTATAAATTCAATCGTTTTTATAAATGAGTTTATGGTAACATGTCATAAAAGTTCGTTTAATGTAAGTTTTTGAACATTTTTATGCAATACTAGCTGTACCCGGCCACGCGTTGCTGTGGCTCAGTCTTGTTAAATGGAAAAGAAAGAAAAGAGAAAGCACACGTTTCTAATTTGTTTAATTTTACAATGCTTGTTCAATTTTGCTGCTTTAAAAAAAAACATGTTTTTACCTGTCACAGATGTGAAATCTGTATAATAGTAGGTATATAAAGACGTAGTAGGTATATACAAACATGCGCGTATTCGAATGCATCAAAGTTAATCCGTGAAAAACTTTCGGAGATTAAAGATTTTGAACAAACGAATATTTACATTTTAATATATTAATAGATGTTCGTACCCGGCGTTGCTCGGGTTAAGGATTTAATTAAAAATAAGTTTGTGGCGGGACACTAAGGTTTCAGTGTTTCACAAAGTCTCTATTAAAAAAAGGATCCATTTAATCTAGGCCCCGATGGGTTGAATTGTACAGAATTGCATTGTAAATACATCAGAGGAGAGAAGGAGTAAAGTGGTGAGGGGAAATATCTTAAAGCATAAGTATGCAAAATTTGAGTCTAATCGGACAAACGGTGTAGATTTGTATAGAGAACATATTGAAAAAAAACTTATAATCGAAATTAGTCCGATTCCCTATTTAAATGGATGGAAAACTTAAAAAATTGTATCTACATTAATACCATATGTGTACATTCACAGCTATCCAAAATTTAATAGATGTGGTGGTTGATCTTGGATAGAATCGGTGAACCGTGTAAAGTGATCACTTAAGCCAGCCAATGACAGGTTGTAAGCCCTGTAAACGCCCAAAGACTTCCATATCTACTTTCTCAAGTAAAAAGCTTAATCTCTGTGAGACATCCATAAATATCTTAATTAATGACGTCCCCCCTGGGAACAAAAATCCAGTACTTATGTTTTTGAAAATCTTACTCAAAAAGTATTGTGATAAAATAAAAAATCACATACACAGAGACGAAATGTGTTCTTATTTCTTGCGACTAGTATAAATCATTAGTATAGTCTATATATAATATATATATATATAATATATATATATACTAGTCGCAAGAAAAAAGAACACATTTCGTCTCTGTATATATATATACAGGGACCCACCATATACCCAGGGCCGTTCTAATAGCAATAGCTCCTTTATCGGCCCTACATTTTCGCAAACCATGTTTGGTATTTTTTAACGCTAAAGTGGCCGATTCACCGCCCCACTGACACTCAAGGGAATGCGAACGGGGAGGCGTCCACACAAATCCTCTGCTCTGCCTCTAAGGCGCAGGGACAAATGACAATTGGAACATACATACCATCCATTTAGTGGGAATTACAAGTTACTATATAGGTATATGGGTATATGGATATGCCTTTTCTTAGAGAAAGTATGAGTCACCGAAAACCCACCCCTCTACGAGGGTGGGTTGTGTCGGCAATAAACCACTGTATCTCTGCAATAAATATACGTTGGGCGTAGATACTATGGCGTTTAGGGGAACTTGGCGTGGCTTCACCTTTGGAGTCTCGGGGAATATCTCTATGTTAAAAGATCATTGGCCGCGAGGAATTTTTAAAGTGAATTTTTTTAGGAACGTTAGGGTAAATTCAAACAGTCAAAGGTGACCGTCACACGGTTTCGCATTTCTTTTACCGGTTTGGTATGCGCAGATGATAAGATTTCTTGTGGAATCAAAATCGTTTTTACAGTTTAATTAAATAACTTTAGTTTTTTACAGTTTAATTTTAAGTATTAATTAAATAAAATTATAATTAATATAAATTAACTTTGTTTAAACCACTTATTTATTGAAAAAAATCAACATGTTTCAATAAATAAGTGGTTTAAACAAAGTTAATTTATATTAATTATAATTATGTTACCACAAAATAAATTTGCTACATTTGAAGAAGAAGTAAATAAAATTAATTGCATGTAAAATATAATTAATTGCAAAAATACATGTTACTAGAGCGTGCCGAAGACACTTGTAATTGGGATAATGGGCATAGTCTTCACTATAATGTTTATTATCAGATTATCATGTACCTATTATCCTGTTAGTGTCTCTAATAAATAAATAAAATAAAATATATATATGTAGATACACACAATATAGAACTTATATATTTTTATAATGGAAGCGCAATTATTTGTTAAATGTTGGCGTAGTAGTACTTCTGCTACATGAAACTTTTCAGATAATGTTATAAAATAACTGCAAAATAAAAATAATAATTTAATCGGTCATGAATTTAACCCGGGCCACCCGCGCGGAGCATTTTAGTTATCCTATAAGCCTAATCACATTTTAAAATTCTAGAGGAACATACTGTTGTGTATTATTTATTAAACATAATTATGTTATATAGAGTTAATGACAATATTTTTATATTCTAGGGCAAAAAATCACGTAATTAGTACGTAACGCTATTTAAAAATCTATTAAAATTTTTACTAATATTTTTGTTCTCATTTCTAAAAAGGTGACGTTTCATTTTTCCTAATGATGCTAAACATATTTATTTTAAACAAAGTAAATTAATGTTCACCCTCAAAGTAGTCACTTGCTTTAAGGGGGTGTATTCCATTTTCCAGTTGGCTGAAAGCACTTTACAGACAGTGCCTACTTGGCAATACCTTAACTCGATATCCGGTACACAGGTAAATTGCAGCGCAACACACGTCATCGATTACTGATTGAGAATGAGCACTCTCTTCTCTCATCACGTGTCGATTTTTTGGTCATGGCACTCCATGACTATTCTGTGTATCGATATACACATTGGTGTGCGTTAGCGATGTCGATACGAGAAAAAGACGAAGTCACATGAGTCGTTTTACTCTGGACAATAGAGCGACAATTAACCTGACATCGGTATCGGTTATGTATACAGCGTGCATATTTTTGTTTTAAATAATGTAAATTCAGTACATTAATTAAAATTATTATTAAAACATTCCGAAATTTCTTAGTGGTTATCCAGATCACAAGTGGATCATTTATAGATTTATTAATTTTGAAGTTATTAAATATTCACATTTTAAATGTAAAAACGTACAAATTAAAAAAAATTAATAATCGTATGAAAACAATACTTATGTTAAATTATATAAAAACGGTATGCCACAATACAAATGTGGTAAGTGTTTTCAGGGTTAAACAAAAAATCTATCTTATCTCGTCCTAAGGAAGAGGGGTTGAAAATATTTTTAGATAAATTTGATTTGTGAAAAGTTAAATTTGTTTTGCAAAAAGGAGAATTTATTTTGCAAAAGGGCATATTCGGTTTGCATAATGTTAAAATTGGGGTGCAAAATTTGTACGACATAATAGTAACCAGTAAAATAACGTAATCGTAAATACATCGGTCAAAATTTTAGAAATCGCAACATTAGACTAAAAGAGATCGTCGTAGTCCAACTTAAAATAACTTTTCTGAATTCTCGAACCACATCATGGATAATAATTATTCTTTTCATACATGTATCATTGAACTTCTCTGTTCTATTGCGTCTAAAGATAATAAATTTAATAATTTTGAAAGTTTAGAAATTCAAAGGAATTTTTTTCTTTATATTCCCGTTAAACTTACACTTTTCAATTAATTAGTTGTATTTCCACCATTTCATAAAATATGGAAAAAGATCTATCTATCTATCTAATGTAGTCAATTTAATACTTCATCTGTTGATAAGAGATTCTGATACTGACGAGACTCGAACAGAAAAATATAAAATTATAATTTAACTTACGCAGAGATAACAGTTTGTTTTTCTCCCAATTTATTACAATCTCTACTATATTACGCCAAATACATCAATAGTATAATGTGTACTTTTCATTAATTTTTTTAATGAAACAAATAAAAATTAATGAAAACACATAAGGCATTCAAAAAACTACTTCTTTTGACGACAGCGAGTATTCTCTCGTCTTGCCGTGATATGTCACCGGCCGACAGCATCGCAAAGAGATCACGTGCGTCCGTTGTTGTCACGTGCGTGCATAGATGCATCCGACAGGTGGGCGCTCCAACGCGTGCTCCAGATTGCAGCTGGGTTATTTGCACTGCCCCAAGTAATTGCGGATGCAATATTCACCACGATGCAGGTCTGAATATTTTATAAAAAACTAGCTGTGCCCGCGCGGCTTCGCGTAGATTTTTAGTACACTGTTTGGATCGTCATCGAATTTATCGAATGTACCTTCTAGACACACCGACACATTCCGCCACTCAGTTTAGAACCTTATAGAACTTTCTGGAATTTTCTAGAACCTTCTCCTTCCAGAAATTTCTAGAGCAGGTTTTTCCGATACCTTCTAACACACCGACACAGTCGGCGCGCCTATTTTGAAACAAATCTGAAACATTTGCGGCCTTCCCATAACAAAACAATGTGCTAGAAAGCACATTTTCGTCACCCACTCCCACCCACGCACAGCCATCCCCACCAAACTCGCATATTTTCGATGTGACACCAACGGCTATCCACCACCATAATCACCAGTGGGTGGTTGTGGCTGGTTGTGGAGAAAACTTGGCGGATAGGGAAACACGGGTTTCTTTTTATATTGATTACTTTACCACAGTGCAATGGATATTGTTTGTTTCTCATTTTTGTTCATTTATTACCATTATATTACATAAATATTGTTTGTTGATTACTATAATATATTCTCTTTCTTTCTCATTTCTTCTTTTCTCTTTCTTTACAATATTTTCTTATCCAGCATTGTACTTAATTTACTACGCCTTAAATATGTCAATCTTTGTAATTGTTTTATGCAAAGTATACTGTGCTCTAACATTTTAATGATTGAAAGTGTAAAGGCAATTATGTCATAAAATTGTATTTAAAATTTTTCATAAGAACAGAATAGCATAAATTAGAACAGAATTAAGCAGAATTAATTTTGTTGTGCCTAACATGAAAACGTCTTTTGGACAAAGACACATTAATTTCATTGCCCCTCGTCTCTTTAATAAGTTAACTAACAAAACTAAGGAAACTGTAAAACTCATCTATTTTAAACAAAACATAATAATTTCGTTGTCTGTCCGTCTATCCGTCCGTCCATCTGTATGTCTGTCCGTAACTTCGTGTAACGTCCGTAATTTTGTTCGAATTCACGGCTTAAAAAACAAATTAAACGGTCGGAGATGGGGCTTGAACCCCGGGCCACCAAGCCCTCCGGTAGCTTCACGCATGTTATTACGGCCGCCACTGCGTGGACCGCCGAAAAGATATTATAAATGTATACTAGGGCTTAGAAAAGACGCGAACCAATATTCCATTATTTTTGATGGGTTACAGCTAGTATCAAATAATATATTACAGCGATAAAGTATTTTTTTAATCTTCCCTGGAAACAAACATATCGATTTTATCAATATTGAAAAAATTATGCCAGTCAATTATGCAAGTAAAGTTCTACGAGAAATATATTAAGAAGAAATATGTTAATTTGGACAGTGTAATATTGAATGAGCTCAAGAAAATGAAAACAATAATATTGTCACGAGATTATAGAATCAAAAGAATTACACGTAGTCTATGATTTTGCAGCTTTTACACTAAAATTGTAAATTACTGGAAGGTTCTGGGATGCTCTACCGGATTCTCGAAACATCGAGAAAGCGACGGAATTATCATTATTGTTGACAGCGGGTTAACGCCATTGAAACGAAACCGTGAGGCAACTCGTTGCTAGCGCTTAAGTGTTCCAGCGACTGTAAATCAAAAAGTACCTACCGACGTGTGAGAAGTGATCTATAGTAATCTGAGCGATACAAACCAGTTAAATAGGATTGCTAGATACGTTTAGAAGATTGTGTTTAACACTAGAAGCGCCGAAGATTAAGACCCCCCTAGAACCGACGTTGGGGACATATTTGTCTCTTTCTATTTTTTATAATGATATTGGTATAAGGCATGAAAGTTATGATTAAAACTACTTTTATTTTATATACTTATTTTATATTATATAAATAAAATTATTATATAGAATTATTATATATGTATAGATTTTTCTTTTATATTGTTCATCAATAATATTGTTATTACAGTGATTTGTTAAATTTAACTGCCCCAGAACAGGTTTCACCAAGTGGGGCATTATAAGCTTATAAAAAATTTGTTACATAAATTTGTGATAACATAAATATAAATAAAAAAATAAAAAAATGTATTTAAAACACGTTTATTAATACTTAAATGTCTGAAAAACAAATACGTAACAAATTATGAATTAATTATATGAATTTTTTATATAACGATTTGAGTTCTACAACTTCTCTGCAGAAAGTATTTAAATACCTCTTACCGTTTAGGCAGGGTTCGTAAAAAACGCATCGCTCGACCATTTTTTCGTCGACTTTAGTTGTAAAATACGTCACCACGAAAAGCCCTTTAATTTTAACGGAATATACGAGTAGAGCCTATGTCCACTCTGAAAGCCTTTTCTAAATATTGATGAAAGAATTTTTGAAATCGATTTAGTGGTTTCGGAGATAACCTTCTGCATCTGAACTTACAAACTTTACCCCTTTATATAGGTAGGTAGGTACCTACTAGTTTGTTTGGTCGTAGACGTGTGAACTTTTGATTTGTCCGCATTATATTGTAGTTTACACAAACGTGATATCGTCATAATTAGCACGTAATTTGTAATACAGGTATCGAAATATATCAATCTAATATTAGTATTTCTAATAAAGCTATATTATTTGCTTGCAAAATGTTTGCAATGCTTGTATATACTCCATCACTAATTGCGCAGTACGGAGGGATTATTTGCAGTTATTGAAAGTACCGGGTTACCCGAAGTTATTTATGATTTAACCCTCACTAAGCCCTTTTTTATATTTTAATTATTTATTTTATTTACGCTTTATATACGCCAAGAGGCCCAATCACAGAAGCGAAACATCTCATAAAACACCCAGGCTTGAGTAAATCACACAGATTAATTGCGACCTCACCGAAAATTGAACCCGGAACCCTAGGCGTGAGAAGCCAATGCCATACCCACTGGGCTACGAGGGCCACCTTTTTGTAAATAATGTTTGGGGTTACGATTTGAAAACTTTTAAAAGAGAAATCGAACGAAAGACGAAGGTTTACTTATATAATACAAATACATATAATAAAGTACAGGTAGGTTCTTTATTTAAACTTTAGAAATCAATGGTTTATTAAGTAATAAAATTAAGAATAATGCTGTTTGTATATTATTTGTTTTTATCAGAGATAAATAAAATAAATATTTAAAAATGTTATTGCCTTCATTGCTTTATTATACTGAACACGAATCGTTCACTCAGCATTTGACAATTGTGTCATAGTTTTGAGTGACAATATAATATCTGAAGTCCTTTTACACAGACACGCATTTTAAATATGTAATTCAAAATTTTACTGTCATTAATTTTTTTAGATACTTAATATAATTTGATTTCGATTTCTTTTTATCTCATAATAACTTCACTCTCAATCATTCTTATACTCGTTTAATAGTTTTTTTATTGACTTCAAGATTCTGTCCTAAATAATTTGAACATTTTCCAAAGAAACTTATAACTCTACTATTTATTAAAAAATTTCGATAATGTAGCAATAACTGAAACTAACACTTAAAAGATTAATTTTTTATACCCAAATATTTGGTCACCGTGTATTTCCGCCCGGCGCGGGCGGGTCAATAAACATAACGTATCGAATGCGAAATACACACTGTTTAATAATTATTTATAGAGTAACAGTGTAATGAGCACATTTTATATCGGAAAAATGTTTTATATTGGAAGGATTTACATATTTTTGGTCATCGACGTAATGTGATTTACATTTAAAAGCTGTCTGCGTACTAGGGATGGGTCGTCGACGTATTTACCGTCGACGAAACGAGACCGTCCACGTCCATCCATCGACGAGACGATCAACTAGTTGAATTCGTCAACTAGTTGACGCGTCAACTTCGTTACACGGACGTCGCGGACGTTTATCTAAACATCGGGACGATAGTCAACTGTCTACGGTTTGACGCGACGCTGCTCGACGGCACAACCGTTGGTTATTTTTATTACGTTAATTTTTAAAATTTAAAGAAGTTCGAAGGAATATAGTTTCGGGGAAAGTAAAACCGCTACCTACTTGTGCTTATATGTAAAAAAGAAATATTTTATTATTTATTTGTTTATAGGCTTTTACATATTGTTTTATATACTTCTTTCTATATATAATAAAGAAAGAAGTAGGTATACACAACAATATCAGGTGTAGGCAGTAAAATATAAATATAAACTACATATATAAGCAGTGAAAGTATCGGGTATAAGCATTAAAATATGTGTATAAAAATTAAAAATATAAAGTACAAAGCAATGTGTGTATAAAAAAATATATTAGATACACATTATTATATGTGTACAGGGTTATTTGGAAAACAATAATAACCTAGCAGGACTATATTCCTGCCTTGATTATGAGTATTATTTTTTGTAAAACGTTGGACTATCACTACACTAACTCAAATCGATTACGAAAAATTCATTCGTTTTAATACAAGTTGAATAAAATTATAAAAACCTTTACATTTATTTATTATCTATAAATTTATAAATAAATACATAATTTAAAAATACTTTACATTTGAGATGTTATCTAGAAATTTATTGAAGAAACATCTTTCAAAGTCAGACTTTCACTTTGTGGTGACATTATTAATAAATAAATATATCTGTATTATTTGTCAACTTTAGTTTAAGGCTCAATTTGAGAAAAGGAACATTGTTCCCGAAACATGTAAAAAACCAATAAAAAGTGGTGTAAACAAAATTATAATAGATTAATTTTTTTATCTACAAAGTTGAAAATAAGAAATTTATAATAAAAATTAATTAAACCTAAATTCAAGATTATATTACATATACAATAATTAATGTTGGACTCCTGAATAAGGACCATAGTTAGGTATAGAAATTTTTATTCCCTACAAGTTTGTTTATCATTTATATGCTAAAGTTGAAAAGTAAGGAAATAACATAATAATTAAATTTTAGCATCCCTTTTCAGGTAAATATATAAGAAGTCGAGATCGATCGAATAAAATATTGATTTAGAAAAATATCTAGCCGGCCTATTAATTAATAATAGTTCAATAAAAAATAAAATAATTAAACAGAATAGTTTTTCAATTCAATTCAATTCAATTCAATTTATTTCATGATAATATGTACATGACAAACAAAATGTTTAAGGCATACATATTAGGAAGTACATATAACAAAAATGAAAATATTTAATAAATTAAAAATAACATATAACCTGGTCAAAGGTGTAGGAGAATCCCGCTTCGGAAAACCCCCTCAGACACATGGAATATATCAATACCCAAAGCGATTTTGTTCAGCATAGCTGTGGCTCTTCCAACAGGCATAACCATCGGCAGGTTGGTTTTATTTTATACGGCGTAAAATTGGGAATTCACCGAATCGTCGCACGTGACATCACAAAAAATCAAGTAAAAAATAATGGATAATAGCTTATTAAGCCTATCTCGCGCTACGCATGTATTCAAATATCAAATCTCTAGTCATAGTTCGTGTACACAGATCTGCACTCTATGGTAGTGTACTTTAGAGTTGAAATGAAATTACCCGTCGAGCCGTCTATGACGTCTATGGCATCTACAAGTCGACAGCGAGAGATGAGAGAGAAATAAACGGAGACGTTTTGTCTTGCTCTCGCTCGTTGCTTTGCATTGCGTTAATCTCGAATCGTCCACCGACCACGGCGTCCGCTGTCCACCGTCTACGAATTCAACTAGCCCATGCGATAAACGTAAACGGTCGACGCGTCGATGCAACGTCAACGGTTGATTTCAACTAGTCCGTCCATTCAACGCCCATCCCTACTGCGTACCTACTTTCGTCATCATGTAATTAAATACAGTTTACGCTGTGGAAAGGAGTGCGAGAGACATGCGATTAGTTTGATGGCCCATGTCGATGGAATGACACGCGATGAGACGAATTTCACATATTTCGTTGAGATAAATCTCAGTATCGTGTACACGTGTTTTGAGATGTTGATCTGGAGATTAGCTCAAAGATCACCGCTTGAAATTGATAGGACTGATTGGATCGAAAATCTTGCTGTTCGATGAGAAATAATAAAATAAATTGCAGTAAAATTGTACGCCATTTTGTGTGATACTCTGCTACAGTAAAATGGCGAACATTTTCCCACATAATGCGCTGATGGGTTGATGAGGAACAGGGATGATTTTCATGATTTGAAATACTGGACGGCTGTGGTTTCAACCAGCAAATTAAATTAAAGTTGTACGTATTGTTGGGGCGAAATAATTGTAAATTTATTTTTGTACATAAATAATTATAAATAATATTGTGCTAGTCCCTATCAGAAGTATCATTTTCTGTCAGTGTTTAAGGGCGACATCCTTCGAATGTTGCCCCAATTATATTACTTTATATGAAGCGACACTAGGGGCCTTGTTGGCTGTTTCTTGTAGTAAACCAATAGCAATATATATTTTTGAAACAAAAAGCATTTTTAAAAATTTTAATCTACAAAATGGTGAATACGCTAAAAAAAATTATACTTATGAGACAGCTCACGTTTTTCTCTGTCAAAACCAATTTATTTCGCCCTTCAAGTCAAAGCGAGTTTACTCGCTTTCTAATAAATGTTCTCTATAAGATTTAAAAATTAATATAAACTCTTTTTTGGAATCTTTTTATATTGAAAAATATCTAATAACTATGATGAATTCTATTATTTATTCTGAAGAGTTAGACAAATAGAGGGTACTAAATTACGACATGATATTTAGACTACATATTTCAACATTAATAGTCAATGGACCGATATCATATATTTGATGTTGGAATCGTGAAATGATAGCAAGGTAAGCGGCGGTGTGGGAATCTTTGTGACTTGGCATGTATACCGTGAACAATGAATACCGAAATTCGTCTCTAAATAATCTCACGAGAGCATAATCTCATTATTGGACTTAGACAATTTTTGTCTCACTTATTTTCGTTGCTTAGGAATCATGGTTTATTATACATACAAACGAACAATTTTACATACGATATTTTTTTTTATGTTATCTATGATTTAATGACATAATAAGAAAAAAAGGAGATAGTTTATTGTATTTTTTCGCTTCTTGTTGCACTACATATTGATATACCTGTGCTTTAACAAGTTTACTCTTCCGTTAATATGAGTTACGTAGAGTATTTTAGCTTTACAATTTGATGATTTTTCTGGAGAAGTTTATTAGATAATATTTTATTGTACAATTTTATTGATAATTCAAAATTGCTGTCTATCTTAAATTATTAACCGTTCTGTTAGTTGTTTTCTATATTGATACGTACTTGGTTTTGTTTGTTATCACTTTTGGTATTTTATTGATATAATATGTCGTCACGCAAAAATGTTTTAAATTTCATTACCTTTATACTTTCTTGCGCTCTAGTAGGCGAAGCAGTTTTATTGTTGTGTTGGTATATTGATATGACTTTGGTGAATTGTTTTATTTTTTATATATTTAATACTATAAACTGATTGAATAGTGATTCAGATTAGTGTTGGTTCGATTAGACTTTAAATTTTATTCTGAATATCGTTTTTTGTATTTTTATCAATGGAACCAACAATATTATAGCAGCACCACCCCATCCTATTATTCCATATTCTATCTTGAAACAAAGCAAAGTAGACATTCGTCAACTAAGAGTTCTAAAAATGATCGCTTGCTTTAAAGCCATCAGTTATTTACTTGACGGAAGAGACTAGCCTTCCTAATCACCCGGTTGCGTTGATCAGCTCGTCTGGCTCTCCAAACAATGCCACGAGCAAATCGTGATGCATTGGATCAATATGTGATTAGATTGCTCCCACAAATATTAGCTTTTCCGGTAATAACAAATATTGCAATGAAACTCAAAATCGACTTGTCATGATCCTGCAGCGGGGCTACGTTCCTTACTGGATAAAGTAAAATTAATGAAAATTCAGAAAAAAACTGATTATACCCGTTTAGAAAATTCATTTAGTATATTTTCAAATTAAAACGAAAATACGAATATTTTAAATTTTTTTGACTCGCTATTCACAAGTTAATTTTTTATTATTTTTTGTATAGGGTAAGTGGAAGAAGATGCCTATATTAAGAGTTTGACAGCATCTGGAAGGAAAACTGCAAATAATACAAGGTTAAAAGTAGTAAACGTTTTTTAACTATCCTCTTTTTGTGCTTTATATATAAAACACATTAAATTACCGTAATCCGAAAATAAAATATTGCGTAAAAACTAAAGATACAACCTAAAGTCATCTTTCCCCATCACAGTTTATTATCAAAATATCTTTGTAGACATTTTTAGAATTCCCGTAAACATTTCTTACACAGAGATGCTGAGGTGGTGCAGGTCAAATATACAAGCCGATTCGGGTGGTAGGCCATCTTCAAACTTCCGGTTTCTTCCTTTTGCCTTTTAGAATGGGGGATGCAATTACCTTCAGCATTGCAGAACTCTATAACCGTTATGGCTTCACACTTTTCCGCACTGTTTTGTGCACATCCTTATTTCTTTTGTTGCAATAACTTTTTCTGGTTTATTAGTAAGCTGTCATCTGGATTCATCCATATTGTATATTTTTCGAGGTCGGTTTTTTAAATCGTTTTCATTCAAAATCTTTAGAAGGACAACATACAAAAAAATACAACGCGGTTCTTACCTCTTACGCGTGCGAAGGACAAAGATTCCGGCTTTCGTAAACTGAATAGCCGCAACCAATATACACCTAGTTAGTTTGCATCCGTCCTGATGAAGAAACAGTGGTAAAGTTACTAGTTAATAAAAAGTTTATAAAAGTTGTTTAATTAAAATTAATAATTATGTCCAACCGCAAAGTTAACGCTATAAAAATCGAAAATGCATCCTGACACATTTATTTAGTTTTCTTTTCCATTGGATGAAGAGAGACTTGGAGCAGATTTACAAAGATCTCCTTTTCATATCTAGCGCATTAATGCCCGTATGGGAATATTGTATTTTTCTAAATAGAATTACAGCAAAACCATGTAAATTCGCCATAATTCGAAAATTTTCAAATCCACAAGTCCAAAAATGTTAATTTTATAGTATAGGTTTTAATTTGAAATTCAAAATAATTTTTAGCTCCCTGCTCCATAAATCAATACATTTTAGTTCACATAATTAGATTTTTTTTTTAATTTTGACAAAATTAAAAAAAATCATTAAAATTTTCGTAAGTGAGGACAACAAATATGTCAATATCGGGTACTTTAGTAATGGGAATGACGCGATATTTATATTTTCATAATAAATATTGCGTTTTTGAAATTGATTCCCTGAAATATGCAAAAATATAGACGTTGTACAATTTTTTCAATCGCGATTGTTTGTACCTCGAATTCGAAATTAACGGGGTTCCGCATAATTTATTTTATTTTTTTGGGTCCCTTGAATTTCGAATTAACGAGGTTCTACTGTATGATTTTCTTTTCCTTGAATGACCTCTTGAGCAGCTTTATTTATGTCACTTGACTACAATTGCCTCAGTTTGTTATTTTTATATACGAACGAGACGTAACCAGACCCGCGCAATACTAAAAAAAAAACAATTTAAGTGTAAACATCTGTAGGTGCACAAAATAAATAAATAGTGAAATAAGTTACTAGTAATAATTTTACACTATATAACACTAGGGAGCTTTAATTCAGGAATTATTGCAGTCGTGATGGTGAGATAGCAAGAATACACAAATATTGCAACAATAATGAAGAAAACCGAAACATTAGGCGAATCATCCAACACATGTGGGGAAGATGTCTAACCCCATTACTTGAATTCCTATAGTAAGAATCAAAAATAACGATCGTTTATATTACACACAAAAGATCAATTAAGTCATCAAATACAGGGCGTTCACTCAATAAAATCACTATACCGTTCAAAAAATATTTAATTAAACACAACACCGTAACAAATATATATTTTTACGAACGGCAAAATCTATGTATACTATGTCAAAGTAATTACTAATTTTCGACCATACAAGACTCTAGCACAGTCCCTTCAAATATTTGAAAGAGGACAGATTAAGATCATATTATATAATACTTTCAAAATTGTGATAATGTGTGCTTACGGTGGAATTGGGTGAACGTTGCATTGCTTAAGCTCTGTGCCCACCCTACAAAGACTTCGATAAATAGTTTCGTCTCTATGAGACTTCTGTAATGTATCTAAATTAATTAATATCATCTACCTTATATTATTTTCATCTTTAAACCATTATAACTTCACAGGCTTCACCGATATTTTAGAAGGGTGTGCTTTAATCCAAGGTTTCAATTTAAATCTCAATTATGGTAAAACTCAACATTACAAGATATCATCTTGTCATCAACTAAGCCACCCGTATGCAAATTTGTTTATTTAAAAAATAAAATTATAAAGGTAATTTCAAAGCTTAGTTAAGTTGTCTGTATTTTCGTATCCCTAGTTTTATTAAATTTCAAAATAAAATATTATCGTCATATAAATGAATATTATAATTACAGAGATTTTGAACTATAAAGCAGTACCTACAAATATTTTTGGTGACAGTCGTTTATCGCGTTGTTATATGTTTACGGTCAGTATATTGTATGTTCTAAAAATAAAACCTTTATTGACTGAGTGACGCATAGGGAGGTAATGTGTTTATCAGCCTATGTATGTATGTATGCTTGTTCTTTGTGGCGCTCTAGAGACCAAACGCGTGAACCGATTTTGATGATTTTTACGTCAATTAATTTTCCTTAATCTTGGAAGTGTCACTACAGCCATAACAGTAATCAAAATTCAATATGGCGACAATCAGACGTCGTATTGTGAAAAAGAAAAAAAATGAAAGTCGACAAACTTTGTGAAAAGGGGTATCATTGAATAGGAATGATAGTTCAACATTTTTTTTTATATTTGAAATTTATTTATTGAAAATAAAAATATTACATACATTTTTTTATACATGTTTAACTGTCCACAGTAAATTAATACTTGTGTTTGGGGACAGGAGTATGATACATAAGAGCATTAATGAATAAGTATGTATAGGTTAATAATGGAACAGTGTAGAGAAATACAAACATCATAAGATAAATATTAGTGACTCAAGTATAATTATTAACAAGACTAATTATTTCAAAGTATCGTTATATTTTTATAATTCTAACTATTTTTTGTTTTAATTATGTATACCTATTCTATTTGTTTTATGTGTTTCTTGAATTTTGTATAGTGTTCTTCAGTTCTAATATTCATTGGTAAGTTATTGAAATATTTGACACCTAGATAAGTGTAATAGTGTTGTGTGGCTGTTTTGTTATATTTAGTAATGTTTAAGCATCCTATTATTTGCGCTCTTTGGCCATGACTATGAGTATTATGAGTTTGTGGTTTATTTATATTTTGTTGTGTGAATGTTTCTTTATGTATTTGTAATATTGAGGTATTTTTGTATAATCTGTCTAATGATGGTACATTAATTTCTTTAAAAATTAAATATGTAGGGAAGGTTCTATGTTTTTTTAATATTACTTTGATAATTAATTTTTGAGTTGTTTTAAGAGTCTGTAAGTTACTTTTATAAGAGCCCCCCAACCTATTATTCAGTATTGTAATATAGATTGTACAAAAGCATAATACAATGTTTTAAGTGATTCAATCGTTAAAATGTTGCGTAATCTTAAAAAAATATATATCATTTTTCGCACTCTTTACAATCATGTTTATATGATTCTTCCATTTCAATTGTTGGTCTAGAAGAATACCCAAATACTTAACAGAATTCGTCATATTTAATTTGTCACAGGTTATAGAGCAACAGTTTTCACTATGGCAGTTTGGTTGCTGATAGTTCAAAAAATGCAAACTTATTATATTATATAATTAATTATATAATATATTATTTTAATTATTTTTTATTGAGACACTGATAAAATACTGGGTACATAATAATTAAAAAATAATATTTAACTGAAACTGGTTCGGATATTTTATAATATTATATATATTTTATTCTTATTCAACGTTATCAGGAAAACAATGTTGAATAAGAATTCAACGAAACGTCGAAAATCGTTTCTCGGAAAAACATACGGTTCGTATAAAATATCCGCAACCAGTTACAGTTAAATTCTATAGACCGTAATAACAACCTTAACTCTTTAGTAAAAAATAATACATTTTTTATTTTAAACCCAGTCCAATATTCCAATTAAAAGTGTGCATATATTGAATGTATCAATGCAATATAATCATGTACAAATTGACATACGCAGTAAACACGGATTAGGCGTATATAGTGCAAGTGGCGAACAAGGAAACAAAATAAAATTAGTAATAATTATTATTAAATTAGTAACAAGTATCAATTCTGTATTTGCGATGTTACAAGAACATCGCAAATTTAAGGATGAGAGTTGCAGTTCTTATGCTTAAGATAATATTCATGGCGGTAAATTAAACATATATCTTGTTTCCCAGAAAATCATTAGGTTCCCTTTAGTAAATGCATTTAAGTATAAATAAAATAACGTTTACCTAGAATAACAAATTTCTGTAACAAGAAATATATCACATGTGGTCGTAGAACAAAACTGTGCCAACGAGAATGAATGGAAGACAAGACGCAAAGAACTCTTTTTCGATTGTTACGAGACCTGATTAAATAAGATCAGAGTCGCGGTAACTCTCTTAACGAAACATAGCTCGAAGTCTCGCGAGACCTTTACTCGATCTACGCCGTACCTGGGATACCTCATAATGCTGCTAATATGCCTGAAAAGTTTTCCGACGTTCTAGAAAATGACATGAAGAGATTATTTGCTCTCGTAAGAAAATTTCCGGGTTACAGCATAGTTCAGAGAGACAGTTAACTTGATAGTAGAAGACGTGAATGGTTCTATAGATAACTGAATCATTTGAGAAGGGTAGATATGACGCGTATAATATAAAACAACCCACGTTCAAAGTCTCACTCTGTGTAGTCGACTAGAACGTATTGAGTGAAAGATTGATATAAATTAGTTACATACCATTGAATCTAAATTTATGATATAAATAATAGTTGTAAACAAAACGTTATTTAATTATGATGAAATATAGATGACTCACGCAGACGAAGCTATTTAAATGAGAAATGTATATGGAAGTCTCATGTTGGCTCAGAGCTTACAACCTGTATAATTTGGCTTCAGTGATCACTCTACCATCGTAAGAACATCCACACGCTATCAAATTTTTAAAAATTCTATATACAACTGTTCGAATATTATTTCTTCTTCTGTATGAAGGCTTGAACTTTGTGGTGGCATTATTATTAAAATAAAACACAAATCACTTTGTTTTCACCACTTTATTGGATGAAACAATCTACATTGTTCTCGAAACATATAGATTGTTTAATCTAATAAAGTGGTGAAAAGAAAGTGATTTGTGTTTTATTTTAATTCTATATATGTTCCAAATCCGGGAACCTTCCGTATATTTGATTGTACTATCCTAGAGACATCTGTAGTCTTTTCTCATGAACTACTGTAAAAATGTAAGTCGCAGCTAATAATGATACCCATATATTTTATTTATATTTTATATTGTATTTTATATTTTAGATTTCTATATTATATTTTATATATAATATTATTATATATGTATATTATATTTTATATTTCTTCAATAACAGTAAAATAACATTTTTGCAACAACAAAACACTTTATATGAAACTAATCAAGATATTTCAACTATCAACATATTTCAGGGCCAATAGTTCCTTCATTTCATTTTTTCTTGTTTGCCAATAGTTCTTTCATATCCTTTTTGGTTTTTTGACAACCAATTTTTTTTTTTTAACCTGTTTTCACATTAGTTCTTAATTAGTTCAAATCCCATATATTTATTTATTGTTTTTATGAATGTCTTTACTTGAATTAAATTTTTAAATGATACTCGTTGTTAAATCAATAAATAGATTAAAAAAAAAAAACAATTAAAAAGATATGCAGTGCCACCGGGTTACGAACCCGGAACTCGTCCTTTCATGGTAGTAACTATCTACAATTTCGAAAAATTTGCGATATACATTTGTACGTTTAGTCTTTTGTAATTGATACTTGTTAAAAGATCTTTGAATAATACATAATTTATTTAAACACGATTATAATAACGTTTATTTTAACACAGTGCACGCACGCGCTAGCAACACACGCCGCACGATTTCGTATTCTATGGTGATAGCCCGCTTTCAACTATGCGCAGTAGAAGGTCGATCGCTTTTTATAGGTAATGTCACTTTCTCGATGTTTCCAGAATAAACTAGAATAGCCCAGTTGATTCCAGATCTTGTGGACAATTCAAGATATTTTGATAATGCGTAATTCTGTTTGATTCTACCATCCCGTGATAGAATTAAATAAAACTATAATTGTATATATATATATAGTGTTTAAATTTGTCTCTCACTGCCGCAAACTCGTTACAGAATGTAATATACCAAATATAAAATATGTAATAAATAAAAACTGTACATGTATGTATGAAATATCGAATCTAATTAAATAAATAAAATATAACACAAATTATAAATGTAGTAAAAAATTAATAGTTAATTTAATTATCGTTTTCGTACCTTTGTCTAAATATTCATTCGAGTGGTTTAGATTTCCCGAATGTTTTCTCTTGTTTAACAAAGAATAAGAATTCTCAGATCTAGTTTTATTCGAATGGCAATAAAAAGAGCATGGTCCATTAAACAACTAACTATTATTACTAACTACCGCAGGGCCGAAACATTAAAACTACAAAACTTAATGCCACATGAACAGAAGAATAAACTGTCATTCAAAATCGTGTAACAATCCCTCAGGAGCCCTCGGATTGTCGTCTCGTCCAGTGGAACTCGAGATAATGTACAATTGTCCCGAGTTCTGCGGGAAATAATTTGTCGATAAGAATCTTTGCCTCCACACTACTTTCCTTTCTGGAATTCCTTCAGCCATTTTAAACCAGCGGTTAGCCGGAATAATTTCACAATTTCTATTCTTGAGTGATAAAATACTGTGATTAATTCAGTTAAATAAAATATGAATTAATTTGTAACTGGAAGAATCTGCGTCGAAGCGGGCGTAGCTTACTATTGGATAGAAGGAAGTATGATATTTAGCAAATTAAAAAATATACAGTTAAATTAGGTATCGCCTGCTTTACCGTATGGTCCGGTGATTTCAGTCTTATATGTCCGTACCATCTCAGTTATAGTCCTTTCAGCTTACTGGTTATGTCCGTGACATTCAGGCTACCATGAACGCGTGAACTTTTAATTACTCCCTTTATATTAACTCGTGGCGTCTGCTTGCTTGCCGGCTTGCCGGATGAAAAAACTTTGGATTGATTTTTAACCCTTTTCCCGTGATCCAATCGAGCTGAAACTTGGCAAGTAGACGATTAAGAAGATCTATAAAACTTTTTTGGTTTTTTCAAATTGGAATTATTAGAAAAGTTTGTTTACTAGCATAGCGGCCCGATAACGTCGCGGAATATTTTCTAAATTTGAATTACTCCGTCGGTATACATAATAGGTACTTCACCACGAATGTCGAAAATCTAAATTGACTGACAAATGTTTTTAGAATTTAATCTTCAAAGCATGAAGTGTCTTATCAAAGCTCAAAACATCTGACATTTTAGAAATATATTAAATTACTGTAAGTTTAGTGTTATGTTATATGTTTTAATTCGTCTTTAATTGTTGTTATATTTACAAAGAAAGGGAGTATAATAAAAACTTGGTTTTATGGGTTACTTTTTTCTATCTTTGAGTTTGCCGACCATCTATGCACTCGCATTTCTGCTGTTTCAATTTGCCTAGAGTAGGAGTAGTACCTACCCACACAGTTCACCATTCAAAGCCATTCATAACTGCGGGTCTTACAATAAATAGTCTGGTTATACGTTTCCTTTAGTTTTATAGGCATTTTTGGGTCCCACAAGTTTCAAAACACAGATAAATTTCATCCATCCCGCACCATTCTATGGTCGATGTCCGTTGCACATCCTCCGTTTCTGTGAATGAGTGAGCCGAGATACTTACATAAATGGGTCACAATTGGCTAATATTTCCCCTTCCGGTTGCATTGAAGGACTTGCAGCTTTTGGGTCTTTAAATGGCAAATACAGTGTAGTACTGAATATTTTTACATAATTAATAAAAATATACTTTGTTTTCACCACTTATGTATTAAGAATATTAAGATGTTTCAGAGGCAATGGTCGCCTTGCCAGGACACAATGCAATATGTTGATATTGTCAACATATAAGTGGTGAAAACAAAGTACGTTTTTATTGATTATATTACCCACAAAATCATTTTGCTATTTTTAAAGAAATGAATATTTTTATATCGAATGTATAATATATGCTTATCATCCATCTATTTTTCATCCCCCACATGCTTTAAATATATTGTTAAACGACAGAAAATTTGGATAAATCTTCTGTGTATATGTGACCTCTCTGGTTAACGTTTCGGACCCCATTTCAGGGTCCATCTTCAGAGCTGATGTGATGAGTGTATGTTGATATATCTATAAGTTAAGTATTACGACTTCGGTACGGTATTGAAAGGTAATACTTAATCTAAACTTCAACACATTCATCACAAATTCTGAACGGCCGTAAAAACCTGATAACATTTCTAATTTAGAAAAGGATTGGTAGTTCTGAGCGAAAGAAACTTCTCTGTCGAAACATTGCATTGCCTAAAAATTGATTTGTAATTTTTAATGAGTAAATTATTCCTATACTTATTCTCGTGGGTCAACACAAACATCCTTAGTTAAAATTCGTTTTGTTTTATTCAAATTAATTATGTTCGGGTTGGAAAGGTTTAATTTTCAGGCTGGAAGGGATGAAAATGTCGAGACCCCCTCTCCATGACCGTTCTTTAACGAGAGGGACCATTTAGCACTCCGGACCATTGTCGCCTGTACAATGCAAAAGTACCGAAACCTACCCACGAGTTGGACAATTTTTCCTCAAGTAGCCTAGTTTACGTAAATAGGGGTCGTTTATGAAAAGAACGATACGCACTTGAGTGAGCGTTGAAACAAAACATTTCCTGTCTAGCATTCGCAACTATTGTTACGAAGTGTTTATTCATTTTCCATTCATTTCAGAAGAAAAATATTTTGCTTAGAAGTAAGGATTAATTTTTCTACATTAATAGTATCGTGGGTGTTTGTTTATACTTTGTTATTAGACCCAGAAGTTTATTCAGAAATTGATTAAATCATTCTTCTTACATAAAATATGTGAATTCGTTTTATAGTACATGGTTTCTAAGTGACTTAAAAGTATATTGGTTGAAAACGAAATAAAAAACAATATATTTGTTTAATATTTAAGAAGAATATATAAAATATTTTCCTATGAAGCAGCATAAAAAAGAAATATATTTGATTCTCATAAAAAATATTTATAATACTACTGTTTTTATATTTTTTATTGTTATTATTTGACAGGCAGGCAGCTATTGCTGATGGACCTGTATCGTGCACCTCTTAGTGTGATAAGCGTCTAAAGTATTCTCGAACCCGTTAACTAAACTGACAGATACCGGTAAACTGTTCCAGGCATCCACCAATCTATTGATTAGGAAGTGTTTAATTGGATTCGAGGATGTCTTATTTAGTTTCAGTTAGTGTCCTCTCAGTTGTGGATTATGATTCAGCGTGAAGAAATATTCAACATCTGAACAGTGATAATAGGCGTTCAAGATTTTGTATGTATCAATCAGATCTTCGCGATTCTACGGCGTTCCTGCAAGGTTGGGAGCTTTCAAATTCTTAGTCTTTCCGAGTATTCTAGACCATTCGGGCCAGTTGACGTTTTAATCGCACGTCTTTGCGCATTTTCGAGTAGTGTAATGTCTTTAATGAAATACGGATTCCAGATTTGAAATCCAAACTCCAGGATCCGCCTCACATAGGTTTTATATGTTTCAAGAAAAACCTGGACGTGATGAAAGGATTTTTTGATTGGGTAGAGGATAGAATTAGCTTTCATAACTATTGTTGTACAGTACTCATACCATTTCAAATCCTCTGATACAGTAAAACCCAAGTCTTTTTGCTTCTTTACCGGAGTTATAAGTTATAATATTTTATTTTATTTATTTATTACATTTATTTATACAGTAGATACATAATGTTTTTTTATAATAAGTTGATTCTATGTTATCACATTTTACAGACATTGTACTCCCCATAATATGAGCAAAAGCTCGAGCTTATGGGCGGAAACCATTTAGAAGTCGTAACTTTTTTATTAAACAGAAACCATTTGAGACATATGTTTCACTAATACAAGTAGCGTGATTATTATCAGTGTAATGTTGACACTGTAAAATACTCGTAATTTGCTTCTTTAGTCAATTGATGTGATATTTCTTACCAAAAAGACATTTAGAAAAGCTATAAGCATGTAAGTTATTTCCATTTTTGAAAAATTAAATTTTCGTAAAGACATTTCGAAAATGTGACTACATGTAAGGCCTCACAGGACAACCTCTTAGTAGGAAGCATTTAAATAATGTTTTTGATCAATGATCAGCATTTTTTCTGTATTTTGGAATATATATATATTTAAAAAAAACATTAAATCTATATTATATAATATTCTCTTTATACCAACATATACCTAATCTTAATCGGCCGTACCCCCCAAGTCAAAAACGAGAATTCATTTCCCTATTGAATTGGGTAGCTTTGGTTTGAAAAAAATTATTAGTAATTAGCTATATTGTATCTTTACTTATAATATTGTAATTTTGTATTGTGTATTTAAAATATATAATAAAAAAATATTTAAAATGTAATAAAATACATAATAAAAAACGTGCATAATATATGCTCAAAAATAGTTTTTTATTCTCAATAATACGTAATAAGTAATAGCAGTAGTCCGCATTTTATTATTAGCGTATTTCATGCAATTGCAATTGAAAAATTATTCTTATTTTTTTGTTTACAATTTTTTTTTAATACTTTTCAATAATTACAAAAATTAATAAGTTCTTATTTCTTTATTAATTTACTATCTCTTAAATTAACAACTGTCTCATTTAGAAAATCTATAGTAGGTACTCCTGCTTTCCACAAAAGTTTTTATTTTAATGGGTCAGTAACGACAAAGGAAAATATAACTAAACATTGTTATAATTAAAAAATTTAAAATCAATATTGTTATATAGTTATTTTTAAAGAAAATGTGCACGAATAGATAAACTTAATAAATTCAATGTATTTGTGCCAATATAATTATCTCGATTCCTTGAGATTCCTTAAATCAATTCCTTCCTTTTAAAAAATCGTGATGTAATTTTATCTGGAAAAATGCTCTTTAGCTCGATGAAAACTATTCACGTAATTGAAATCGTAGCCTCATTTTCCTCAAAACCAGGAGTCGAACTTACAAAGCAAGATATTTCTAATTAGAACATTTGAACTCGGCATCTTCACCCTCTTTTCGCAAACGTAATACTCCATTTTCTTTTTCAATCCCGCCTTAGGATCAGCGTCGTCACGGTCATATGTAATGTACCTGTGTATTATGACAGAAGCCCATCACGCTTTTGAAGGAATGTTTCATTGAAAACTGGCGAATTTAAAGAGACTTGCTAGAAAAACAACAGGTTCTACACCGAAGAAAAATATTTTTTCTGAATTAAACACGAATAAATTACATTTTTTTCCATACACCTAGGTAGGTACCTAGGATCCCACGCGTATTACCCTTTAAATTTGGACGACATTTTCTGATATCGTTTGAAACGTTACAAATTTCTCTGCTGGAACTGGCATACAAAAAATATACATATATTCGAATACGAAATAACTCTTGTTTGGATAATTAATTTAATTAATATGTCACAGCGACATTTTAAATAAAGCTTGTACCCGTATTTTTTACATTTCAGGTGTCACACATTTTTGTCAGCAAGCATGTGTCTTCATTTAAAATAATGTATAAAAACTTGCAAAATACGAGTCTATTCAATTGCAAACTTAGAAATGAGTCATATTCTTTTTTGTTTGTAACCTGTAGATGCCCTGGCACACACATATGTAGTAACTGCATTACTCGCATATAAGAAATTGGTTATGCTTCGTACGTTTTTCAGTACCAATAGTAATTCAATGAAGTAATTCACAATTTTGAAAAGTCACAATTTTCACAATGTGCATATGTTGGTTGTTGCATAATTATCCGCTTAATGAATTAAAATAGGCATTGACCACAATACACATATATAGATAGGCCTACGCCATTATTATGCCGTACTACTCGTGCTTTGAGAAAGGATGTAAATACGAGTCGTTTCGCAAATTCAACACTTGCGTTGGTGATACCAGCTTAGAATACTAGCTTGGCAAGGATTGATATTCGGATTTTGATAACTAGGCATATATGACATTAATAATTGCACTCGGTTTGAATTTTATATATTCTTGTATTTATATGAACATACACATATATTCGCTTTTCTTTTGTCATGGGGAAATAATTTTTTATTTCTTTATAATTTCTTTATCATAAAAATATTATTATTAGTTTCTTTATCATTAAAAAAAATACTTATAATTTTTTCATAAAGTAAAAACTTCGTACTCTAATGCCACTCTAGGACAATCTGTTAGATTAAAAAACGACCTGCTGACCTTCTGTTTGTTATAAAATAATAGAAAAATCATAATATACCTACCTACATACATATTTTGATGAAAACCACAAATTAAGGGTTTCTTGGTTCCAGAAAACAATCTTTTGGGATGTCACCTTTAGGAAAAATCTTTTTCAGGTATATTTTATGTTTTCATTTTTCAAAATGAAAAACAATGATATCTTTCTTTTTTAAAGAAAAGTAATAGCTTGTAAATAAAATCAACCGAAAAACTGGTTAAAATAAAACTGCCGATATTAAGATGCACGGGGTTTGAAAGGAGGGAGAACGGGGTGGTTTGCAGAGCACCTCAAGGATTTTCGATTAACATGTTAAATACAACATAGAGATGTGCAGTGGGTATAGAAGACTTAAGCAAAATAATTGTGTCGGAAGATTAAAAACTTTGAGAAGGCGCGTGCCTAACCTAACCCATTCGTCACCTAAATACAGCGGGTCGTCCGCCCCCAGGCCCGAGGGTAGGCGTGGGTAGCGGGTACAGGTTGGAGAATAGCCAACATCCCCTATTTAATGTTACATCGACATTTTTAAGTGACAGTTTAATTAATTAATTTTCTATTAATTTAATTCTAAATCAACAAATATACCTATATTTTTGAAAATAATTTAAGAACTAGGCAGCATTTCATTTCGTTATATTATTTTTAATTAAATATCAAAATATATATTTAACTGTAAATAGTTTCGGATAGCGAATCTCGACGTTTCGTTGAATACTTATTCAACGAAACGTCGAGATTCGCTTCTCGGAAATACATAATATTCGTTCGTATAAAATATCCGAAACTATTTACAGTTAAATATGTCTAATGACCGTAATAACAACCTTAACTCTTTAATCAAAATATATAATTCTCAATGTAACAATGTCCGACTCCAACGCTACCAGTTTCTGCAAATAATGAATAGATGTAAAAAGAGATATTTAAATAAATAGAACTACATAATTGTCTATGTTGCAATGTCCGTCACTAACGCTACCGCATGAAACAAATAATGATATTAAAAAAATGTATATCTAATTCTCTGCAATGCAAATAATTATTAAGTACAAAATAATGAGGTTTAAGAACGTGTAATTCTCCACGTAACAATTTCCGTCACTAACTCTAAAAGACGGCGCAAATAATAACGAGGTATATATAGACATTAAATAAAGAAATTGTGATTGAATTAAAAATTTTATTACATTAATTTATATTAAATTATTATTTATATTAAAAATATTAATTTATGAACTCTAATTAATGTAATAATCGATTCAAACAATGCTTGTATACGTGTATAAGTGAAGTTTTGCATGGTAAAGCAAATTGACCGTTGGAATACATACAAAACAATTAGTATGTCAGTAAATATGCAAATAGTAACAGTGTTAAATCTGTAAGGGATGTGCTCTCAGCTCTCAAAAATTAGACCTTTCAAAGACACACGCTGTATTACGAAAAATTTGTTTGCCAACTACATTAAACTGACAGACGTATAGAAAAGGGGAATACAATATGGCTACAGTAAGAATATATTCAGTTCAGTACGACTATCTTACAGTTTCAAAAAACAAACTTGATGCTGGCAAACGAGTAAAATAAAAGAAGCATTGATATGAAGTTGTATACAGAAACAGTCAGGAATAAAACTTACGGCTAGAATTTAAAATAGTATTTTGTCATAAGATGAGGATTATTTAAATAACATTTATTTCCCAGAATCTTCACTCATTGCACAGCTTTTTTTGCTTATACGCTACTACCAAACACAATATATCGTCATGGTGGGAGCCATGCTGCTATATTGTGTCGCCCACCCGCTACCCGCGACGGGGATGGTATCAACGGAAGACTTTTTCTGAGTCCTCTTCCCCTTTTCATGTCCCATGGTCTCCACCGCAGGACTCTAACTCTTGTTATTTTGTTTTCCAGGCCATACGTAAGCACAGGAAGGATGCATGTTTCAAACACTTTTATTTTTATTTTTTCAATTGATTGAGCAACATTGTAGATTATATTTGTATAAATCTACTTTTATTTGAGTTTTTTTTTCACCAACATGTTTCAGAAATTAGCATTCCATCATCAGGGTGCTGTATAACCATCAAAAAATTCGAATGAAATATTTTTTGTTCACTGCTTTTATAAATCATTTGAAAAATTATTTAAAAAAATTAAAAATAATATTATTACTAAAGTTCTTGATTACTCGTAATTATTGGAAAAATTTTTAAAATTGGGCTCGTAGTCAAATTCAATTGATTATTAATAATATTTTGTTTACTTTTAAATGCTTTGCTAATTTCTAATGATTCTAAATTATTCAATTTCAGACCAAAATTATTTATGTGTAAAATAGAAAGTCCTACATTTTTATCAAAACTCAGATAAAAGTAGATTTATACAAATATTATAATCAATTTTTTTACTTTTCTTTATTTAAATATCTTTATTTTTAAGGACATGTTTAGGTTCCCAAATGCCCTCCAACCTAGTCCAATTCTTCTAGTATATTTATGCAGATCCAAGTTCAGTATAATATTTGGTCCATATTATTTGTTCCACATTAGTACTTAAATGAAATTTGTCCTTTGTATTTTCGAATAATTTGGGTTCATTATCAAGTAATACGTACGTTGAAAAATTGCAACAAACCGAATTATAATAAATTCAACAATTTTATTTATTAACTAGATGCCGAAGTTGCATGGGTTAAGGATTAAGTTAAACTTAAGTTTGTGCAAAGCCTCTAATAAAAACAATGTTTCAATTTAATCAATGCTGGAATGTCCAGGAAGGAAATGTGGCTTATGTTATCCGCTGGGTCTTAAAGAATAAATTTGCAAAATTTTGGTCAGATCAAACAACAGTGTAGAGTAGACAGAACATATATTAGAAGGGAAAGTGAGGTAAAGGAAGAGGAGAAAAATGTCGCTTATGTTACCCGCCAGGTCCTAACGAATAAGTAAGCAAAATTTGGGTGAGATCGGTCAAACGGTACAGATTTATATGGAAAAAATATCGGCAGGAGGAGTTGGGGTCTTTACCCCTTTGGGAGAGGGAAATTTTGCCTATATTAACTAACCACCGGGTCATAAAGAATAAGTATGCAAAATTTGGGTCAAATCGGTCAAACGAATAAGTTTACAAAATTTGAGTTCGAACGATACAGATTTGCATCGAAAATACATATATCAGAGGAAGGGTAAGGGGTAAAATAATAGGGAGAAATGTCGCCTATGTTACCCGCCGGGTCCGGGTGTGATGTTTTTCGCTTCTGTAATTGGGCCTCTTGGCCTGTTGAAGTTTTAAAAAGATAAAAGGAAGAATAAGGGGGGAAATGTCGCCTATTTTACCCGCCGGGTCCTAAAGCATAAGTATGCAAAATTTGAATCGATTCGGACAAACGGTGTAGATTTGAATAGAGAACAGACAGACAGACAGACAGGTATTGAGTTTTATAGGTAAAGATTAAAATTTTGATGATGGTAAATTACTCGAAATAATATAACTAAGCAAATTGCACCCCTGGTCTTAGACGATTGACATGTCAATAAATGGAATTCTGAGATGATTCAAAATTTCAATTCTCAGAAAAATTAAAAAAAATTTATTTAAAAAATTATTAAAAAAAAAAATTCTCACAATTTTTTATACTAAAACATCAGATGATACGTTGTTCTTAGAAAGGTCTTTGTTGGTATCGTGTAATATTTGGAAATATATCGGAAATTTTTGAATATTTTGAATACCGACACGATGTCATCTTCAATATATTGTATTACCTGAAACAATAACAATTTGTGGGAATTGTCGATGTTAGTTTATTTAAAAAGATTTGCTCTTGTCGCAATCTATGTGCTAAATATCCCTAATCTTTATCTTTTTTAAAATAAGAGTTATCAAGAGTACCGTGAAGCATCGCATTTTCCTCTTACTCGTTTCGGTCGTAACTCTTCACATAAAATATATTAGAAAATTGATTCGTGACACATCGGTGCAGCGAATGCGATACTTGTGATAACAATAGACGCCAAGTACTTACATTTTTGCGTTCAGTTGTCCGGAAAAGATATGATGCATATTTTCTATTAGTAGAGAATTAAATCGAAGAAAAATCAAGCTCCGTAAAAGTTATTGCGGTTTGAAACGGTTATCACAGATTATGTCTAGACTCTGCGTCTCTTGCTTCGTAAATGCTTTTGTAATGTTAATAACTTCCTTTGTAAATGCAATGTGATCCTCTATACATACAATTAACTTCATTTAACCAATTTAAGATATTCAACGTAAAACAGTTTCGGAAACTTAACTGTTGCCATTATTCTAACTAACTACCTGCAGGTATGTATTTAGTCTCTTCCCTGATTTTTAATCCCAGGAGTTATTCATTTCCCTTTCTTTCAAAATTCCTTACCCGAGCAGAAAAATAGTTAGGTAACTGTGAAACTCAAATAAAAAATAACTCCCTCAAATGTTATTATGAAATTTTTAATTTTTATTTTTCCCACGAAGGCCACAACAGAAACATTCGTGAGAATCTCAATTAAAAAGGAAGAATCAAAAATAAAATATGTTTGCACTTGAAGCACAATAGTACTTATGGACGAATAACCAGGCGGAGTGCGCGCGGTTCTTGCATATTTAAAATCAAATTTACAATAGAAAAATTAAATTTTAAAAAGAGTCCTTGTTAAGTGTTTATTTAAAATCACGCCCCTCTGCGCCTCCCCAAAAGGACATCGCGCCTAATATAAACACCTCAGACAGGCTTAAACTGGGGGTGGGTTTCAGTGCTGGAAATGGAAATAATGATTCGTGTGTTTTAGTGTAAATAGTGTTAAACATAGATAATATGTGAAAATAGCTATTAAGTATATTCATATTAATACTTACTTGCTAACAATATCGCCAATGATTAATATTTTATTAGGAATATTTTGAGTTTTTTTATCCCAAAATATATTAAAGATAAAAGATATTGCTTTAAAAAACCAATAAAAAAATATAGATACCTCATTAATGACATCTGTATTTGATTAAAGGAATGAAAAACCTTTGGACGCGCGTGGCGCTAAATGATAATCACAACACACATATGAAACGGATTAAAACTCAAATATACAGGGTCGAAAATGTTCAAGCAACTATTTTTTTTCAATATTTCTGATTTTTTTTGTTGTAAAACGTTGGACTATCATTATAGTAACTTATATCTATTACGAAAAATGTAACTTGTACTGAAGCGAATGATTTTTTGTAATCGATATAAGTTACTGTAACGAAAGTTCAACGTTTTGTAAAAAATATGTAAAAAAATATTGAAAAAAAATGCAAACTTTCATATTGCATAACTATTGACATTAGATCATGGCTTCTTGAACATTTTCGACCATAACCAAGGCAGGAATATAGTACTGCAAGGTTATTAGTATTTTGCAAATATTAATAACCTCGCAGTACTGGTACATACAACTTCCAAAAAAATATTTGATATATGTGGTATTCTAACAAGAGTGGAAATGGTGAACGTTACATTGTGTAAAATGATCACCTAAGCCAGCCACGATAGTTCATAAACCCTATGAACACCCAAAAACTTCCATACCTACTTTCCTATAAAAAATATACTTAATTTCGTAACTATGAGACATCTATAATATATCTTAATTAAATAACTTAATTTGAAAATACTAGGAATATAGATATGACACGGATTCCGTGTAGTTACGCATCTCTCAGAACATAACATAATAATTAATAGCATAAAAAGTATAGTATAAATCATATCGGCTCTCGTATTATACCGGGGGTTCCAAGTTCGATTCCTGTTGATGTTACAATAAATTACTTATTATTATTCTTTATTTAAATATCTTTATTTTTAAGGACATGTTTAGGTTCCCAAATGCCCTCCAACCTAGTCCAATACTTCTAGTATATTTATGCAGATAAAATGAACTTATATATATATATGATATATATTATATTATATAGATATATGTATATATATATGTATATATATATATCGTGAATAAATACCCTGACTGTGACGTCGGCAAATACGCACTCGGTAGTTTATCCGCTCCATAAAATCACTCTATCCAAGATGTTATTTTTCCGACCATCCGGTACTGAATCTTCCCTCGCGTACATTGTAGCTTAATGGAAAGGGCTGGGAAAGAAAGGGAAAGAGGGTGGGGAACAGGAGAAATGTCAACGTATAAAAGGATGAAAAAGGCTTTCATGCAAACTCCGTTGCATGTACCACTTTTTGGAAAACAATACGTCACATATTTTCGTGAATAAATTTTCGAAATACCATTTTATCACTGAACATTTTAAAAATTGATTTCTTTAGATGGATTGTACCATTTTTGTTTTAATTGTCGCTGATGATACTAAATATGCAACTCCTATCAGAGTAGCTTGTGTCTATACCTTTATATTATATTACAAATTTGCGACAGTAGCTTGCAAATAATAGATGTATATTTACCTTATGCATATATAAGGCAACAATCGTAGAGGCCGCCCGAGATTAAGCTACGTTGACCAGATTATCGGAGATGCGCGCTATAACACCTACCAAGAAATGAAGAAGCTGACAGGTAACAGAGAGGAGTGGAGAAAGCGAGTGCTCGTTGCAGACCAATCCTAGGATTGCGACCCAAAAAAAAAAATAGTTCATGACAGTCAACGTTGGCCGACACAATTTTTATGTTTTATAACTTTTTAGGTACCCCGCCCTTGGAGAGTAATAAATGTATTCTGGTTCTTTGTTAAAAATAACACACAAAAAAAATAAGAAAAAATATATACACAATAATTAAGTTGAGCTTCTTTGCAAGTACATAATATTTTATTTTCTAAATATTTTTTATATACGTGTGATACTCCAGTTATTCATCCCTTGATTTGGAGTTACGGCATGTGTGTTAATAATTAGTTAGCACATAGTTTAAGGGTCAACGAAAGGTAGATCAAATGAAAATTTGTTATTTTTAAGGTAAAGTAAACACTAGCCCGGTCTTGTGCAGAACACTGCGCCTCACAAAGCCCTACTACGGACTATTTCCGCTAGATAAAACTGCCGTCCATATTGCATTGTGTTGTTCAAAGTTATCACAAATTTGGAGCAGTATTCAAAACACGGATCAATTGTTTTATCACTTTTCGCATTATTTACATTTAAGTCTCTATCGTAAAATGGAGAAGAAACACGTTTCAATTTTCAAAACTATTTTGAAAGATATGTTTTTAATATTTCGTTTAATACACATTTTTGTGATGAGATTTAAGCCTGCCACATTTTTCGTCGGCGCAAGTCACATTTAGTTTTTTTTATTATTAGCTGCAACCCGTCAAATATGACGAAACATTAGTTCGCGTTTTTGCTAAACCCTAGTATAAATTTATAATAACTTTTTGGCGGTCGTCGCTTAATTCGAACGAAATTACGGACGTAACACAAAATTACGGGGACAGACAGACAGACAGACAGACAGATAGACGGACGGTCGGATGAACAGACGGACAGAGAACGAAATATTATGTATGATTTGGTGATTCGAAACCAACAATTGGACGCGCATATTTTGCTGAACGAAATAGTTTTTGGGACATTTTTTTTACCGGTTTAAGAAAGGGTGTTCCGAGAAAACGCAAAAGAATAATGAAATTCGTTTAAAAATTCACCTGCCGTGCTAGCTTCAAATTGCCAATTTTAGAATCAGTGAAAAAAAATTGGGTGCGTGTACTTACGTACGCGTATCAGAAGTTATACATTAATTGGACCTCTGTTCACAACTAAAATAAAATACCACGAGATCACTATTAACGTTTCTCATGGTGGTATTTTTAAATTTATTATTTTTATTAGAGACACAAACAGAATAATGGGAACATGATACATAAAGAATGATACATTATTAATTAAGACTGCCGATTATCGCAATACGACCTGCTCTAACATAAGCACGCATATGTATTTATGTGTTAAATAAAAGGGATATTTAATACGAATCATATATTTTACTGAGAAGCAAATCTCAACGTCTCGCTGAAGTCTTATTCAGCGTCATCAAGAGAGAGTCTTATCGGTCCGTAATTATAACCTTAACTCCTTAATAATAATTAACGACAGTAATTATAACCTTAACTAACATGGCATTAATATTCTAAAATATACATATGTATATTTTATAATATTAATGCCATATGGACATGTAGAACTATATAACTTAATAATTGGTTAATGTGTTCTATGGGTTTAGGTTATCGTCAAGAAAATGGATGTTGTTATAAGATAGACAAAGAGAATCAATAGCTCCACTGAGAATCTTGTGTAGCACAACGAGATCGGATATTTTCTGTCGGGACACAAGTTTGTGCATCTTGAAAATGGCAAGTCGTTCCTCGTAGCTGACTGTGTTGACCAGCTTTGTAGGACAAAATAAGTACTTAGAAAAATTTTCTGCACTCTTTCGGTTCTCGCAACACGTGTTGTATAATAAGGTGACCAAATAACTCACGAATATTCCAACATACCTCGTACTAATGATATATAGAAAATTTTTAGTCTTTGAAAATTTTTAAAGTTGCAAGTAATTCTGGTTATAGATCCCAACATATTATACGTTTTATTTATGATATTATCAAAGTGGTTTCTAAAAGTGAGCTTATAATCTAGCACGACACCCAGATCCCTTATTGAATTGACTTTAGCGAGTGGAGCGTCATCCAGTTTATGAGCAAATTTCGTGGATTCATCTATGATAATGTTTTCCTTAAGCAGGAGATAAAATAACAATAAATCAGCAATGCAAATTGATAACTTTGTAATTATTATGTCAAACTTTTGAAACCAAACACTTGGCCCGTTCTCAGCCAGGCTCCCCTGAAGCGCAGGATCAAGTTAGCGAGTTGATGTCCAACGAGATGTAATAAATACCCTTGGAAACGAATAAGTACCTACTGCCACAGTCCACAATATTGTTGATACAATCAACAATTAGAGTTAATATTGCTCCAGTTTTATGTAAAATTTAAAAATAATAACTATTTAAATTCTGGTGTACTTTATATTATTGAAAGTTTACTTAACTTTTGGTTGACTCCCGGTTGATTTGGCTCAGCAATATTGACTTACTTCAGCGCGTGCTTGAACAAATCTTAAATAAATTATTTATGAAAAACAAGGTTGATGCATAATTATCCGCCGATTTCTTCTTTATTTTAAGTTCAATTTCTTTTATACATTCTAATATTCAAGTCGTATTATATACCTATGTTTATTCCTATATCTCTACTCTACCCTACAGGTACACCTATATTTTATTGATTATCTATTACAAGTCATAAAATTATAGTTATTTCTCATTTGGGAATAGAATAAAATAGATATTATACTTGTATTATACACATCAATATGTAGGCAGGTCGTTCTATTTGTTTAATCATTAAGAAAACCAAAAAAAATTAAAATTAAACATACGATGATGTAGAATTAGAGATAGATATAGAAGTGAAATAACTTATTGTTTATCCAAAATAAATTGACATTTGTCATAATGTAATTCTAAATTAAGTAGGGTTAGAAAATTAACACATGCATCGAAACCATACACATTGTATGTGTACACTAAATGATACTATACTACTTAGAGAAAAATGGAAGCCTAATGAGTCATTTCGTGATCTCTAAAATCTTTCGGGCGAAGGAACCATTATCGAATGGGCAAACAGACAGTGGTTTGCTCACTTCCAAACCAACTTAGACGATATGTCAGGAAAGAGTCTATCTTCGGATCCAGGTTCGTCTGGAAAGGACGAAAGTTTCTCAACACAAACTGGACAATGTTATCTGTCCACCTTTTTTGTGGTCTCACTTTTATTGTTCCAGGGTCTCCATTTTAGGACTTTTGTTGACCATCTGCCACCGTCCTGTCTCGCTGCGTGTCCCTCCCACTGCCATTCAAGCTTTGTTATTCTTTCTGCGATGTCGGTAACCTTTGTTTGGCGTCTAATCTCGTCCTTTCTGATTTTATCACGGAGACTGACGCATAGCATTTGTTTTTCCATTGCTCGCTGAACGCACTTTAGCTTTAGTAAATTAATGACAGCGAGGGACACAGTTTCAAGGCCATATGTCGTCACTGGCAAGATACACCAGTCATTGACTTAAGCTTTTAAATTTATGGTTATCTAAAATATAATTTTTAATAATCGCCCAATAATGCATTCAGATAGTATTTACTGTAACTAAAAAAATAGATTATAAGTCGGATATTCTTCTCTTTTGTGAATGAGACCAATTCAAAATAACCAAATATTTTTTTCCATACGTTTCCTTCATGTGTATTTTACTATTTTTTGTTAAACACTCTTATTTCTAAATATTTTTCTTATAGAAAAATCTAAAAATAGTAACAAACAATGTAGTGTCTTGTTGCATTTTTTGATAGTTAAACAAAAATTTATGAATTAAAACACCATATCTGATAATGGAAAATAGTCGCGTAGACATACATTATACTCTAGATGGAACAAGAAAACATGTATGGGTAGGTTTGTTTGAATGTGTATATTCTTATTGTTTCTCTTTGCATACAAGCTTGGAAAATTTCACGATGCCATTTTCTCTAATTTTATGGACTTGGCTGAGTAATATAATATGAAGGAATGTTCCAGCGTTGCATTGTCACTCCGCACTGTGACAGTAAAAAGTGTTTTAATATATCCATTGTGGTCCAAGTTATTTTTTTTGATATAATAATTTACATTTTGTAAATACATAAAAAATAGCAGAAAATGTTATTTTTTTCCTCCTAATTGTCCTATGTCTGTTTGCCCTTAATAATAAATAGCTCAAATCAGAATTTTTTTACAAAAAAATATTATGTAATTTGTTGAGAATGATGCAAGGTAAATTTTTAAAGATATAATCATGTATTGTAAATCAAAATAAAGAAATTTTAATTACTAAGAAAAAATTTCTTATAGCACTCTTCAATATGATATCTGTTGATGTACTAGAATTTTTGAGATCTGAAGGCGAGCTTCACAATTCCCTCGTTGAAGAAGTCTACCGTCTGTTCCTTCAACCACTTGTTGACAGGTTCGCGGATGTGGTTCAGCATAATTTTACATAAACATTGAGTTATTCTTGTGTCTCGACTTTAATTACCGGATTATTAATCTCATTTTCGTATTTATAAATCTTTTTTTATTTATTTATGCTGTATTAATTTTGCATATTATTAAATTGTTATTAAACGTGTTAAATACTCGCAATGAGTATTATAAATAAAACCGCCACTATGCATGCCTGTACAAAAATAGAAGGCGAAATGGAATTTAAACAATTGTTACTAATTTTTAAATAATGTTTGTGTGTTTTAGAAGCATTTTTTAAAAGCATAACAATTTTAAAATCACCTCTCCGGCTTACAATTACAAAAACATTTATCTGAATTTTCTCTATTGCGTAGTGGCAATTTTGTTTCTATAAACTTATTTACAATAGCTTTCAAAACCATTTTATTACTATCACGCTACATGTTTTCCTTGTTATGCATTCAATTTGTAGGTACATAATAATTATAATATAAAATTTAATAAATAATTTCTAGAGGTACAGTCCCTCTCTTAACACCTGAAAATAACAACTGTATTAAATATATTAAATGGTTTTGTGGTCATATAAATATAAGACTTGACATAAACATAATTGTAAAATATATTATATTTAATACAAAGTTAAATTTATTTATAACTTATCTAGAAAAGATACTCGATGTATTTATTTTGTAAAATCTTAGCCACCGTTTACTTTTAAACTGTGGCCTAGACAAAAATTGAATATCCTATAGCGCCAGGTCCGGGGTGCATGATTTTTTTTTTTAATTTTAGAAAAATATTGATCTCTGAAAACAACTATTGAATAAAATGTATTTTTCAGCAGACAAAGGGGATCGGGATACCTTTAACTTGGAGTCGCACGTCCTTTTAATATTGGAGACGAATCTGTTCAGTGGTCCCTTTTAGCTGGAATGTGTCTGGAATGTAACCAGGGGTGCTCACATATTTGTAAGTCTCCTGTGTGACCCCAGTAACGTGGACACCGGTCCACGTCGATTTTTTCATCACAAAATTTCCTACTCTTTTGATCCACCCGTTGGCTATTATATTAAAGATTTTTTTTATGCAGCCAAAAAAACTTTTTTTTATTTCAAATATATGAATGTAGTAGAAAAAATTTAAAGCTTGTACTTTATGTATGCGCGTTAGAAGTTTTAATTCTTTGATCTTTTAAAAAACCACGTGCTGCGTTTTATATTGTTCTATATTTATATCTTACAACTTTTTAATTTTTTTTTAGGTTCTATTCAGAACAATTTGTACACATTAAATATAATAGTATGTTTGTACAATGTAATGGTTGATATTTGTGTTCTTAGTCCTCCTCACTAATACAAACAAGAATCAATGACAGTTCTCTGTTAACGAATAAAGGCGATAATGAAGTTAAAACATATTGATTTTAAATATCTTTATGGCGAAAATAAACAAGGATAACAGCGCCCCAAGCATAAGTAATTTTCAAGATTTTCCATCGATTAAATATCACTAAGACACGTGCCATCTTAGCTTTTGATTGGTGAGTGGTCCAAGGTGTGAAAATATTCCCGCTTCATAATCAATGCCTCCTAAAGAACCTTAAAATGCACTGTGAAAACTCAGTAAAACTTCATTAAAAAGATTAATATATTTGTCATCCAGAGCTATTGCATCTAGGTCCTTAACAGAATGAATACATTTTTACGCATTTATGATGTTTTACGATCTATATAAAAACTTTTTTTCGTGAAATAACAAAATGCATTGGAAGCGCATGGCAAATGTGCATTTTCTATGAATTTTCCGTCAGAAAACAAGTTGACCTACAGTTGTTCACTTTGTGATGAAAAGATAAATTCACTTTTAATACAACGTCGTACCACAACAAAAAATACGGAGATATTATTAATAACAATATTTTTATACGTATGTTCCGAGTACGCAATTACTGGATTGTGTCCACAGAGGGATCAAAGATTGTTGATATTTAAAAAAAATCTCGTTGGTTGTTAAAATTAACTACGCAATTTTCATATTCCACAATTCAATTCGTCGTATCCAGGGAAACTCATTACAATTTCAAAAGCAACTTTCTTGAATTTTCTTTATTTTATTTCATCACTTCTAATGTGATTATATTTTTTCATGCATCCGTATCTTGTGCCCCGAGGATATCTTATATTAAAAATACGTAGCATTCACGTCAAAGGTATAAAAAGAATTAATGTTCTTTTTTATTCAATATTATTCACAGGCATGACAAAAATACAGAAATTGTACATGCCTTTTTATAAATCCTGTATATAATAATTGTATACAATTATATAATAAAATTATAAGTCTATCTAATTGATATTACGCTAGGCTTTCAGATCAGATCAGCCTCGACCCATTGATAAAACACCATCAATCTAAATTTAAGCTCATCTCGTAGTATATAGAAACTAATCAATTTACTTCAGCAGAAGAGGCTCGGCCATGAATCCAAAGAAAATTGTATAAATTTTCGCCATCGATCTCACTCGTTCTTTCAGATATCAATTAATTTAATTTCAATCAAATTACGAAACTTGAGAAAATTGATGGAGTTTTATATTAATATTGTTATTTTTAGAACAGGTGAGTATAAAAGTATAAAAAGTGACTTTTTAAATCTGATCTTTAGACTCCTATTCATTTTTACTAATTGCAATTACGATAAATTTCTATCATGTTAGCATCCAAAAGCCACCTACAAAATGTTAATTTTAAATAACAGCGTACGAAAAATTCATTCATGGGCAAGTTAATGTAAGTAAATTGAATTTTTAACCCCATACAAAAAGGGTGTAAATTATTCCCCAATGCGTGACAATTGGGAATAAAGTATTCGCTAAGAGATCACATAGGGTTAACATTCAAGACTTCATTTGCGGTTGAAATTTTGGTTTTGTTCAAACCTTTTTCCATCAGACAAAATGGAATAAAAAAGTTGTTGATTGTCTATGGCATTTTCTTTCATCTAAGTTCCATCTCTGATTTTCCATTGTAAAGTGATTTTTGATAATAGATTCAGCGCAAATCATGGTGCTGTTGAATTTTCATTCGTCATTCTGTTAAAAAAGTTTCCTAAATAAAAAGGCAGCATAGTGCGTTCTATTGCAAATCGAAATTCAATACCGCTATCGAAATTCATTGCAATTGCTTCGTAGGGATAAAACGTGCGAGTGGAACAACCCAATTTTTTCATTGAATTAACCTGTGAATTATTTTTCGATGTTTATAGCGTCAGCTTTGTGGTTGGACATAATTATTCATTTTAATTAAACAACTTTGTATTAACCACTAAACTAGTAACTCTTCGTCTAGTCAAGTGGCTACTACAAAGTTGTTTAATTAAAATTAATAAGTCTGTGAATTCATCATTCGTCGCTCGTTGTGCCAGAGGTAATGTGATGATTTTTTAATATTAGGCGAATCCAAAAAAGACGTTTTTTGAAATGAAGAATTAATTTATTTTAACAACATTATTACGCCAAAATATATTGTCACGGGACGTGGCTTTGGGAGGTAAATTAAAACACTGGAAATTCCATTACGTACTAAAACATAACATTGGAATATCATAGATTATTCTTTAAAAAAGAATGCGGTCACGAATGACTAACTCCGCGTTGCGTGTGTAATATTGCTGCTTTTGCTTTCATACCACCCAATTGTGTTACAACACTACCTTTCCTTATCTGATCTGAGACCTATGAAATTTTCCACATATTCAATTACCGACATGTACGAGTACGTAACAATGTAATTCTGTTACCTCCTCGAGTAATACAATACGTAATGTGGGTTTAATAGCTGTCTACGAAACGTATCTTACGTGAGCTAATCCACATGGCTATTTCCGTCACCCCACTAAAGATAGAAATACTCGAGATTACTACTAAATACATTAGTGGTACTAACACAGCGTACTCAAATATATTTTTACTTAAGAATAAATATGTTCATAGTACCTACAATTAAATAGTAATTATTTACGGAACTATCAATACATAGTATAAAATGAAGTCCCCGGTGAGCCTCTGTCCCTCTGTCTGTATGACCGCGCTAATATCGAAAAGAGTTGAATGGATATGAATGCAACTTTTACTGTTATGATCTGCACTTCTCCAAAAAGATTAAAGTTTATTAAAATTGCCCTAGCATATATAGGAGCTAAGAATTAACGGTATTAGTAAATCAAATCGGGAAAAAATTTGCCGCTAAAGCACTCTCATGGAAACGCTGCCTAATCCGTATGATATTCAAAAAAATCGTCTATGAAAGAAATGTGTAAAATTATATTATCTTCAAAAAAATTAAAGGTGGAATATACCTATATTTTAAGTATAACTAACACCATCCATATTTGTATATAAAATTTCATTAAAAGTATAACTAAGATATACCTAACGGTTACATTTCCAGAAATTTTGACCAATTTGGTGTCAATCCTTATCAACTTGACGATTGTTGAGATTCCTAACAGGACCATCCTCAAGTATCTGATTAATCCGGTCATGCCACGTCTTCCGCGGTCATCCTCTCTTTTTGGTGCCATCAACACTTGCGTCATCTATTTTATTGACTATTTTTTCCTCGTGCGATCGCTTAACATGCCCAAACCGTCTGAGCGATCCTTTTTTCTTTCTATCGACTATGCTACGATCAGCTTTACATTTTTTCTTACATCTTCATTCTTTACTCTACCACACATACGTCTAAGTGATCTCATCTCTGCCACATTCAGTCCCTCTTTTAAATTTGTTATTTTCGTTCTACTTTTTCATTCTTTTAATGTATAAGTATTATTGAATTATTTTATTTAAATAAAAATAGAGACGCAAACACGAAACATGTATCGCAACTGTATTTTTACTATTTTTAAACTAAGCTAAGCGCTTGTGTTTTGAAAATAAGAAAATAATTTACTGGTATTATAGAATGGGGCTCGAACCACTGAACAGTGGATCACTAGGTGAGAATCATAACCACTTCATCAACAAGGTAATTTTTATTAAAAATATGAATGCAAAGATGATAATATATAAGGAGAAACTCCTTATACATATGAAAAACATTATTTTATTCTTTGGACGATTATCGCTTAAATTAATAAAAATCCTTTTTTGGGTTAAAACATTTTCGCTGAACACTATGAAGCCGCGGAGAATTATTGCATTCAATTTGAATCAATTGATTGAGTTAGGTTGTACCATGTTAGACCACTTCCCTTTTTTAACATGACTTTATTATCACATGTCTGTCAGCGAGGATCTTGTAATCAATATTTGACATAACTCTCCGATGAACAATTGCTCTGAAATTTTGCAGGAAGACTTATCCCTGATGATAATACAATAATCTTTCATTTATTTTACAAAATCAGTTTAATTACTCGAAAACTTTATTTCAAACGCTGACGCGTCAATTTATAAGGCATTGTACATTCGGTGACATTTTCGGTTTGTATTATTATAAAAGTGAAGTTTTTAATGCCATGCAAAATTTCCAAATTTGAAATTTTTGTCCATTCTTTAAAAACATGCGTAATTTTTGAATGTGTAATCCTTAACATACGATTGGTGCGATTATTTAATAACTTTAACAGAGATGGCTAGTTAGAAGCGGGTAGAAGAGAATTGCAGTGAAGACCCATAAACGAAATGATGGAGAAAAGCCCAGTTACAATCTTCGGTGACTTATTCTAAAAGTAACGGAAAACGAACAGAGTCTGTAGCTCAACGAAATCGAAGATTGCAGATGGTTAAGCGAAAGCAATAATTTATTTTTGATAATTTCAGCTAAGTGAGGTTAGAATTGATAACAAGATTAAATTTATTGAAGATAAAAAAGTAAAATATAATATTTAAAAAAAAATGAAAAAATGATTTTATAAAAAATGACTTAAAACCAGAAAATATTTTTTAAACTCCAAAATACTGAGAGCAGTCGAAGTATATGCGTATGTCAATAGAACAAAAAAGGTGAGGCGCTTTTCCTCAAACCCTAACAATCGCTTTTACAATCTTACTTTAAGTGTACCGTAATGAGATGGTAAAAGAGAGTTTATGCACGTAATCTAGGAAGTTCGAAAAATCAACGTGTTTCGTATATTAAACGGAACCAGCGCAGTCAATTGAGATAGTTTATTTTGACGTTTCTACCGACGCGATAAAAGCTACGGAACGGGGTGGTTAGTTGTGGAATTCGAAGCGATATATATTAAGCGAAATATTTGCGATATAATAATGCGATAATTTGAACAGAAATTAGTCGAAAGTGTTGCCCAGCGATATTAAAGAATTTATAGACAAGTCTAGTAGGTATTAAATTAAATTCGGGCTAAGTGACTTTGTGAATTTATTAAAAAAAATAATCACTAATTATTAAATCGCTAATTAATTCCCATAATTAGTAAAACAAAGTTCATTTTTATTAATTATATCAATAATATCACCACAAAATTATTTCACTCTTTTTGAAGAAATTAATATTCAGTTTTCATTTGTTTCCCTTAGCCACGACTCGTGACAGAATTATTATTTCTTTGCGTTAACAAAAGGACAGCGCCCTATGCTTCTTATGTTATTGATTAATTATGTGATCGTTCTTAGTATCGTGGCTGCTGAAAATATATATTCTCCTTTTCATTAATTTTTATAAAAATTATATATTTTTTTAAATTTAATATTATTCAGTGAAAAATTATATAATTAAATATATTATACTTAATGGAGCTGTGTATTTGTACTCCTCGAGGATATTACTGGATTTTTCAAAGATCACACTAGGTGTCGAATCGTAACCCCCGCTTTTCATTCTGACAGAGAATTTAGGGAGGGTATGTCTTGCATACCATTTTGTAGGAAAGCTTTTACATTCTGAATGAGATGATTTATAGTTCCGCTTTGATTAGATTTTCTTACAAGTATATTTCTATGTTAATCGCATCAAAATACAACAACCTTAATGAAATACGCGGTCATTAATTCAGCAGTCTTGTGTTTGTTAAGGCTTTTGGTAGGGTTTGGGTTATTTATATCCATGCATTTATATCCAGGGTTGGTTGTTGTCACCTCTTTTAAAAATAAAATAAACCTAATATGAATGATATAAATATATTTATATGGGAAACGTGTATGGAAGGCTTTATAAAGTGGCCCAGGGCTTAAGTGATCACTTTGCATCCATGCAATGCAATGCAATGTTCACCAATCCCATCGTAAGAACCTCCACACATTATCAATTTTTTTAAAGTTGTGTACCTATATGTTTTAAGTCTGTATTTCTTCAAATAATTCAATGGACTCTGTTAGAGACATCTATGATTCTTTCCATGACATAATACATCGATTTCTGTTCTCAGAACAAATACATATAAAATTATTGTTAAAATAATGTACAATGTGTAAACTTATCGCGATTTTCAGGAATAGTGTAAAAATTATTTTCTTAGTAAATACGTAGCATATTTTGAACTTTTAAACATTAAGTTTGTTCGCCTACATCTGTGAAGGCACGTATATACTTATATTTCGAGATTAAAAATAGCGTTACTATTTTCGTCTTCGAGTCTTTCTACTTAAACCGGAGTCAAGGACCTAGTGATAAAAAGATCTCGTTGCCCATATTAAATTTATTTTTGACAAGCATAAAGATCGGATTTACAGATTTAATATCGGGATACTATCTCGCCATATTATAAATTATCATTAAATACGATCTTTTGAACAAAAAATAAATAAAACTTTTTTTTGTAGATCGCTTTGCCATATTACCACCATATTCTGAAAATAAAATGTTACCATAAATAAATTAAGTACATATTAAAAAAAAAACATTGTAAGAAACAAAATAAGATTTTGTTAAAGGAAGCAATATTAGCGGTACATAATTGAGTTCTGGTACCAACTTTGATGTATGGAAGTGAAGTCTGGAATTGTTAAAAAACGAACGAAAGTAGACTGAATGCGGTAGAAATGCGGTCGTGTGTGTGGAAAATCTTTGTACGATAGGGTAGAGAATAAAAGAATTAGAATTTAATGTATGTAATGCTGGCTGTAGCGTAATAGATTGAATAAAAACGATCGCCGAGATAGTTTAGCCATGTGGAACTGATGAGTGAGGAAAGGATGGTAAAGAAAATTTATAAAGCGAGTGTGGGAGGTAGCAGAAACCGCGGAAGTCCGCGGGTGACCTGGCATTACAATATAAAACAAATACTGGAGGATGACCCTGTTAGAAGCTTCAACAAGCGAAGAGCGTGCAGAGAAGATGTATAAAAGTGGACGAAGCAATATTGGTGTTACAAGACAGAAGAGTGTGGTCTCCCTTTCCCTACCCTTCTAGAAAACGGTGTGATAGTTACTTAGTTAAAAAACAGATATGAAAATGTTTGTTGCCATTTGAATAAAAAATAACGTATAATTACGTAATTTTAGAGAAATAGTTTTATTAATAGAGAAATCGAAAATATTTAATGAACTGCATTTTTAGTTTTCAGACTTTATTGATTGTTTGTTCAATTTAATGTTTGTGCAACATTTTTATACAAAGCATAATTTGGTGAAATTAACTGGAGCCGCCGGATATTTTAGCTGAGGTATGGCATGCATCACAAATCCTGTCGCGTTGGGAGCTTTGAAATGCGAGCTTCTTTGAAATTCAAAATTTTTCGGGTACACAGAAAAATCTGTATTTTTTGTTAATAGTATGTGGCCTTCTTACTAACGTTACTTTTCTCATAATACCATCATACAATCCTTATATACGTTCCAAAATATATATTCCAATATATATATATATTCCAAAATTAAGAGTTGTTTTAAAGCGTCGTTAAAAATTAAATTGTTCCGAAAGGAATAGTTGATTTAAACCATCAAATTTAAATGAACGTAACATAATAGTAAGTAAGCTTTATCAATAAAAGTAAGATCCATTTGATTATATGATTTATTGCCATTGAAATAAAAAATTATTTATGTAAAATAAAAAAAACCCAGGCAGATTACAATCGAAAAATTCTTTAAACACTATTTTTGTGATTCTATTTTACTATTAAATTTGCCGTAAATAGATATCGAAGTGCTTGAAAAAATGAGCGACGTCGTGAAACGATTATTTTTCCTCGGTTAATAAATGATGGTTTATATTTTTGGTATTTTCTTTCGCTAAAGCAATCACTCGTCGTTTTCAACACTGGAAAGGCGACCTCAACATTCTTGTCTTAAAGACTTTCTACGTTCCTAAATTTGTCGAACCATCGCTGCATTCTTCCTTCAGAAGTTATCTGTTCACACTATGCTTGATATACTTACATCATGAAAAAATTACACACAATTATTATTCGTATAATTCCTTTTCTGAAGGATAAAGATAGTGAAAATTAATTTCTTGACTCAATATGTAAATACAGCAGACTCCTAACTGTCATTATACTTCTTGAATGAATGTTAAAAATGATGTAATATTAAAATCGGTCATTATTTTCGGAACAAAGTAATAATTTTTAATTATATTAAAAAATATTTAATACTACTGTGGGCGTTTTTCAGCTCACAACGTCATTAAAATATACAATTAACTGTCAAAAAATTATACAATTGCCTTATTATTTCATATTTTTGATTGTTCTAAGTATTTCAACGAAACAATATTTTAACTAAGGATGAATTATAGTAGTCTCACAGAGACGAAGCTATATATATATATGAGAAAAGTGGATGAAAGTCTCATATACGATGGCTCAGGGCTTATAACCTGTATGTGCTGGCTTAAGTGATCACTCTACACAGTGCAACGTTCACCAATTACATATACATATCAAATTTTGGAAAGTTCTATATATATTGTTCGATCAAGAATATTTCATATATTGCAGTGGCCTCTGCTAGAGACATCTATTGTTATTTGATACTCATTAACAAGGAATGTTGCTAAAAAACTCCACTTTAAAAATAAATAAAATATAGGGGTATCATTACCAGTTGCGAAATTTATGTGTAGGTACTAACTTTAAAACACCATAAATAGGTGGTACATCTTTGAACATTCCTAAGTTCTCACCTGTCACTTAAGAATGGATTAAGAGGAAATTGGATTAAAACATCGAACGACGATGCAATGTTGGATATGGCACTCCCGTGTCTCTTCATTCAAAACTGGTTTTAATTAATTTCATAAATTGTCATTTATTTATTAAGATATATACATATATTATAAATCTATACCTATAAAACTCAATGTCTGTCTGACTGTCTGTTCTCTATACATACAATTTTTCCGATTCGACTCAAATTTTGCATACTTATGCTTTAGAACCCGGCGGGTAACACAGGCGACATTTCCCCCTCCTCTTTTACCCTTTCAATTCAAATCTATACCGTTTGACCGATCGGACTCAAAATTTGCAAACTTATTCTTTAGGACCAGTCGGGTTATATAAGAGACATTTCTCCTTCCCTCTCTAACCCATCCCCTCCCCCAGATATATTTTCTGTACAAATCTACACCGCTTCACTGATTGGACCTAAATTTTGCATACATATTCCCGACGAAAAAAATAGGCTTTATTTCTTCCTTAGACATCCTATCCATCCCAGCCTTGATTAGATGGTAACTTTGTTTTATTTAGAGGCATTGCAAAACAATGGAACCTTTGTTTCCCCCCCTCAAATTTATTTTCAACTTAATCTAAACCCGTGCAACGCCGCGTACGAACAGCTAGTGTCTTATAAAAGAAACGAAGCTATTTTTTATTATCAAGATACATATATTAATTATATATTTATCAAGAATTTCTATATTTAATATTTATTTGACGGTGTTAATTAGATATCATATATTTGAATAAAATAATGAGAATATTAACGGATACCCATCTTTAATAAACAATTTCATTCTCGTGTTTTAAGTAGGGGGCATTGTCATATGTATTTTTAGTGTAATTATTAGTAGCTGTTATATTATAATAGTGATAAAGGATATAATGTAAGAAAAATAAAATATATCTAGAAACATGAGATTATATAGATGTCTCATAGACATCTAACTGGTTTATGGGGATGAAAATTTTCAATTCCAGATGGCGGTAGTAAAATACAACTCACATATGAAACAAGTAGAGCAAAGTTGATACTTATGCAACATCCAAATTTTTTATCGATATGATCATAAGTGGAATTGGTGAACATTACGTTGTGTATAGTGATCACTTAATCCAGCCATATGATAGGTCGTAAGCCATACCCATATAAACATTCAAAAAATGACTTTCATACCTACTTACCATATAAAGTAAAAAAGAATTTCGTCTCTATGAGACATCTTTAATTAATTAAGATCTAATTGGGATAAAATCCACTATCGTGTTCTTGAAGTTTTTTGGCATTCTCAAAATGTTTTTAATTATTTATTTACTGCTTTGTAATTATGACAAGTATAACTTAAATACTATAGTATTTCTTTAATAAGTTTTATAGAACGTAAACATACCTAATAGTTTTTCAAGAGGTCGTTCTTGGCCCTAATAGATAGACCTAGTGTGATATTAGAGTATCAAGTATAAATATTTTATGCACACCATGAAGATAACACGATTTAACACTATAATTAATATGATAAAGAAATTAACCTCAAAACTAAATTAAGAGTCGTAAATCAGCGAACACAATTAAGAAATACTTTTTTGATTATAAGGCACACAATATCATTTCGCGAGTGTGGAATGCGTGGGTTCCAGTTGAACGCCTAGCATATCGTCCTCGGCGTAATATCAAATATTGAGAAGTTTGTCTATGGTAAACTTGTAGGAGTATATAAATATCTATGGTAGTAAACATGCTCGAGCAACCGTCAATACTTCAATATTTGCGGTTTGATTACTTTTATGCTTAATATACTTATGCCATTATTTCAGTAAACTGAATGAATTTTGAATGTTTTAATAAATATATTTTTTAAATAATTGGTTTAATTCACTCACATGCTTTATCATTTCGCATCTATTAATTTCCATTTTTTTGAAAAGTACGTATTTAATATTTTTCTTTAATACCTTCTACAAATAATATTGGCAAAATAAACTTCCATGCATAATATTTAATGAAAACATTTTTTTATATTAATAGTTTCATCAAATGAAATCATGTTTTTGTATTTTTTAGATGTCAACTTTATGGCGTCGTAAAAATGAAAAGTTTGTAACAATATTTTTGCAAATATATTTTTATATTTTTATCGTATGTAAATTATATTTGCCGCCAGGTGAAATACTCTTCTCTCGAGAGAAATATAAAAAATGGTATTAAACTTTAGGCAATTTACCTCTACAGGTAAATATAATATCTGGCCTTTTTTCTTAAAATCTTCACCTCATCAATAGCTTCTCTCAACATTCCCCAGAGGCGCCAGTGAATCAAATTGTACAGATGTAATATAATAAAAAAAATGCAATATTTTTTATATGAATTTGCGTTCACCTTCTATTTTCTATACGAAGAAAATGATAAAATTGAATTATTTTTACATAGGAAAAATGTGTAGAAGTTTTAATGTTAGGGTTGACGAACACTTAAGGTGTTTAAGTAGCGAATAATCTAATGATTATGGATCATTCTTTTGATATAAATAAGAGTTTACAAATTTTACGTACAAATTATACAGAATTACAGTTTGATAAATTAGACATTTTGGAATGAAAAAGTGTTAATAATAAATTGAATACTATGAATAACCAGGTCCTTTTAACAAATAGTTATCTTTTAAATTTGTTTTCATATTAGTAGGTACTAAAGTATTATTCATTTCCCATATATAAATTAGTAGCTTGTTGGTGGTGTGGTTAGGACACTCGCCTCGTGATCCAAAGATCGCGGGTTCGAATCTCGCTCCAGACTAGAAAGTTAGTCCTATTTTCATAGTACAAGCGTTTAGCTTAGTTTGAAAATAGTAAGAATATTGATGTGACACGTATTCCGTGTTCACATCTCTATTTTTTTTTTTAAAAAAATTAATAAATTATTTTTTGATTGACTATATTTCAATATTTATTTTTTATTTGTTAATTTACATTTTATCCTGACGAAGGGGCCATGGGCTCTGAAACATTGATATCTTGAAATCTTTCAATATATAAGTGCTGATAACATTTTTATTAATCATTATTTTTATTAATTTTATTATTTTTATTAATTATGTTATAAATTTTATTAAAATAGCTGTATAAATAAAAATTACAATTTATATAGCTACTAGTATGTATATAGTATATTAACAAAATATGTATGTAATTTATTAGACAGTATAATAAAACTTAGAATTTTTGAAACGTAGTCACTGAAGCGGGTGGAAGGTAAATAATTGATTAAAACAAGAAAAAAATATCAAAAGCTTGGATTGAAATAATATTTTAAAAAATAATCAAATCTCATGGAGATAGATATATCTTTATAATTCTGTTATGCCTCGGACAACTCAAAGTAAAGAAATAATATTTTACATTAAACGAGCTAGACTTTTAAAAATTAAATTACATTTTTTATTTGAAGCAAAATAAATTATTTATGCTTCATTTCAACGAACCATATTCCCTTCAATCCATTACGTTTAGAATTCGGGCTAACTTAATTATTTTCTCAGATGTCAGTGACCGAATTTTACAATGGATTAAGTAATCGTTTATTATTCAGAAGAAATATACCGTATGTCTGGGAAAATAAATCTAAGCAGAAAGAAATTTGAATGGTTCAACAGCGAATAAGACTAATTGGATGGTGTCTTAATTTCAGAAGGATTGTTGATTTAGGCCGCGCTGTAGTGGGGGTGAATTGGTGAAAGTTGTTTGATTAGATGACCGCAGAGAACATATTGCTGGAAGAGAGATGTTGATTCATCTCCCTGGACCACCAGATCGCATCCAGAACCACAAGCTGCGAATAAAATAGTTAAACTTCTTCGCTCTTTTCTTAATGGTTTTGTCGATTTCGTCGCTATTACGATATAATTTTTCAGATTTTTAGTTAGCTAATGAAGTATTTAAAAAAAATCCCTTCTATCACTAGCCACAAGAATGGGATAGATAAATATGTCCAATATTAAGGGTATTACGATTTTTTTTGAGAAATGTGAAACCAAATAGGAGACCAGGATAGCAAAGAACTTAGCATATACTCGTACATACATGTACAAAAGAACCTTGGTTCTTTAACGTCTCACACCAAATAATTCAAAACGCAAGCAAAACCAACCTCATTGAACAACTGACTGTAAAGTGTCTGACTTCCTTTCCCAACAATAACATCTTTTTTGCTGTCAACCGTAAACTAAATTCTACTGAGCAGGTAAAGTGTAGTTATATTTTTAATTATTTAATATTTTTACCCTTTATATTAACTCGTGGCATCTGCTTGTCTTCTTGTCTGACGAAAAAACTTTAGATCCATATTAAACCCCTTTCCCGTGATCTAATCGAGCTGAAACTTTGCAAGCAGACTCGTGGCGACGATCAAGAAGATCTGTCAAATATTCGTTAAAAAAAATTAATAAATTTTTGGGTTTTTCAAATTTTGAATGGTTTTTTCATACAAATTATTAAGTTGTATGAAAATATTTAAACGCGTCTGGTAGACGCGAAACCTGATTATAGTAAAATTTTGGATTTTTGGAATTTTTTTATTACTCCTTTTCGTAGCGTCGCCCGACCGAAGCCCAACGCGTAGGTTAAGCGAAAAAAAAATATTTCCACTAGTAAATGAGAAAGGGAGTATAATAAAAACTTGTTTATGGGTTCCTTTTTTTGTGAATTAATTGATTCGGTTTTTGAACAGCTTGATCGAATTATGTTCAAAAACGAGATTGAACTTTTAACGTAGAGTGGATGAAGGATCATGAAAAAAGTTAAATTTTCAGTAATTTGCAATACGAGACTCGCATGAGGTAGTACACTTTTCAAAATCAAGCTACGAATCATCTTCTACTGGAAGAAGCTTTCAATACTTTTTTTTCAAAAATTACGTGGTTATACCACCTTGAGGCAACAAAAAATATATTCAAATCCTTTTTTTTTCTGACGTAACTATTGCACATGCAAAATTTGTTTTATTATCATTGTTTACGGCATACATTGGTTGATATTTTTCGTTGATAAAATATTTTGATAATTTTATTATGGCGGAGTTATGTGCTGTCCCGCAAAAGTCCTGCTACATGGAGCGCAGCTAGAGGAGATAATAATTTAGTCAGAGATTGAGTGAAACGAAAAACTAAATCATTTTCTTGTTAAATGGTGTAATGTGTAGATATGATGTGGGATATTGAATAAACCTTTCATCTAATTAAATTCAATACGAGAAAGGTCGCGGAGAACTAGGGGCGTATACAGCCCACATTAAGGGAAGTGCCCGTAACTAGAATGGGTATTTGGGAAAGTAAAAACTTTTTATTTAATTTTATGATTTAATCTATTTATATTTATTAATTTAATTTGTTGCGAAAGTTTTTTTTTTGGAAAAGGGTAATACAATAATACAATGAATAGTATCGCCTCCGGCTGACGTTCGTCATTATGCCGAATTTTGCCATATTTTGTCTTTCACACATACAAATACAAGAACAAACGTAGTAACAAATATAGCCTGGCCATCCCTTAGCTATTACATTCCAATTTTCCTGAAAATTTTGTCAAATCTCTACTGACTTTGATTTAGTCGCAATTTAAAATAGGGTTTAATGCATGGTGTTGGAAGAGCGGAGAACCTATGTATTTTTTCTTTTTTCTCGTAATCCTAAGGTGCAATTGAAGAAAATTTGGGATGGGATGGGGCGAAATATGGTATTCAAGACATCGTACCTCTAGAATAAAACCGCCACCATACTTGATGTCATATTTTAGTGAATCGCATTTGAAATTTTCAGCTTTCTTCATTTCATTGTCTCAACATAAATTGACACTTAACTGAACCAAACCACCTTAAATAGTGCATATGTGGGGCATAAAAGCAAAGGCACCAATATCAAAAAAAATATAATGCCGTTTTTTTTAAAAAAAAATTTTAATCTAAAAAATTAAATTTAAATTTTTTAGATTAAAAATTATAAAAATAATAATAAATTTTTTTTTAATGAAAATAATTAATTTAGAATATACTGAATTAAGATTTTATAAGAAATAGAGCATATAAATTTATAGAATAGATAATTTTGGGGGGATAGATAGGTACATATAATCTACAATTCAATATGCTCCAAATTATTAATCCTCGGTGACTGCATTCAAAACATTTTTTTATTTTTTTGGATATTGCTGCCTTGCTTTTAAACCCCACATATGTAATATATGCTTTTTGAATTTATTTACGAGATGGTAAAAGCAAAAAGAATAGGACGTAATAGAGAATTTTACGGTACATTATTAGAGTTAGTAAAGGAGAAATTACTATAAAGGTCTGGAATAATCTAATAGATTCTTGAATAGTTGCGAAAAGACGTTGGCTATACAGGCGGACCTCAATTTTCGCACATAATTGGTTCCTAAAAATGTGGGAAGTAGAGGGAAGTAAAAAAATTGAAATTATATGTATTTTAAAATATTTATTTATCAAGTAAATTCATGATGTTTAAGAGGCGTTAAAGTGGTTTCAGAGACATGTTTAAGTGGGGTTTGCGGGTTTTTCCCTTAAAAAGTTATCAAGAGCTAATTGTTAGCCAATCTTCATTCTCTTTTCTTCATATAGAATTTTAAAACATGCTATGTCTTTATTGATCGGCCTACACACTCGAGATATGCGTTCTCCATTGGTATCAATTGTGATCGTTTCTGGAATTTCATCACAATTTACAAAATTGTTTCCATGAACCTTTCATGGTTGACTCTTTTATGTCAGCCCACGCTATATGTCTCACGTGTCTCCAATATTGTTTATTACGTTTCAGACATTGTAGTTCTTCTAAAAATCTTAAAATGTAGGCCCACCTTCCCTGTCAGTTGCCTCGATAGCCTGAGTCATTATTGACCTCATATAATTATCGTTTAAACATAGCTATCACCGTTTGTTCCATAGGCTGTATAAGGCAGATATTATTGGGACGAAGAAACACAACGTTGATTTCCGTGTATAAATTCTGTAGAGATTTTGGGTGTCTTGGAGCATTGTCTAAGATTGATAATATTTTAAATGGTAAATTATTATCTTTCCTTCCTGCGCAAGACTAAATCTCTATCCTAGCTAGCTCACAAGCAAAGTGACGGAAGGAAGCAAGCTGCAAGTGATACCAGGATTCCACTTGCTTGTAAGCGAACGAGAGGGGGATATCTTTACCCCACAGCGTGACAATGTGCAAAATAGCAAATTGTGCGAAAGTCGAATGTTCGAAAGTCGAGGTCCGCCTGTATAAGAAACTATCAGGTCCGCTGCGCCTACAGTTTATTTTGTCGTTTGGTGAAGGCTACAGATAAAGCGAATCATGAATAATCGACCAGCGATAAAATACAAAAGTACCTGCCAGCAAGCGAGATGTTCTCTAGTGCGAAGCTAATGTATCAGAGAAAATTTATTTAGAAGTGATAATTAATGCGAATTATGAATTGCGTTAATTAAAGAACGGTACTCCGTTTAAATTCATGTCCGGTGAGTGGTGAACAAATATATCGATAGTTAAAAATGAAAACGTAATTAATATTCAAAAACGTTCTTTACGTCTCTCCTCTTCTGCGCTCATTGACCACGCCCCTATACCCAACCCTACTCTTATCTCTTAACTTCTCTTTTTGTCTTATGTTTAATAAACTGGTGATGATGCGTCAACATTGAAAACCTTATAATTATTATAAATATGTGAATATAAACAGTGTTACTATTTCTAAATATAATTTATTTTTATTATTGATGAAATAGCTTTTTTAATAATGCGCCATTTGTAGATAGCTTCTTAACTAATCTAGACACGCTTCTAGTCACATTGTATGTTTTTTATTTCTTTTTTATACCTAGCAGAATGATCTCAGAAAAGTTTTCCAATGTTCGTTTTCTCGTTCAAACTAACTCAACACGTAAACAGCGGGCGGTGAGTTTGATTTTGAGATGAATGTTAAAGTCGATCAGTGTATCCGATTAGTTTTGAGATTTTTCATATGATTGAGACTTTAATTAAATATACAATTGTTTCGAATCCAAACTTATTAATATTCCACGTGTCATTTTAGGCAGCTGACGTCTCATTAATATCATTAAACACAGTTTTAATGGTAAATTATCATGATAATACTCATAAACATTTGAAAATATGACCTAGAATGACGACATAATAAATATGTGGAAGTAAAACCAACATCTAGGTTATATAATATAGATGCTATTCGTTAAATGCGTTAACGGAAAAAGAAGCGTTAACTTTTAGTGAGTCTTGATATCATTTTAATATTCTATAAAGATATGAATCTAAACATGAGGGGTCCACAGAAAATATTATTGTATTATTAACGGATAAAAAAATATGCATTACATAACACCATTTTCAAACTCAATTTTGACACTTATAAGAATTGCTATTGGTCAAATATCACTCGGAAAATCGCCATCTGGCTTTTGATTGATGAGACGTGATTTCATGGTGTGAAAATATTCCCATTACATGACGTACGCGCATTTTGTTGCATTCAAAAATTTGACTCTTACACCCATGAAAAAGTACAACTTCAAAAACAATAAAGTTTACGGTTTTTCACCCGTGAGATTTTTTATATGTTTTTTTTAAATGTAACAGAAAGAAGTTATAGTAATAAAAAAAATAGTAATAAAAATTTGTAGCCGCGGCCGGTGCGCCGCTAGGTCAAAATACGTTTTCTCCTCAAAAGAATGTGCATAAAAACGTAGCGACGGTAAATTGCTTTCAATATTGTCGATATGAAAAAAATACGAACGTGACCGGTGTGTTTTTTTTCTCTTTCGGTTTTCCCGCCGATCTCAGGAAACGGGGCGGCGAGCGAGCTGCAGGCGCCGCCATTACGTGTTGCACCGGGGGAAACAATTCCCGAATGGACACTTGCGTCCCGGGATAATGGTGCGGCGTTTTATAAGAGTGCTCGCGCTCGCCGGATTAACCCATTAAGCGGGGACGTGATCAGATTTGTTACCCACGCCACATCGCCGCTTGACGTGATTTGCGGCGCTCTTCGTTATCTTCCTCCCGTTACGCTCCAGGAGCGGTACACACTTATGCAGATGAGCTCGAGTGGTACACCTGAACGACTATTTCCACACAACCACCAAGCACCAAGTACAATAGACTAAGAGCCAGCGACCGACAGACATATGTTATAGTATCAAACCTGAAATATTTTCTGTAGATATACCCTATTAAAACGCTTATTAGGCCAGTGCTCACATACGCAGCTGAGACGTGGGTACTAACTAAATTTTGAGGCATATCTTTCGGACCACTTTTAGAAAATGGACGAGCTCTATACTCTGTTTAAGGATCTGAACGTCACGAAATTTATAAAACTGGGAATACTTCGGTGGGTAGGTCATGTGGAGAGAATGACCGAGCATCAAGAACCCTGCTGAACTCAAAACCGACAGGGCAAAGAAGCTTAGGAAGGCCAAATTAAGATGGCGATGAGACAACGTCCTCAAAGACATTTCTGCCTTGGAGCTTCTGAACTGGAGAGGGCTGGCACTAAACCGAGATGAGTGGAGGAAGACTCTTGAGGAGGCCAAGACCCACCAGGGGTTGTAGAGCCAAGAGTTATGATATATATATACTCTATAGTAGTTAAGAAGATTCGAATATTATTACATAACAGGTAATAGGTACAATAAATTTGTAAGTAAAACGTAAAAATAACAAAAATAATTTTTAATAACGGGACAGTACTATATACTTATATTAATGATTGCCAGCCGCTTTTCGCTGGTCATATCTTCTGCCTTCTTAGAAATTCTATAAATATGCATATAATTTACGTTATAGTAAAGAATCTGAATTTTGTATTTTTTATTAGGGCCACAATTTAACAATATTTCCTGATACCTTATACATGTTGTTGTATCTGTATTACCTGTTATCAATCAATTGCTCGTCCGGAAAGTTTCCCGCCAACCTATCTAACCTAACCTAACCTTTATAAATAGGTACTTTTAGTTGACGACAATTGTTTGTAAATAATAATTTAACATAAATGTATATGTTTTTCAAAAAACATGCTTCTTAATGTTTATTATCTATATTCAAGTAAAAAAGAACAAAAATATCCTGTTATACGATTGGCAAGCAACTTCTCTGGTGAGCAATTTTCCGCACACCCATAAAAATAGGTTATTAAAAATGTTCTTAGGTTTTCAGTCAGAATCTTCTAGTTTGTGGTTTCTTCAGAATTATGCCGTTTGTTTACGACCTTTCTGCCAGACGTTCCGGATCCCATTGCAGGGTCCATTATCAGGGCTGATGTATTGTTATGAATGTTGATTTTGTTATTCAGTATCGGCTTGCAATTCGTGCCGAAGGCAAGGTGAAACGTTGGTCAGTTTTGTGTTAATACAGGCTAGCAATACCGTGTCGAAAGCTGGTTGTCTGTGTTTATGTGTGACGTAGTAGAGCCATGTCGGAGACATGTATAGTCACGAGTTGTCTTGTGTAATATGTATTATTTATTTATTTATTTATACAGTAGATACATAATAATGTTTTTTATATTATATAAAATCTTTGGTTTTACAGTTTAATGAAATTATACTCCCCATTATATGAGCCACAGCACAAGCTTATGGGATGAATATTAACAAACCAAATTAAAGTACAAAAGCAGAAACCATTTAGAAGTATTAATTTTTATTATATAAAAACCATTTGAGACAATGTTAGAATACATCGTTGTCCAAAGTCAAGGATTTGACTTCTTTCTTAAACTGTTCGTATTTTAGAATGTTTTATTTCTTGAAATTTGTTTTGCGACAACAATGAATTGTACCATTTAACTCCCAAGTATGAAGGTATAGTAATGTTGGGCCATGGTGGTTCTTCATCATGGTATCATTTTTTTTCCCATTTGTTCTATATCAATTACTTATACAGTCTCTTGGGTGGGATTTATTTGTAAAATAATCTTTAGAGATTTGGCAAAGGATGTTAGTTACTTTTGTATATTCTTGTGAATGATGGTACATTAAATCCTTGAAATTATATTTACAGTAGGATAGTAAAAGGTTTTTTGAGAATCGTTTTAATAATTATTTTTTGTATTATGATTAATGGCTGTGTTCAGTGGACTTATAAGCCCCTCCCCACCCAATAATATCATACTGTAGGAGGGACTACACCAACGCGTAATACACCGTTTTAATAGTATTTTTGTTTAATATTTTGAGTAGGTTACAAAAAACATCATCAGTTTTCTCAATTCATTCCATCTATTGTCGGATCACAATCTTTGCGGTATCTGCGACGAGATTGGTTTTGAAGCGCCGGATACCATGTTTTTAATTTGAGACCCATCATCTCAATGGCTCAAGCATCTGGGAATATTCACAGAGGTGAATATGACATTATAGAGTCTCAAAGTTCAATTAAATAAGGTGAATTAAATATATACCCTGTTATGTGTACATTTATATGTAGATCAAGCCCTTTTACATATATTCTGTACATAATTTATATTGGCACTGAAAAGTGTTTCACATATGTAGGTACGTAGGTACAGGCAAAATAGGTACTAGAAAAAAAATTACCAATTTGTTATGTAGAAAGAATATTATTTATATCTAATTACAACATTTTGAATATTTAATGAAAACACATTCTATTAAGAAGTTGTACGTTTCTGAATATGTATATGATATTTAAAACTCACTAGGTCAAATATTGAATAAATTTGTGTGTCAAAAATATTTCGTAGGCAATACCAATTTCAAATAAAAATATATGAGCTGTATAGAAATACATATATTCCAGATTTGATCGAAAATGCGTCGATTTATTTCGGCGTCACCTAGCGCGTATTAGTCGAGGGTTTTTAGAATTCACTGTAATCTATCCAACCAACCAGATCATATGCCTAAATTTAAAACGACCCAAATGCAGAACCCCTACCTATATTTATAATACCATAACTTCTACAATAATCTTCTTATCAAGATACACCGCATCAATAACCTTTCAGAACAAATTTAAAAAACAAAACCTTAAAATTCTGCTTAAATTCATAAATAGTTTAAATTTAAACTTTTTTCAAAATACTTCAATCAATATTATTAAAGAGTTAACATTATTATAACGGTCGTTGGATATATTTAAATCAAACGGATATTTTATATGAACCGTATATTTTACAAATCTAAACGTTTAGCTTGGTCTTGTGTCTTATATATTATAATGTGAAATAATCTATTTGATTTGAAAATGTGATTAAGAATAGAAAAAATAAACAACAATAGAATTATACAAGGTATAAGAAATCACACAAAAACAGAAGAAAATGATTTTTCGAAATTATCTCGAGTAACTTTGTGAAAGGCCATTTACATAAAAATATATTGAAAAATTATAACTTTGTTTACTTTCACTATTTGTTTATAATAATTAGAACGTTTTCAATACAAACGCATCATCTTCGGCAATGTCACTAATACTACACTTATGACTAAAGGACGGCATGAGGAGTGGGGTGGAGATTAGAGTCCAGTGGGTATATAAGTATAGTCATTAGGCACAGAATATGGGACATAATTGTTGCTCCTCAAGTTTTTTTTAAGTCTTAAGTTTAGTATTAGTAACATTACTGAAAATAATGCGTTAGTATCGAAAACGTTCTAATTGTTATACACAAATAGTGAAAGTAAACAAAGTTATTAATATATTTAAATAAAATTATAACTTCAATAATAAAATTGACACTGTATTCATATATAATTACAGGAACGTGTGTTTTTTTTTTGTTTAGGGCTTTCATTGAGGTATTTTTCTTTTGCGAGCTATTCATTAACTCGATTAAGCCAATATATTCTCTCGCCTTATTTACGATGAAGTACTCGTATTTATTAATCAAATCATTTTTGAAAGTTTAATATTAATACCGGAGGACTTAGTTTTTATTCGTACACGAGATCATTCTAAAAAGTCTTCAAAGAAAAGCACCACAATATTTCATCGACCTTTGTATCCCAGACAATATCACTGGAAAACGGCTCACACTGCGGTCAGCTAAATCGGAGGCACTCTGCAGGCTGGTTGTATCAAGGAGACCTGGAGCCACCAAGTTTGCGGAACATGCTTTCAGCTTTGCGGGCATAGCTATGTGGAATCAGCTGCCTCCAGTGTTGCGATCTATGGAGAACCAGGAACTCTTCAAGAAGAGCCTAAAAACTCATTTTTTCAGGATATCGCACCTGTAAAGCGCCCTTGAAGCGTCTCTTACACAAATATGGCGCTATATAAAGTAACATAAACATAACATAACATCATTAATAGTATTTAAAATACAAGAGTAAGTATCCTATATAGTTACCAATTTCTATTGCTCCTCATTTCAAATGACTTATCTTCTGAACTTCAAATGCTCTCATAAATTCTGATATATTTTGCTCCTATCGATCGAACTATTTATAAATATGAGAAAATATTATAACGACGAAATTTAATTGAATTCCTAATAATGTATGATACTAAAAATATTTCGCTTAAGGCGAGGTTGGTTTTCTAATAGCGAATTCTTTCTATACCAATCGTATGGTATTACGGTAAAGGATATGTAGTACAGATAAAGGAAGAGTGAGATGAAACAGAGCTCTAATGCGGGATGATGGGTTGGAAGACGTGTTCCTTAAATTGTGACAAATACTTGGACTCCTTCACTTGATATTATGTGATGAAAAGAAATTACAGTTTCCCGGGAAATGGTTCAATCCAGTTGCTTCTGATGAAGAGGTCAGACTTAGAACACGAGTTATATCTTTACTTTATATTTCAAAGCCAGAGCTTAAGGTTTTTTAAAGTTTGCGAAAAATTGACTTTTTACGTAACATTTGTTTTATTTTCAACAATCGGTCTCTATCCGGAAATGCACGGGATTTATTATTATTTAAAGTAGGGGATATAGGCACAGTATACCCAGAACAGTAGTTTATCTCCGGCCTGTCGTCGAGTTATGAGCCTACTAATGCGTTGACGCTAGGGTTATCACTTTACTCGTAGCATCTGAGATTCCGACGCGACGAAACCCGAAAATTTCTGTAATTAGTATACCTAGTTTCTGCACTAAAATTGCAAGAACGCTGATTAACATCAACGTAGACTTTTAAAAACTCACAGTCTTTGTGATAATCAACACACCTTTTTAGTAAAGCACCACAAACATAAAAAAGGCATTTTTTTCAGGAAGCGCATTTTTTTTCTAAAGCGGTGGCTGCTCGCGCGAATGGCACCAAAGGCACGGCCCTTACTGCCGCCGCCTTTTGCCCCCATATTCTATGTCAATGTGTGCGTCACAGTGCGTGCGTACACGGCGCCGAGCACGCACGCACACATTCTAATGGGTAGCGGCCAATTTGTATGAAAAAGTATAACTGTTCTTAGTATACTGTGATATAGGGTAACTATGGAAAATTTAAAGTCGATGGCATTCAATATATATGTACGTTTACTACTGTGTTCACAAAATATCGAACCTATTGTCGTCAGTAACCCATTTACTCATACACAACATTCTTACTCTAATCTCTTTCAAAGTATGCATACCCTTCTTCTAGCGGTCCCGCTATTGTTAGAAACACTCGTCTCATTCCGCATAATATCCTCCCTAGATTGAAGGGAATAAGTTTGCTAGCCCGCTTATTTTTAGCGTGGAAGACGAGCAAGACCCCAAAAGCTTGGCGAACAGGAGTGATAGTCCCCATTTTAAAAAGAGAGACAGTAAAGTGTGTGCCAACTTCAGAGGAATCACCTTGCTGAGTCAGCCAGGTAAAATATATTTTCACATTCTCACATTCTGGAGAAAAAATATCGCAGAACAACGGAAAACAAGATCCAAGAAAGCCAGTGTGGTTTTAGAGCCGGGAGAGGCGCAACAGACCAATTGTTTACACTGCAACAAACTATCCAGAAAAGTTGGGAACCGCCGCGATTCCGTGACAATATGAATGATTTATTAAATACTAGCCGTTCATACCCGGCGTTGCACGGGTTAAGGGTTAAGTTGAAAATAAATTTATGGGGGGAAACAAAGGTTTGATTCGAACGGTATAGATTTGCATGGAAAATATATCAGGGGGAGGAGAAAAGGTAAAAGGGGAGAGAGAAAATACGGCCTATGTTACTTGCCGTGTTCTTAAAAATATGTTTCCAAATGTTGAGTCCGATCGGTCGAACGGTATAGATTTGCATCGAAAATATAGCTTGGGGAGGGGAAGGGGTAAAAAAAATAGGGGGGAAATATCGCCGATGTTACTCGCCGAGTCCTAAAGAATAAGTTTCCAAATTTTGAGTCCGATCGGTCAAATGGTACGGATTTGCATCAAAATATGTCAGGGGGAGAGGAAGGGGTATGAGAATAGGGAAAAAATGTTTCCTATGTTATCCGCTGGGTCCTAAAGCATAAGTATGCAAAATTTGAATTGAATCGGACAAACGTTATGGATTTGTATAGAGAACAGACAGGCAGACAGACATTGAATTTTATAGGTATAGATAAATAAAATTGAATACTGGAAATGAATGAAGCTCTAAGTCCCAAAATATTTTTTTTAATATAAGTATACAGATTAGTACTATATGCCTTCGGCAATATATCAAATACTGCATTGAAGTCTTATCAGTGTTTTAATTTCCTAGATATATAGGATTGCGTATCGCACAAATTTTAATTGCTGCGTCTTTTTTTTTTAATAAATAAAGCATTTTTAGTAAAATCGGAAGACCTCCCAAAAGGTGGTCTGATGTCATAGTCCAGCAAGCAGGAAGAACCTGGATGCGAAGGGGGAGAAACAGAGATGAGTGGAAGAAAATGACTAACTCACGTGAGGTACCGGCATGTAGTAATGTTGAAAATATTAATGAAAAGGTTACACACCTTAAACAGTTTAAACAGCACATAACTATCAAAAAAGACTATATTCTATTATAGTGCTTTATTAATTTAATTATTAGTTTTAATGAAAACATTATCATTTCGATTCTGTGTTCCAGATCAAAAATTATTTTACATTAGTACAGTAGAAGTTCATAGGTTGACTATTTTAATTAAAAATATATTTTTATGTGTATTGTATAAGCAACATACCCACGTATTTTTGATACGTTACCAGCTTCAAACGCAGAAATAACACAATTCGAATAAATGGAGACATTCCTGGGCTTGTGTTATCGTGGTCTTAGCCTTAGCATTCTTTTTATGGAATTTTAAACATCACATTACAATCTTTATCGTTACTACTGAAAAGGTAAAGATGCATCGCAATCTGAAGAAAAAAATTATTTGGTATGCTTAGGCTGTAAAAGAAATGTGTAGAATTTTTTCCGTTAAAGGCAAATTCAATTTTGTAGATAAAATTTATATGATTTTTCTCAATTAAAATCTCTCCATTCTTCTATATCTGGCAATTTGACCGGGTATGTTAGAGTATCCATCGTGTAGTCTTGAGTCCTGACCTTACGCCTTATGAGTGTCAATATCTAAATGATTGGCAAATTTATCAAATTTTAACTCTCTAACTTAAATTTTTCGGCTAATTTTATTACTGTATATAGAAATTCTACAAGAAAGGAATTATTTCGTTACCTGTGCTATCAAACATATTTCTAAATTAAACAATAAATGATTTTAAAAATAATTCAAAAAAATATAAAATGTGTCGCCCTAATACATGAGTAAATCTTAATGTGATGAGTAAATCTTAATTAAGTTTTTTTTTAATATGTTGCAATTTTTTTTTATTTGATGGAATCTCAACAATTTGATTGTTTAAAATAACAAGATCGAATGTACAGTTGGTGAAATAATAATAGAGATCTACGACAAAGAACATGAAATAGTTATTCAACGTAAAATTAAAAAGACAATACGAACCAAATAAAGAAAGTGCAATAAACATAGTAATCAAAAATAGCAACAAGTAAAAAAGAAAATTAATGACAAGTTAACAAGTAAACAAGTTAGCAAGTAGAAATACAGTTATATAAGAATAATATATATTTTTATAAATATTAAATTATTTAAATTATTATTATTAAATAGTTTTATTAGTATTAAATATAATATATACAAAATTCCAAACAATTAAGGCAAAGAACTAATACAATAATAAGTGTTAATTTAATTTTTATAATTAAAAAAAATTGTAACCTTAATTTTTTTGCGCAAACAATAATAATATCTCACCAAATAAAAGTTTACTGATTTTACCCAGTTCAATTAGTAATAAAAGTTTCGAAGAATATTGAAAAATAACTTTTTATGTAGAGATTGGGGGCAATTTGAGGCAGAGCTACTAAGACTAAAATGAATGGTATATAGTTCACATTCTATAGCTTTTTATTAATAGTATCGAAGCAAAAGATTTTTGCCGCACCTATTTTTGGACTGCACACGAACACATTAAAATTTTTAATCCCTTTTCCTCATTTCCGTAGTGAAAATGTGATTTCCTGTCCATTCATTTTCGTTTAAATTTTGACGCAGGTACGGCCTTTATATTCTTTTGATTCGATCTTTGTAAGGTGAATCCCGAGCATATTAAGGATTTATGTATTTTTGACGTCTTTGAAAGGTTATAAAAATAATCGAATTTACAAAATGCGAAAAGGCAAGATGCTCGTCTTTTGACGTAACAATGTGGGTGGGTTTTTTTTATATAGAATACGTTAATTCAGCGAGCACCGCGGTAAAATTTGTAATCGTAAATGCGGTAGAAATAGCGCTTTCAAAAATTTGGTAAAATTATATTTATTATCAAATATGACGGTACCAGAGTCGATACAAGACGTCTTTTTGAAGTAAAAATCTTTATGAATAATAAACACAAAATGGATTGCGTCCAGCATCGATCCCGCTAGTTTAAACATGCTAAATGAATACTCTGCTACCACTATTACTTTTTCCCTAAAAGTGCAGTTTTAAATAATTTTGTAGACCGATTAAAAATTCTGTTGCACTTTACTTGACATCAAGTTTTTAAACTAAAAAATATTCATTAAAAAAAGTTACCCTGGTTTACCCTATAAGAAGATATTTTAATATTGAGCTTAAACTACTTTCACATTTTTATGACTACAAAGTAGCAAAATGAGAAGTATTCCCACCTAAGAGCGGAGATTGGTTCTATGTACAACATAATTTTTTTCTTTTAATAGATTTGGTGTACGCCATACGATAGGTTGTAAGCCCTTAAAGTAATCAATACTTAAAGACTTAGATACCTATATTCCCATATAAATAGCTTCATTTATATTGAATATAAATAAATTCATTCATTTAGCTTTGTATGAATTATTTTATAAATATTTGTTTACTATGAAAACCAAATGCCTTCAGAAAAACTCTTTTTAGGTCAATAAAAATCAAACGTTTAGATAAAATTATTTATTAACTTTAGTTTTAAAATTTTAAACAATATAAAAAATGTGTTACCACAATGGTTTTGCATTGAATAAAGAAACTTTATGTTTATTTTCACCTTTATTTTTAATTTAAGGTGTTCTATTAAATTTATGAATATTGGATATTGTGTAGTGTATTGCGTCTAAAATACGTAGCGTCTTGATGAAATTGTTTATGTTTTTAGTATATTCAGTTTAAAATAATAGTGTACATTCTTTACATCTATTGAAATAAAACAGTAGTCAACTTTGTCACGAAATCACGTAGATTTTTTTTTCAAAATTAGTCTCTTTTAAAACATAAATTTTAAGAAAACTAACTGAACGATTTATAAATATATTTTAATAATTAAAGATAACCGTTTTATTTTCATTGAAGGAAAATGCATTCCACACATCTATAGGTATAGTTATATAAAGCTCATAAAGTCGAGAAATTTTCTTCGTTTCTAAAAAATATTTGGTTTGTAATTAATTAATTGATTAAATAATTCAGTTTGCATCGTTTTAAAAAAAATATATGTACTTAATTTACAAGGGAGACTATAGGAAAAGGTGATGAACTTCGCTGGAATTGCCATAAAATTGCCTTAATAAATTATTTTTCATTCGTTCAACAGCCGGAGATTTTAGTCTAAACCAATTATTGAAGTCATTCTATAATAGGGCTTGAAGGTATTATGATATATTCTCTACATGATCTCAATCGCGTACATATTCTCGAGTGCATCCTATGTGCATAATGCATTCTCGTAAAGCATCTTGAGATAATTTAATAATATTGGCAATTAACTGTGGCAGTAGCGTGCGCCGATTTATATATAGGCTCGCAACCGGATTCTACCCAGTATCGACGTCGTGAGTGCCGTCAGTTAATAATGGCGCCCCATCTATCTATTATCCTTCCTCTGATAAAACATTATAAAATTGACATAAAATTGTATTTTAATGAGAAAACAATTCGCAGCGCCGTAACCATTGGCTCTTGGTCATTTTGGTGGATGCGTTTTGACAACTCCAAATGTAAATTTGGCGTTTAAATTATATGAATAAAATAAAAAGCACCTTGCTTTAAGCACAATTAATCTTTATAAAAAAAATGTACACGTTTCGGAGGCGATGAGCTACACATATATAATTGTTTTTTTTCTCTTCTGACTGCTATGTGGGCCGCTGATCCTTACAAAGTAATTGATAAATGATTTTTTCGTTTTCAACTCATTATCATTGTTATTCAAAATATAACTTTTCAATTTGTTTTCTTATAGAATGCTGGCTGTATTATATTTAGAAGTTTTTTCTTATTGAATTAATAGTTTGATTTTTAACAAATATAATTTTTCTCCATTATTATATATGAAATCTTTTCTTGTATAATTTATTTAAATTATATTATTGCTAAATTTTTATGATATAATTTTGAACTGCATTCACAAATTTTTGAGAAATTGTCTCCTGAACAGGCCTATGATGATATTTTTCCTTATACAATACAGTAATTGTAATATTTATTTGAAATATAATTTTTATATTCCACCCTCAATTCGCCTACACTTAGAATTTGCCATCGCCTTACTTGTCTATGCCCACGGGCGATCCCGATTTCCGTTCCATTAGGCTAATATAAACATAATACGGGATGAGATCGAGAACAATTAGAATTGATTAGTAATCTCAAACTTTCTCATGTTTAGAGTCTTCTGGCCGACTTGATCTTAGATATACATATTGATAAAATAGAAGGAGTCTCACCACACACATATTATTTTCATCACCCTCATTATTGCAATTATCGCTTAAAAAAAACTGTCACACCCTGCTCACGTCATTTCCCACCGCGGTGATCTAACGCTTTTTGACTTTTCTTTGTGAGTTTTCTAAAGGACAGTGCAGCATATATAAACAAACCGCAGTCGATCGACGAACTAAAAAACGAAAAAAAATGCGAAATTGTGTGAAAGTGTAATTAATATTTGATCAAAAGTAAATAAACTATTTTCAAAATACATAAGATATTTTTGCGGTAGTATTATATATAATCGGTAACAACATGACCTAAGTGTATGCTTACCGCACTCTAATGGTTTTCATAACCGTCGTAGAGAAGGATGGGGACCAAAGACGTACATTAAGGTGGAGTGATTTTTTTTTCAAATTTAGGTACTATACTCAAAAATATTAAAGAATTCAAACATTTTTCAATTTTTTTCATTTTTCTCGATATACCGACAAAACAGAAGACACAGGGATGGAGAATTAGGATGGAGTTTCTAATGTTCGAAACAAAATCAGACTAGTTTTTTTGTGAGCCTTAAGTAACCTAAAAACTATGCGATGTACGATATAAAATGCTATATTTATATATAAAAACCTTATTTAAAACTACATGATTTAGAGGTCATTTGTAAGATATGTATATATTTTACTTCTTCCTTATTAATACGATTAATAATATAGGACAGTACTCGCAGATGTGTTGATAATTTACAAGAAATAAATGTAGAGCAACATCAAATATACATATATTGTTACGGAATCATGGTGGAAAGAGAATCACTGCATACAAACTTGATTGTAATCGTTATTATGTAATATGTTCTAATTGTCCTTATTCAGAGACTTCCACATGTCTTTGGTCCTTCCACACTTTCATTCATTATCAAATGCCCGGTAGGTACTTTCATCAATTATTTTCGCTGGTTGCTTACAATTCGCACTAGTCACCGTTTTCATTTCTGTGAAATCGCTGAACTGTCACAATAGATTTTTGTCCGCAATGGCGTCGCTCCGTTCATATACCGTTTTGGGTTTCCAGATGTTTCGTGAATTTAATCGTCATTTCTATCGTTTATTCTAGAACCTTGTAGTTTCCAGTTTACTGTTAAACATTCAGAGTGCTGGAAAATTCCTGATTATGTTTTTTTTGTTTCTATAGTCTCAGGTATTGGAGTTTTAATTTATATTCAATGCATTAGTCTGCCGGGTAAAAGCCGCCGCATTATTTTTATAAATTCGTAGTACTAGAAATCCGCGGTTAAGGCTGTACGTGTGTAGCCACCTAAAGACAAATTTGATATTCATTACGTCAAATTGAGCATTAAGCAGCCGTTTTTTTAAGATACCACGCCTTTTATGTTAATCAAAACCGAATTGAATATTTAACAGAATGTATTTTTAAACGAAGAGTAATTTACCAAAGCATCAATTTCGTGAGACTAGAAAACTGTTCCTAATCTAATCAATGAATTATTTTTAGCGCTGAAATAATGCTTAAAAAATAGTAACAATTGAGTCCTTGCCCGGAATAATGTTGTATCCATCAAAAATATCATTGTCGAGTTATTGATGGAATTTTTTATTTTTTTTAAATAGAGATTCAAACACGGAATACATGTCACATCAATATTCTTACTATTTTCAAACTAAGCTAAACGCTTGTGCTTTGAAAATAGGACTAACTTGCTAGCTAACGCGACCTTTGGATCACAAGGCGAGTGTCCTAACCATAAGACCAACAAGCTACTATGTTTATACTATAATTATGTTTAGTATGTTATTATGCATCATTAAAGGTGCGAAATATGTTGATAATCCCAATAATAATAATTTCGTTGTCTGTCTGACTGTCCGTGAATTCCTGTAACGTCCGTAACTTATTTTATAAAACATTTTTCTCCTCTTTTTTTCTTATTTCTTTTTTATAAATAAATCACTACTTATTCATTAGGAATCGACATGTAAAAGTACGTCATTTTTTATGAGTTGCGGCTAGTTATAATAGTAAAACATCATAGTAGTGTATAATGATTTTGCGCAAAGTTTTTTCTTTTTAGTAATATAAATTTTCTGTTATTGAAGAAGAAATTGTATGAAACTTTATTTGTTTAGCGTTGGAATAATGGTCTAAACTTTGTTGTAGATCACGGTGGGTGTGGAGTTCATCAGTTTGATCTTCCTAGGAAGATTAAACTAATGAACTTCACGCCCAGGGAGATCAGAGACTGTGGAGGTATCTGGTTATATAGTTTTGAAAGGCGCGCTTGCAAGTTTGCAGTTCCATTGAGGAGAATGTCCATATCATTAGGTACTCGTCATTAAGTTCTTCGTGTTTGTATCTAAATGTATCGAAATACTCCACTTGTATTAAAATATTACTATGGCATTTCAGTTAATAAAAGTATGATACAAGTAAGGTCATAAATAAATTCTCGAATCTTAAATCGATAATATTTTATTTTATTTATTTAGCGTACAGATTACCAGCGGATCATTAATGACACTTAGATAGTCAGTTTTGGTATGCAAATTTATTAAGAAATGGCATTACCAGTAAATCGGTCAAACTCTGAGCTTAATGGCTGTGCGAGGCAAATGAAACACTAAAAACAACTTAAAGTTTTTTTTTATAAATTACCATAAAGTATTTTTGAGAGATTTCGATAGTGCGTAATTCCTTCTAATTCTGCCATCTCGTCGCAACGTCACCTAAAAATAAATCGGTTACTTTTAAATACTATTAATTAGAACAAGGCGTTATCGCTTTCATTTATTAATCGATCTATTTAACATATAACTAATATGTGACGGTTATGAAAATTGATACTTCTTTTAAAATAATACACAATTCAAAAATAAAATAATAAAATAGAGATTATTTAAATTCGCTTACGTCACAGATAAGAATATCACTACTTTATTAATTTACGAAAGAATTGAAATGACACCAAAAATTATATGTCAGAAGACAGAATACCACCATGGGTTGAATAATGATTTCGCACTTGTCATTCGAAATTATTTCACAAATACATAGGTAGGTACATTTCTATTTCGTCTCTGATACTGGTGCACGCTGCTTAAATCGCTCAGGTAGGTGCTAAAAAATTCCGCACGTAAGTACCCCACTCGCGCCTTTGTCTATCGCTAATCTCTATTTCATCGCGCGGGTGCACAATTCGCTAGTTTCTATGACATCGCGTTCTGTCACAATAACGCACTGTCCGCCAGCGGACTTATATGGATAATGTCGTTTCGCGAGACTTCGAGAATGATCGACTGACTTTTTCACTTTTCTAGTGATTTCCAATTCATTGTAAAACGTGTACCTACAATCTTCGATTCCGTGCAATTTCTTATGCTTTTACCATCTTGTGACATGTATATAATTAATTCAAGCGAGTTAATTAATAAACTTCGATTCCATTAGCGTACTCCGTGTTATTTGATATATTTCATATTTTCCGTCACTTGGAGGATTTCCGCGATTATAATATTTCTCTGCATACGTATCAAGAAAATTGAATTATATTTAGAGATATATTGAGATGCCGCCTCTTGGAAGGGGTTTGAATACATTCCATTTTAATAGCAGGCTTCTGATGCAATTTGAAAAGGTATTGAATTTTATAATAAAAATGTGAATGACTAGCTTTATAAGCAATACTTCTACCAGCTTTCCAATCCAGATATCAGATAGGAGTGATTTTGAAATAAAAGACAAGCTTTGATATTTCAATAAAAGAAATGTAATATTTTTATTCTAACATATTTAATATGTTATTTTATTGAAAAATTATAATTTTTTTATTGTTTATGGCATGCATATACAGAATAATGTGTGTAATGCGGTGTGCTACATCTCAGAGATTGAATTGAGATAAATCTCAGCACTCTATGTACTCGCATTCTGATTTTTATCTGGAGATTAATTAGCTTGGAATTGGTATAAAATAACAAAAACCAAAGTCCGAGTGTACCATGTTTAATTTGATAGCAAGATTATAGATATATACAACCATTTATTCTTAAAATTAAAAAAAATTAGGCCTTGACTAATCGCTCTGTTGTCGCTGGGGAGATTCAAATTCACTCAACTGATGATCGGAAGATCAATAGTCAATAGACTGTCAATGACGTTTGATATACGACAAGACTGAAGCAAGGTGCAAATTGGCGAATCTTTGAAATACCCTGTGCACAGAGGACTACGAAGTCGATAATTGTCTCCAAATAATGTTTTGAGAGCGAAATCCGGATCTCAGATATTGACTCGAAACCATGATTAATTTTTCTATACAAAAAAACTGGTATTATAATCACCTTTTCAAAATACTAACATTTGCTTAATTACGTTAAGACGTTTATTTAAATACTTGATACTTAACTAGTTGTTTTCTATTCTTCTTATTAGATTATTATCATTCCTTGTTCATAAGACCAGTAAGCTTATTCCATCTTTCAGAGTTCGACATAGCTTAATTTCCAAAATAAGTAGTAACGGTTAATTTAAAACAAATAATATTTTGTTCTACTGAAAACTTTTGAAGCGATGATTTTTTTTAATAAATATATTTTTTTATAGAACTGAAATTCTTTTAAGTCAATGACAGACTTTATCTCAGAATTACACCACACTTAGTACATTTCATTCATTCTCAACATACAAATCCATCATTCTCACTAATAACTAATTACAATTCGTTCGTAAATATTTTTTAAAAAACTAACAAAGTTTGAATCGAAGTTTTAATACCACTGTATCATTCCCAGATTCAATACCACTGTATCATTCTCAGTTTCAATACTGCTGTATTATTCCCAGTTTGAATACCGCTATAGAATCCCAGTTCCAATAAAAATATCTTCATTAGAACGAATGCATAATAACATTAAAAATAATGAATGTAATTTATATGAAATAAGTTTGTAAATTTTTAGTTTTTTTTTTATTAATATTTATTTGCTGATAAAAAAGCTATGAACATGAAAAATACGAATCGCCCCATTACTATGTGAATTCTTAGACATTTATAATAACACTCTTACCCTTACGCTTAGGCTTGTCTTGCTCCCGAGTTATTCGCCTGAGTTATATTCTAATTCCCATTAAAATAAAAAAAGAAAAAAAAATTATGTGGGTTTTGTATTGCGTTGAAAATATTTTCTTATTTATTTTAAAAATACATTCGAGAAAGAAATTTGTTTTATGTTTGTTTTGAAAACAATAGCATATATTATGTGAATGGCAAGCCGATGTTAATATACTTTTTCAATGAAAAAATAATATCTGTTTTAAGGGGTTACCCCTCCTTAACATTTTCAAAAAATATTTTTCTTTATCTTATAGCTTGAAGTTCTAAAAATAATTTTATTCACCATTCATTTAAAATTCCGAAAATTGACAGAGTCATGACAATTTGAAGCAAGTGTGATAAGTGCATTTTTAAACACATTACATTTTTTGCGTTTTTCTCGAAAATAAATTTTTCAGACTGGTGATGATTTCAAATTTTGCATACATACATCTTACTAATAACATTATCTACAACGTAGAGATTTTTTAATGAAATGCGCATTTTCTTATCATGAATTTTTAACTTAAAAATATTATTTTAAAACCTCATTTACATAAATTTTTTTCAGATACGCTGCATTATAGACATTACGTTGTTTAACATGAAAATCGTAACATTTTCATTTCAATCAACTGTAGCACACAACTACGCCATTTTGAAATTTTTAAAATAATTTATTGATGAATAATATTGCTGAACTGATTGAAATATATATCTGTCGTAATCAGTGATAGTAAAACCAATTTCATATGTGCAATAGTTACGTGGGTTATTTTTTTTTTGATTTAGGCGAACCCTTGAGAGATTTGTTCTGTTCTGTTTTGTGGTATTCGACTGCCCTTTTCTTCCAGACCACGCGTCCGCGTCAGAGCAAAAGCTCTCAGCCGGCGTAGAATTATCCATTACCTGCGTCATCTCAAGGACAACTGTTGAGTGCTTCTGTTCTAAGGCTAAATTTATGTTGTAGCGAATAATCTGGTTGCGTCCCAAGGCAAAACTACGCAGAGGTGTTTTGCCTGTGTTGGAGATAAAAGCTCATATAAATAAAATAAATGCTTTTTAATTAAATTAGTGTCGACGTTCGTCGCGTCCTTATTGTATAACGCTGGTGAAAGCATTATTTTTCCGTGCAGCGTTCGTGTTGCGGAATATTTGCCAGACTCGCGAGCAAAAAATATTTTTTTCCCGCGTCCACTAACGAATACTTGGTCCACGATGTACTTTTGTTACGATAGTAGGTGTATTTGATTATTTACAGTGAAACAAAGACGCTAAATACCAAGGTACCTAGGGACTAACAATAGACAGAAACTTCAACCGGACAAATCATATAGAAACACATGTAAGAAATTGCATAATAATGTCTACAAATAAAAATATATACCTATATAAATAAATAAATTAATTAAAGAAAATAAAAAATAATCTTAAACAAAACTTTAACCCTTTTTACATTAAACAATTATTCTACACATATTTACACTTGGACTTATGACTCACTCAACTTTCACTAACATTGCACTTGATACTTTGTAGATACATAATTACTACCTTATTAAAATAAATATGACTGACGAATTCAAAAAAATATTATAATTGTGTTCTATAACGCCACTCTGGAACAGGCATAGCCTAAGTAGAGTGGCATAATCCACAAATTTAGCAAAAAAAAGAAATGTGTAATTTATCTTATATTTTTATTATTAAATTAGTATTATTTGTAAACCTTTATTTGTAAACAAGGATTTTTTTGAAATAAATAAATGTAAGAAACTAAGAAGACTACCAGGTTAATTCTTTAACATAAAAAAATGCAAGACACACATGATATAGTTTATATAATGTGTGGCACACTCAATTATAAGCTACCGCTTAATCAGTTACGGCCTGACTTCTCGAACATACTTAGACAAAATAAATTACAACCTATTCAAAATTTATAAAATCTCATCAATGCAAAAACAGCCTCATTACAATGATTACAATCTGACGCAAATGAAAGAATTAAAAAAATACAATGATAAGACACATCAAAAAATGAATTAAAAACTCGAAATTAAAAAAAAAACAAATAAAAAATGACGCTCGCCTAACTCGCGTGGTCAGTGGTTCGAATCCCATTCCAGGACACCAGCAAGATAAACCTATTTTCATAGCATAGCGTTTAGCTTATTTTGAAAATTGTAAGAATATTTTTGCGATACATGGTCCGTGTTCGCTTCTCTATTAAAAAAAGCAATTATAATAATAATTATTATAATTTTTACGAAGACCGGACCAAAAGGTACGTAATTCCAAAACTATTGAACAAACTATTGGACAGACTAAAAATGAAATGACAAAAAATGTAGAAAAACTATTTGAAAAATATTACAATGAACTGTGAAATGGTGATAACTTGATACATTGTATTCTTAATATTGTATTATGTTGTTAAAGGACTAATAAGAAATGTATTCATAACATTTAATATAAACTGTAATGTATTTGGACAATTTTCAAGCATTTCTGGTTTAAGTCTATTCATGGTGATATTGCAAACAAAACTGAACACAAATCAGTTATCATCTTTCAAGTTGGCTGTCGCTGGAAAAAGTGTTACCAATTTAAAAGCAAACCTCTTAAAAACACTCGTTATTTAAACACTAATGGCAAAAAATTAACTTTCCAATAAAGCCAATACCGTAGCCATTACTACGATTTTTATGTGTTTTATTTAGTTTAAAATTTCTATACCTCTTAAAAAACATCCTATTTAAATAATATATTCAATTTAAATATACGTTTACAGAAAGACAAATAAATTCGTTATACAAAGAATATAAGAATATAAGATTTAGACGTGTCTCTCTAAAATATTTAATATGTATAACAATACCAGGATCTATTTAATGCGATATTTATTAATTAAAACAAACGGACCCCTGAGTAAAAAAAACTAAAATAAGAATTTCCTTTGCTAAGAATACACTATTCCACATGACGCTCGGAAATAATAACCATTGCACTAGGTACCGAATATGAATAAAACGTGAATATAGACGTTTAAAAATTTCTTTCTTAATATTAACTTGTAATTAAGTTCACCAGGGGTAATTATTCTACAAATAAAATTAATTATCTAGTAATAAAACAACCAGTCACTACGTAATGCGTAACATGTCTCGGGTACATCATAAAATCCCTGCGTATTCACAAATTTAACTAAATATATAAAATAGTAATAATAAATCTCCCTGGCTGAAATACTGGCCCTATCGTACACGAATTAATCTTGAAAATAGACGTTTATAAATCTCGTTGTAAAGTTCACCAGGGGAACTATTTTTCAAGTAAATACAATTTTTAAAATTTTTACGATTAATTGATAAAACATCTCATTGGGAGTTAAGTTGACGGAGTCGGCTTATTACGCGCAGGTACCAGGGTCGATTAAATAAAAAAAAATTGGAGGCGCCAACTGATTAAACGGAATGATAAAACACAAATCAAAAACGTTATAAAATTTTCATACACTCTATTTTTAAATTAGAAAAAACGCATTCTAAGTGAATATAAATAAATTTAATGTTGAAAATCGGGAGTTCTGGATTGATATTGACCATAATTTGAACACTAATTGAAGATATTTAAGACCTGCGCCACACTGTGCGTATTTTCCGTCGCGTAAAATCAGCAAAGCAAATCAATCATCCGCGTAGTGTGTTTGATAAGGGCATATTATAGGGAAAGAAATGTAGCGGCGTTCCGGGACTGAAATTCCGCGTAGTGTGGCGCCGGCCTTAATGTATTATTTTGAAAGGAACATTGTCTAACGTCTCTGGAAAAGTCTTAAAATGTTTTATTCAACGAATAAATAAATAATATTTTTATAAACAATAACTTGATGATTATCTTTGCCCAAGGAAAATGAAAAATGTAAATCTGTTTTTGGAGCTTACGCTAATTTTTTATTATTTTATATTTTGGATGTTAATGCCTCTGATTTTATATCCTGCATATAGGCATTTTTGAAATAATTAACCAAAAAAAAAGTAGTCTTTGCTTTTATTTAGAAACACGTCTCATTTTCTTTAATTATTTTACTTTGATAAAATAAATAATTAGCGCCTTCCTAGCTACCTGACGTAAGCGGCCAGCTTGGCTATAAAGGAAATACTAAGGAAGTAATAAGGTATTGAAACATCGTAGTAAATCCAGGATAATACGCTTCCGCCCACCTACTGGTAGTATATTTATATACATATGTCTTTCCTTGTATGTGTCATTTCCTTAAAATGTCCTCGTACAGTTTTCGCAGATTTTCTCGTAACACACACATAATTAAAATAGGTAAAGTTAAATGAAATTAAAATGTTGACATCACCGCTTCACGGGAGTGAGAATATAATGAAATCCGCCATTTACGTAGAATTAATTTTATAATGTTTTACATCCTGAACCCTGAATAAATAAAGTGTCCAGAACATTCTTGCTAACACTAAATTCTGGTTTACGACAGTCTTCATCTAGAGAAATATAGATGACAAATTGAAAATTTTTTCATCGATGAACTAAACACATTTTTAATTATTTTTTATATAAATATATTTATTAGCCAAATTACGTACTGCGTTAATCATAATGATTAACGGGAATGTTTGTTGCATTAAAAAACTAACAAACTTTTTATAAATCATACAGATTAAAGAATTATCTATTTACGGTTGCTTGACAAATAGGGGTAGTAAAATGACGGATATTCTATACAAATAGTTTGGATTAACTGGAATTCGATTTTCCACCTCTCGCTTTCGACAAGGCTTATCAAAGCGTCAAACCGGTTTCGAGACCACGGCATCTTCGCTAGGACGGACACACAATAACTTTCATAAATTAAATTTTAGACATTTAAAAACAGTTTGGTTTATACAAAGTTTTTTCAGTTTTTTGTAATAAATAATTGTGTCTAACCTCAAAGTATACGCTACAAACATCAAAAGTGGGTAAGTTTGATTGTTTGAAGGAGAAAAACGCGACGGCGAAGCTTAACTCTTCTGGAATTTCTAGGACAATGCAACAATAATATTTAACTCGAAACTGATATGAAGCTTTGTTAATTAACTTTTTAAAATAACGCTGTAATGTTCTACATTTTTAACAAGATTTCGAAAAAATAGCGTTCTTATTTTTTATAATTTATTAAAATAAACTACGTTTATTTCTATAAATTATAATTATAATGCCACCACAAAATAATTTTGCTGAATTTGAAGAAGTTACTAGTTACTTTTGATCCACGGCATTTACTATTTCTTGCAAAAATCATTTTATTTCAGTCTTTTTCTGTGAAAAATACAGGAAAATACAATTAAAAAGTAAATACAAATTTACGAATTTAAATGAGTTAAAACTTACAGTACTAATTTTATATAATATATCTTGAATATTATACAATGAGTTGACAAATGATTGTTGAAATAACCAATAGAAATAACCAGTAAAAATAACCAATAGAATAGTCAAGCCCTGCAAGAGATTGTCAAGGACGATTCTCCACTGTTACTACTTTATAGACTTTTGTCCCATGAGGCTTATAAAAGAAGAAGAAGAAGAAGAAGCAAGAGATAAGACCACATCGCACAGTTCAGTGGGCGATGGTTGGTTCTCGGGAATCTGTCAGATGTATAACTTATATTTTTCAGGTCAGGTTTAAATAAACCTTGTGGTATGCTGTGTTTTCATTGTCTAAACAAGTGGTTATTAATAATCGAAAAAATACACAATTCTTGGCGAACCTTTCATGCTTTGAAATTTCTCGTAGGTCGCAATTCGTTTACGGTTATTGTAGGGACGTCTCTTTTCGCCGAAAAAAGGCAAAGAGGTCTCGCCCGCGGCCAACCGAGTTAGTCTTGTTTAAACAACACGAGGCCTCGCTTAGCAGGGCAAATATAAAAATATACGTGTGCAATTTTCTTTCTTGTTGTAAAAATATGTTTGGAAACCACGTACCGTAACAACAAACATTCTTATCAGAACTGAATAAATCATCAATCTCTTACAAAGGTAACATTAATTATATTATTTAAACGCAGAGGTCTGTGTACTGCGGTACTAATACATTTACCTCTCGGTAAAATAAATGTTTATTTGGGATGTTTTTATACATATATACACAGCTTAGTATACTCATATATACGTTGCACAGCGACACTCAACAAAAAACATTCTCAGTAATTGGAAAAATCACATTACGTTATCTGTGAGCTCTCCGGATAAACAATTGCGAGAACAGGGTAGTTTTACAAAACCATATTGCGTTCTATCAAATATAATTTATTTAAAATATTGAAGCTAAAGTTTGTGCGTTATGAACAAAAGATTTGTTATTAACTAGACCATTGTTGGCGAACTTAGGGCACGCCAGCCATAGATGACACGTACCTACAATAATTAAGCTAGCGCGTGAACGATTTAGGATTTTATTTCTAATAGATAAATCTTGCCTAACATATCCAGACCCTTCATTTTATATTAAATTTTTTCGTACACAAATATATTATAATACTAGCAATACAGTTATTTTTTTGCTATTAGGCTTATTTAACATTTGCCGTAAAAAAAATCAATGTAGACACGTTCGTGCATCTAAAGTTTCCTTGATGGTGGATTCCACTTTGACAATTTACGAACATTATATGTATGAACACGAAAAATGGGACTTTATGTGTAGGTAAATGAAAATTTTTACTAAAAAACATTGTAAAAAGTTAAGCAAAAATGGATGAATCCACTTGGGCGTGCATATCACTAAAAGTATCGACATTTCAATCAAATATAAAGCATTTGGTATTCGAATTTACAGCAGAAAAAATCTCGTTTTTCTCGCAAATCTCTTTTTCAGATTGGTGTAGATTATATCTCAAAAACTATTAAGCCGATTTTGTTCAAATTTTGCACACTTCTTGCTAGTTATATTATCTCCGACGAGGCATATGATTGTAAAATAAAATAGACCGTTTGCTTATTATGAATTTCTACCTTCTTTTGTAAGGAAAAAAATTATATTTTTTTTCAAAAGAATCTCATTTTCCAAAAAAATTCTAATTTTTTTGATGCACTACAGAATAATATAATTAACCCTTTCATTTCACTTTCACTTTTTTCATTCAACTTAAACAACGCTGATTATATACGGATTTTTACGAAACAGAAGACGATTCCGCCATTTCGAAATTTTCAAAATAATTTATTAATGAAAAATATTTAGCAATGTATGAAATAAATAATGATAATAAAGCTTCATATAGCAATTAGGGAGAGAATTTATTATAAAAATAACTAAAGAATTTTATATACAATGCAATAGGTAGTTGTCATTTTTTTTATAATTTGAATGTTCTCGTAGGTATTATTGATGCCTTAAGGTGGTGTTACCCCTTAATAGAAGCGAAAAATCATTTTTAATTGTTTTATAATTTTTTTGTCTGTTTGTCTGTAAATTCCTATAACGTTCGTCACTTTTATAAAAATATTATTTCCTCCTTTTTTGTTTTTTATAAATAGGAACCGACATGTATAGTTAACGTAATCTTTGACGGGCTACAGCTAGTACATTATAATTTTAAATTTTATGTAAAATATATTTACTGTCTCTTCAAATAGCCTGATTATATCGCCTCAGTTTTCTATAGTACAATGGTAAAAACACTTTGAATACATCATCAAAATATTTTTTTTCCGTCGCATTTTAATTTCAATTTTAAATTTATTTAAAATAGTTTCAGACACACCAGAAAAATCAGTGACACATTAACGTATGTCGAATTTGATGTAGACAAATTGACACAATTTTCACGTTTACAAATCGAAATTCCTTCATGCGACTCAATCTAGTTTGGGTTCGTGAAAATTTTTACGTTACATTTTTTCGAGTTTCCCATTTGGAGAATTTATTTACGCGTTTGCAGGGAGCCGCGGTACATATAAAGGTAGATGGATCGTACACAAAAACTCACACAAAATGAAAAAAGCATGTAATCCCAATAATAATAATTTCGTTGTCTGTCTGCCTGTCATTCCGTTTGTCTGTCCGTAACTTCCTGTAACGCCCATAATTCGTTCGATTTCATGGCTAAAAAAACGAACCTCAAACGCGCAAACGCCAACGCGGCACTCTAATACGTTGCCACCACCGCACCTCCGTGTCCCGTCCATGAAACCATTCCTTATTCAGGTGAGTTGAGACTGATTTGCTGGAGTGGATGTCTGATATATGGGTTGTGGATTCAGTAGAAGTGGAGGGGCATCTAGGTGGTGGGAGAGCGGGAACATTGTGAGAATAGGTGATGTGAAGGGTTGTATTTGATTATTGATAATGTTATTTGTTGTGTTTGGGTTTCTATGAATTTCAAGTGTTTCTAAATTATTTTGTTTAAGGCCACATATCTGTTTATGTAGGATGTATATTTTGTATTGTTGTATGTGTGGTTATTTTCTATGTCATCTTTAGCATATTCCGGTAAATTATAAACAAGACAGTAATTACTGTCTTCGTGTTTTATTCATAAGTATTAAAATATTATCAATTTCATCGAAAAACACCCCCTATACGACATTTTCTCCAGCCATAATGAAATTAAATGGTGTATCAATTTACTAATACCTACCCATGTATAGGTCCTATAAATAAAAAGAGTTCTCATTCAAAACAATAAGGATTAATATTACGCTAAGTATTTCACCAAAATTTGAAAAAAGAGACCAAAAATAATTGTAAAGATAAAAATGTACAAGAAAAACAGATTTTTTTTTACATACAGGGAGGGGGTGTTTTGTTGATGAAATTGATGATGTGTTATGCTATTAAAGGCTCCGACACCGGTCACCAGGCACTCACCGGACACACAGTACATGGTTATATATTATATATTGGTTCTCATTCGCCATTTAGACCTGTTGATGTACCTATATACAGTATAGTATATAGGTACATCAGCAGGCTGGAGGGCATCCAGAATACAATGTTAAAGCGAATTGATCGCAGGTATAACAATACTGTCGTCATTTTTCCAACTTTACCATAACGTCGAATGACTGCTGATGTACAATTTCTTTACAATTTATAGCACAATAATATCGACTTCCCTAAATTACTCTCTGCAATGAACTTCAATACTCCCGTTGATCACAGGTATAACAATACTTTCGATAACACTCGTCCAACTTTACCAAAACGTCGAATGACTGCCGATGTACAATTTCTTTATAATATATAGCACAATAATATTAACTTCCCTAAATTATTCTCTGGGATAAGTTTTAATATTCCTGTTTTTCATTCAAGATATAGCCCTCTTTTCTACCTAAATAATTATAAAACTAACTCCGCTATGAATTCGCCTTAAAATCGTGCTAGAAGCAGTTCAAAAAAATGTAAATAACACGGATATGTTTTACGACATTGTCATATATTTCAAAAATAAACTTTTACATATTTAGTTTTTTTTCATGAAGTCCTTTAATACACCTCTTAAATCCTACATATATAAAAATTCATCATAACTCATTTACAAACAGACACACCATCCAAGCAGGCTATAAATAATGTATTTTACAATATGGCATGTTTATACTTACAGATAATTAATTATTCGACATTGTATTCAGCATGTCATTGGTAAAAGATTCCGTAATTTATTCTAAAAAGTTTGTGTGTATTGTATTCATCTATAATTATAAAATATAAATAATGCCAGGCGAAGACAGAATGTTTCGCATCGGAGGACTTAGTTTCCTGCAGGAAGTACCTACTTTAAAACTTAACCATTCGGTTGTACCTTTAGGTGTGCCTATCGTAGAATTCATGTCACTTGACGGATGTTGCAGCAATAACTCAAAAAATCCCTGACGCATATCGAAAATGTCATGATTTGTCGCTCTTTAAAAGCCAATTCGAATCTGAAACGTAAACGGACTTTAATTAAACAGAATCAATCAAACAACGCAGTATTTGCTAAAATCCTTCGGTCAAATTACACAACCATTCTCCTTTAATAATTCCTCTCGGGTTCTGTTTGCCCTCGGTACAGACTTGTATTTTTCGGACTGAGAGAGGCCCGGAGCATAATATATTTCTAAGCAAACTTTCACGGCGAACGTTGTGCTCATTTACGCACACACAATTCTATTTATTGAATTACACTCGACGTTTTTTTTGTTACTGATATATTTATATTTATTACTGTTTATTTACAAGTTATTTCGTAGTATTTTTATTAACAGTTCACTGGGCTGTGACCGCAAATATTTTACACCCCTAATATACATAGGTGCGAATTGAATGAATTTACACTTTTGTATAGACATATTCATATATCTTTACATTTCCATGAAAAGCGCTGAAAATGTTGATGCCTGCAATAATAATAAGAAAAACACTGAAAAAGTCAGCTCTTAAAAATAATTCACTGTTCGATATATTATGTTTTCTTGTTGTTTTAACCTTACCTCTCCGATACTGTTAATTAAGTTGACGTTGAATAATCTCATGTTTCGCAAATTAAAACAATAATTGATACATTTATTCACATGTATCAATGTTAACTATTATATTCATGATCAATATAATAAATAAAATAAATGTAAAATATTCATTAATTAATGATAAATTATGGAAGTCTCACAGAGACGAAGCTATTTTTATATGAGAAAAGTGGATGGAAGTCTCTTATACGATTGCTCAGGGATTACAACCTGTACGAGCTGGCTTAAGTGATACGGTTTTTTTTAAATATATTTTTACATTTTTTTTTTGTTATAATTTTTACTTAATTTAATCATCCCTCTGGGGACCAAATACTTTCGTATAAAAATATTTTTTAAATATTCATATTCATCGGACTTAATTGTCGCAAAAGTCTACATGTGTATTGAGTTTATAGAACTAGCACGCACGTTTTTATTTCAGCACTATATGGGAAAGCGATTTACTGCGATTTAACCATTCAAAACATTTGTGATAACGAATCCATCATTGTTGAAGAATGTAACTGATATTTCGTCCAGTCAAAAGGTTTCCGTTGTATCCTAGAAAAAAGACGGAGATAGTAGATTGATGAAACTTTCAGTCAGACTGGAAAATTATTGGATTAAATTTTAGTGATAGAAGTAGTGTGGTACTGGTACAGTGCAGTGGCACTGCTTTAATTCTGACACGAAAGGAAAATGGGACAAGAAAATGAAGGAATGAGAGTATGTGTATAATCGCAGGCGGCGTCTCAAAAAAGTTTCCGATTACCGAACGTGTCGGTTTACCGGAGAGACAGATTACTGAGATCGAACTGTTAATGTTTCAATTTTAGTGCCCAAAATGGCGTTATTTCTGGCTTTCTTAAGTCCTTATAAACTATTGTTGTCTATTGGTAACTAGTATGTATCTTTGTATATTGTTAACAGAGTTGTTGGAAGTTTGTGATGCGATTTGATAAATATCGAATAAAAGTAGGTTTATTAGTCTATCTACAGTCATCACTGACTATTTGTTATAGCACTTGGTGTGTTATTATTTATTTAATTAATTAAAATGTACATTGTTATTCATTATACTCATAATATCACCACAAAATAATTATGCTCTTATGGAAGATGTTATTATTTATCTTATTGTATTATTTTATATATTATATAACATTGTCTGATAGAAAAATTATCCCACTAAATTATCCCATCCCAACTACAAATAATTTCGCCGTCTGTCCGTCCGTCCGTCCATCCATCCATCTGTCTGTCCCCGTAACTTCGCGTAACGTCCGCAATTTTGTTCGAATTCACGGTTAAAAAAAACGAAATTAAACGGCCGGAGATGGGGCTTGAACCCCGGGCCAGCAAACTCGAACGCGAAGACCTACGAAAGTTGCCATCATTGTACGTGCGAGACCCTTAAAAATAGACGTCATATAGAACTTGGCAAAGACGTGAACCATTTGTATTAAAAAAAATACTATTCTAGTATATAAGAAAAGATAACAGATGTCTCTAGCATAGCCCATTCAAATAAACGAAAGATTCTCAGATTTAGAACATAGACGGAACATTCAAGACTTTGATGTGTTAATATTCTTACTGTGGAATTGGTGAACGTTGCATTGTGTAGAGTGATCACTTAATTAAGCCAGCTGATACAGGTTGTAAGCCTTGGGCCATCGTATAAAAAAAGCCTCCAAACACGTTTCATATTTAAGTTGTTCGTCTTTGTGAGACTTCTATAATTGATCATAATTAATTTAATCTTTCCTCTGGGGACAAAATCCACTAACAATGTGCTCAGAATTAATTACCTACACATAAAAATATTGTTTTATGTTATATGTGTTTGTTACTTATATCATCTACTTTTAAGGCAACCTAAATATTTTCTTCTAGGATTTTTCACCCTTAACTATTTAATGTGACATTCGCCAATAATCCACTTTGTGTTTTGTAACACCCCGATAACGCCAAATTGATGTTTAACTCTAAACAATTTCTCAGTTTTTCTCGTTCGTTGGTGGTTTATATATTACTGCGAATTTTTACCGTATTTTTACAGTTAAGATAACCATGAATCGAGACGTGATAAGAATGTTGTGAGTAATTATTTACAACGCATGTGAATAAATATATAAATATGAGTTCTTGCAAAGGTTAACGCCTGTTGTTACTTAATGTTCGAGGCCGGTGTAAAAAGTACCCATTTAATTTTATTTATTCAACTAAAGTCAACTGTCCGACAGTCCAACTCCCTGACAAAAAAATCATTTTTATGTTTTGCATTTGCATATTTTTGCGTAAATGTGCGTTAATCCTTCACCTATTAAAAACATTAAACTGGTGAATTTAAAATAGTATTAGAAAAATATTTTTTGGTGGATAACCGAGGGTTATTTCATTTCGCACATTCAAAAATATATTTTTAAATCAAACAAAATAACTACATTCAATCATATACAAACGATTTCTACGTGTGTTATGAAATGAATTATTTTCTAATTAAGTTCTTAAATAATCTAATAGGATATGTTTCTTCGAAATACTGTTTTGAATTTAAATTTAACAACTTATAGTCTTAACAGTTCAAAAACTTACGCAAGTTTTTATAAACCTATGCAAATGCCTATCCTATAATTGAAATATCGGATTGTCGACTTATCGGGAATTGGCTATTCAATTCAATTCAATTCAATTTATTTAATAATATGTACATTACAAACAAAAAGTGTTCAAGGCATACATATTATGGAAGTAAATATCAAAATAAAAATATTTAATAAATTCAAAATAACATAAAATCTGGTTAAAGGTGTAGGAGAATCCCGCTTCGGAAAACCCCCTCAGACACATGGAATATATCAATACCCAAAGCGATTTTGTTCAGCATAGCTGTGGCTCTTCCAACAGGCATAACCATCGGCAGGTTGGTCCTGTACATTGGAATGTGAAACAATCTATGCTGACGATGTCTACTGTAATTATCAGGAACATACAAACCAATGCTCTGCATAATTTCAGGATTATCGATCACACCGCGCAATAATCGATAAAAATGTGTAATCAAATACACATTCCTTCTAGTCTCTAGACTATTGTAGCCAAGCATACCCTGGAGAAACTCGGTTGGGTAAAGTCAAGGATAATGCCCGTACTCTCTCATGTAGAGATATCTCAGAAACTTCTGTTGGACTTTCTCCACCATAAGAGAGTACTTGCCCTAATGTGGCCCCCAGATCATCGAGCCACTCTCGAGTCTACTCCGCACCAAGGAGTTGTAAAGAGTTCTCAATACGCGGGTATTCTCGAAAACCCTGGCAGTACGCAGAACAAATCCTAACTTTCTCAAAGCATTACCACCGATCGTCTCTACGTGATCGTGAAATGTTAGGTTGCTTACAAATCTATTGCGAATCTGACGTATCGGGCAATTGGCTTGTTGCGCAGTTGTCCGGCACCTACATATTTTATATTCTAAGATGCTGTAGTAGTGGATGAATAGATGGAAGTGTGAAGAAATCTTTTGTAAACAATATTTATATGAAAGTATGTTCTAAGAACACAGTTACTGGATTTTGTCCCCAGAGGGATGATTAATTAAAAGGATAAATTATAGAAGTCTCATAGAGACGAAGCAAATTTATATATGAGAAAAGTGGATGGAGGTCTCTTAAACGATGGCTCAGGGCTTACAACCTGTAAAATCTGGCTTAAGTGATCACTCTACACAATGCAACGTTCACAAATTCCATCGTAAGAACACCCACACTTTATCAAATTTTGAAAGTTCTGTATATGTGTTCGAATTAAGAACCTTTCATATATTACTATGGTCTCTGATAGAGACATCTGTTGATTTTTTCTCATTAACAAGTTAGTATATATAGCTTTCGTAACTAGTAATGATACCTCTATATTTTATTTTTTTAAAGTGGAGTTTTTTTTAGCAATATTCATTTTTAACGCATATATTATATTCTTTTGAATTATTAAATATCTACTAGAATACACCTGAAAATCAATATATTCAATTTTTAACTCCTATTATGTACCAATGTAAATCTTTTTGGCTATTTAGATCTGGTAATTTCATTATACCTATTGCAATGCTATTATCACATGTAATGCTATTTATAGCACTGATTCAAATGATAAACAGAATCGTTGAATATTTATCAAAAAAGTATACCAAATAATATACAAAACATGTAAAAAAACAATATACAAAACTAAAAATAAAACCATGTTGTCCATTAAAAACTCTCTGGCTTCTGTTCTATTAATTATTCAAATAATGTAACTTCTGTAAAGAATGTAATTCTTCGAAGTTGTAATACAAATCTAGATGCATTTCCTCATTGAGAAAAAATCTGACGAGAAACTAGGTACTCCCATTTGCTGGAACATAAGATGTAATAAATAAATACCAATTGTGAGGAAACAACTTGAATCGAAAATAAACATCTCTCGAAAGACCAAGTTTAGTTAAAGACTGAGAGGAAAATACACAGTAAACACCTGAAAAATAAACGTTTAACTACTATATCACGTTTCTTTCTACTAGAACCTTGATTAAACTTTAATTTAAGTCGTTTTTTTTATATTAAAACAACAACAAAAATTCGTAAAACCGACCATTCTAATTTTAAATGCTGAATTAACTACAATGTTATGTATAATATTTTTAAAAGCTTTTAGTAAACCAATTTGCCAGTTGCGTGCCAAAAAACCTTGGGCTGTGATGCTAAATAGTTAAACCATTTTTGTATGATGTATCGTAAGATAAATAAATATTAAGTTCTAATTTTACCATTTTATTGATTTTAAATTATTAAATAATTGTCAAGGGACGTGACTGCGGGACACTTGAAATGAATTATTATTTATTAATATGATTTTTTAATTTACCAAAAAGTCACTGGACATGAAATAAATCGGAGCACCGTTCGTGAATTCACAGCACTAAATGTTTTTCGAACATTTCACATTCTAATTATCTAATTAATAAAGTAATTCGCACTAACTATCTTAGTTCGTTGTACAATTTACGTTGCACTTTTTATCACTCCTGAATAACATGTCTCTCATATACTGTTGCACGTTACTTAAATCACTCAGGTTCGCACTTGAAAAACTTCTCATTTGTTGGTAGGTATAGATCTTTTCATATAAGCTTGCAATTGAGTTAGTGTGGGTATTGTAATACGCGAATTGTTTCGTTGTGGTAAGTTTACGGATGCGCTCCACTCGTAACCGTAAACTTAACACAGTGAACCAATGCGCGTATTACGCACTGTACCCACACAACTCAATTGCAAGCTTATATGAAAAGACCTTTACTTGCGCCGAATAAGTGTCGCTTGGTCACAAAAGTATTTTAGGTTCTAAAGACGGCACTAATGCAAGTATAGTACTTAAGCTGTTTCGGTATGTTAAGGGTATTCACTAGATTTTATAATTAAATGGCAGTATCTTTTTTATTTTATGATAGTGTGTGGTGGTATACACGCAGAGTTATGAAAAGCCATACAATAGGCTATAAACTGCGACCTAATTATACGAATTAAATTTACTTTGCCCTGAACCGTCACGTCGGCCTTAAATGACGTGTTTTCACGATTGTATAAGAGTGACACTTCAGTGACGTGTCTGAAGATGAGTAGTGTGCTCGAAATGTAGTGTGCTCGAAATATCGGGAGTACAATGGTTCTTCTCAGGACCAACTTCCGCTAAATTTCAATACCGTTTTGTTTCATAATCGCGAAATCGGTCTCTAAAAGACGATTTGAGAAGTCTGAAAAATTATTATTATCATAAGTATTATTTTATTCGAATATTAAAAGTTTGTACCGTTTTGCGGGCACTGCAATTTTGATTTAACAGCGACGGAATGATTCAATTTTCTGCTAGACTTGGTATAGATTTTTTCCAGTGAGACGGCAAAGTCTCATATAAACTTTGTAATTGATCTTGTATAGATAAAAAAACATAATAAAATGAGAAAGTTGATCTCAAACTATGCAGATAAGAGAAATCGTTTAGCTTGGTGTTGAGAGTTTACATCTTTTTATGTAAATTAAATGACTTTCGACACACGTGTCTACGACTTCAGCAAAAAATAAAGATTTTATTTAAAAGGACGGGAATTTTTAACATCCTCAGTGTTCTATTTTTAAATTCTAGGTAATTCTTATATTAATTAAATCATTCTCAGTATAGAAAATATATGAATGTCCTAGTATTGACTTACCGATTTTTCTAAACTTTTTTTTCACTTTTTTCACACACACAAAAATTTATTTTTTTATTTGTATGTTGTAAGATTTTGCCTACAGAGGGATAATTATTAAATTATAGAATTCTCACATAGATGGAGTTGTATGAGAAACGGTTAAGGGAAGTCTTCATTGAGTGGCCACAGGGCGCTGTGTAAAGTGATAGTATATATACACACATTTCGCAGATATTTTTTTTAATTATACAATTCACCAATCTCGAATGTAAGACATTATTTTAAATGAAAAATAAAATATTCTATTTAAATGTTAAGAGAAAAAAAAAAATTATCCAGAATCGTGGAATGAAATTACCTGTTTGCCAGTTTCCATAATAGGCACTAATTAGAACTTAGAAAGATCTTCCTAAAGTCATTTGAAAAAGGTTGAATTAAATTAATTATAATGTTGGGTATCTACTTAGTTAGTTTTTATTTACTCCGAATCTCATTTACACAATATTGTACGTTTTTGAAAACTTTCCGTGAAAATGATTTACTAAGGAAAATTCAACTATGGGGGATAAATCAAAAAAAGGGAAAAGCTAATGAATTTTTTTCTATACCTGGTATTATTATAAATCTTCTATTATGGATGCTGTTGTTGTTCATAGATCCCAATTATTATTATTTCTTTGTATGTCTGTCTGTCTGTCCGTTACTTCCTATAACGTCCATAACTTATTTTATTAAAACTTTTTTCTTTCTCTTATTTTTTCTTAATTATTTTAATTATATTTTTCTTTTCCTTTTTCTTTTATTTCTCATTTTTTTTTAATTTTTCTTTATTATCTTTTTTTCTTCTTTTTTTCTAATATAAAATAAATACTAATTCTTTGAGAACTGACATGTAAAAGTGTCATTTTTATTGTTTCTGAGATAAGTTTATAGAACTCCATAATCACACATTTTGAAATAAAAACACTTGTTTTTATTTCTTAAATTTTTAATTTTCTGAGATTCGTTTCGCCTGATGAGGGCATTATCAATCTAAATATTTCACATACAACAACTTACATTTATATGAAAAGTATTGAAAAGAAATGCTACATGATTTTAAAAATTAATGAGGGTTTTTTGAATTTTTGCACGATTCTAAGAACCAATTTTGTTCAAATACTGTATGCTTTTTTATTCTTGTTAATTTTATAAGTGCAGTTTTAAGGAAAACTTAGTTGTCTCAGGTCAAGAACGTCAAAAATTCTAAACATCTAAAGGATTATCTAAAGGAAAAATTCTCGATCTTTTATTGATTGATAAATTTTACCATATATTCCATTCTAAAGAATTTTCTATTTATTTATGGTTTTTGTGTTTAATTTGTAGAACTCCATATTTATTTTTAGCGAAATTTAAAATAAATTAAATTTTAATAAATGTTGTTATTAAGTTCTACGGGTTAAGTATTTTTATGTGTTACAGCTGTTTCGGCTTGTAAGGCCATTATCAATTTGATAATGGCCTTACAAGCCAAAACAGCTGTAACACATAAAAATACTTAACCCGTAGAACTTAATAACAACATTTATTAAAATTTAATTTATTTTAAATTTCGCTAAAAAAAAATAAAAAAATTTCTATCTTACATTTTAACCCTAGATAACGCGAGTTTATAGTGAATTAACTGAAATTAACCACATGACACAGGTCGAAGATTTTTGACTGAAATATTGACAGAATTAACAGAATATTGAAATCTAACCCCATTAATGATAGTTTTTTTTTCATTATTCAATTTGGTGCTTTCAAACAAACGATTATATGCAGAGAACATAATAGTCTAAGCTTAACTCGAGGTTATGTGAAATTAAGGTTAGTGGTTAACTAATTAAGGCATTCGTCTTTCGCAAGAGTGAATTACGGATTTCTAAGTCTTTTAATTTCAAATCACTAAAAGAAACCGCGACAAGTATGACGACGCTTTTATCTTAGAACATACCTTGTGTTAATGTTATTTTTTATTAAATTAGGTACTTAGATTAATGATTTTTAAAATGGAATCCAAGAAGACACATTGCTTGATAACTAATTAATTAATTATTTTCCAGTCAACTAATTGAATATTTTTCAGAAACCTTAATATAAATACTATGTATATTAATTAACCCAAAAACAGATACTTCTTATAGTCAAATTGTTAAGCTTAATTGTTTAATTGCAAAATTGGCAACATTTCTTCACTAAATTCTTTAGACGAGCCTTAGATTGATTACTAAATCTTTGGACGAATGTTTTAGATTGACGATTAGAATTATGTGTAGAATTTATTCCTACATGTTTTTTTATTGTTTTTTTATATATTTATATAATTTATATTATATTTTAAGTCATTTATTTTTGGTTCACATATAGTTCTGGTTGGTTGGTATTTTGGTCAGGTATTTTATTGTTTTTTTGTTTACATTTTGCTATATTTCAAATTTATATTATATTTTAAGTATTTATTTTAAGTCATATATATTGGTTCATATTTTATTTCGTTTTACATGTTGTTACGTATCCCTTACTCGGAATTTGGAAAACCAAATAAAAGGCAGAATGATTTATGGGATTCTCTAATGTATTTTCCGATATACCTAGTGTTTTCTGCACTAGGTAAATGAAGAGAGAGTGACAGAACTGGTGCTCACCTTTTTATAGATGCTCCACCTTCCGTTCTGCTAAAAATGGCCTAACTGAATACACCAAATTTCTTGCATATGATTAATTGTATACTTCTGGTAAACATTGCATTCTTTCAAATTAATAATTACGTCTAACTACTAAATTAACGATATAAACATGAAAAATAGTATCAGGCAATGAGTGATGAAAGAGCCCGCTGAGTAGACTATGTCAGCGATTGTTAGTGGTATAGAAAAAATATAATCATAGTACTTAACAGTTATAAAATATACAGGCAATTAAGAGCCGTAGTAAGAAATCATCACATTTTATATTTATGTGAATCGTCGGCCCCCGTATAAAAATCTAAACAAGATTAATAATATTATATAACTAGCCGTGCACCCGTGAAAAATTACACATTAGATATAAATTAATGGTTTGCATCTTAGCTAAGTCCTGCTCTTAAAATGTGCAGCAAAGCATATTTTTGATGGTCCAGAGAGAAGCGGTGGTGGCTATGTCGTTGAATTGCCGCGTTACCGTCGGCGCGTTCGAGTCTTTCTCCAGCCGTGTAATTTCGTTTTTTACCCGTGAAATCCAGGAAGTTATGATTTCACGAGACAGACAGAATACTAAATTATTTTATTTAGATGTGTTTGATTAAATATTTCATTCTTTGTCTCTTTAGAAAGACGCACGCATTTTGAAAATATATTTTGAGCATTTTGAATATATATACTTACGAATAATTTTTAATTTGGTACCTTTCCATAGAAGCTATGAGAACAAAGTGCTGAATCTCACTCAGACGATCTCCTTAAGTATCCATTTACTAGTGTCCTAAGTAGGGTTGGGTACTAATATTATTTGCTCTTGATAATACACAATATAAAATCAAGCGCCTTAATCATTTGCTTGAGTAGGATGGCAATTAAGCACTTGAAATATTTATGTTCTTATGTATACTTACAGATGGTAAGTAGATCATAATATTACACAGTCTCTATTTCTGGATCAAATCTGAGCATTCTGCTCCATCAGTTCAGTACAGTTCCCCTAAGAACACACGAACTACCCTCGAATATAAGGGTAGTTCGTGTGTTGTTGGACTGAGAGTGTATAATGTTCAAGAATTTATTCTCTCATTTTGCGATGTAAAATAACCTATTGGAATCTGTTCAGAAACTATCAGTGCATACCCTTTGCAAACATAGTGAAAAACATAGGTATTCAAATTGATGCAGATCTTTTATACACGAACATATTTCAGATGTCAGCAAATTAATATTTTACAGTATTCACTCTATAAGCAGATTTATATCACTACTTCTTCCTCTGCTTGATAATGCTGACGTGCGTTATCATTACTAACGTATTAATTTGTGCTATTCTGAAAATAGAATTATTGGGACAAAATAAAAATAAAAAATAAACGAGACGTAGGTAAACATCAGTGGTGTGGCCAGAGGGAGAAAGAAGTACATGACGGTTATCCGTCAAACGTCAAATATAAATAGTGTCCAACAATGTTTATCTTTTCTATGGTCCAACATGATAATGACAATTTTGCCATAATTTTACATCAGAACGCTGTGGGAGAGGAAATTAATAAGTGCATATGAAATCATATTTTTTATACAAGCTTTAAATACAGCATTAGTACTTGTTTCATGTAATTTTAGTCGAAATATGAGAATCGTGAGGTTACGTTTGCGGCGGTGGGCAGCTGTCAGACCAAACTGGAGAAATCAGACATCGCAAATAAAGATTTTTATTTTGAGAGAGATACATTCGTAAACCTGCGTGTCGATTATTTTTTATTTTAATTTTCGTCTATTAAGTGTTGGGATAAAGATCTGACATCCCAATATTGCTATTTTCAGAATAGCACAGATTACCAACTGCGAAATATGCATACTAACTATGTCATGGGAAGGACCATAGATGTCTGTAGAATAATTCTTTCAAATATTTTAAAGAATACGTATTTAGAACACACATTCAACTTTAAAAAAAATTAATGATGTGTGAATGTTATTACGGTGGAATAGGTGACGTGCGCATTATGTAAATTGATCACTTAAGCCAGCTCATACAGGTACTCACACATAATCCCTGGAACATCGCATAACATTTACATATATGTTTCCCATATAAATATCTTCGTCTCTATAATTGTTAATAATCTATTGACAGCACACTGATCTCTAGAGAAAACTTTCAGGCAAGTACCACAACAAGTACAAGGAAACACGAAACGTTGAGACTCCATACCTAGCACAGAAATATCGCGCACTTTGATCCTATTTCACAAATGTTCACCATTTCATGAATTCACTGAATAAAGATTACTTTCATATCATTGAAAGATTTGGCAGATACTTCGTGGTGCAACATTCTTATTTAAAATATATTTTATTTTAACTTTGTAATACACACATAATATGAGTTATTAATTACTACTATAGTTTCTAGAGAATCAGTCTCTCTCATCATCATGTATAGATTAATTTTATTAATACCTTTTAATTTTATTAATATATTTTAAATCTAAATCAGAGTATTTTATTAAAAAAGAATAAACTCAATTTCTTCTTTAAATGTAGCAAATTTATTTTGTGGTAACATAATTATAATTGATATAAATTAACTTTGTTAAAACCACTTATTTACTTAGTGGTTTTAACAAAGTTAATTTATATCAATCATAAACTCAATGTTTTCATTTTACTTTATAACAATTTTGAAATCATACTAATTTTATAAACGGAATGAGATCAGCTATTGTATTGTAGAAAGTTACAAAGGGTCATTCGAAATTATTAATATTGGGAAATGGGGATTATATTTGAAATATTCGTGATATTTTGTATTAGCAATTTACACAATAATTAAATTAATGGATACAAACATAATCCTTTGATAAAAAACGTATCTTTCAAACCTATAGTATATTAAAATTCGGTACTGGCTGTTGCTGAAAATTGATACGCGAATTTTTTGTTTCGTCGAAGATAAATGTTAACCAGTCAGTATACGGGCCGGTTTTCTAAATAATTACCTTTCAATATTAATTACAGAATCAATATTCACTGGAAGTACATTGTACTTCCAATGTACTTCCAGTTAATATTGATTAATATAACATTAACATTGATTTATATAACGTTAATATAACATACCATACTAAAGATAAAATTCAAATTTCCTAAAAATTTATTCCAAATTTTTTTGTTTACTTAGAAATGTTTTATATATTTTATTACATGATTGCTTAAAATATTTTATTTATGAATTCCACATATGTACGAAAACTTTTTAACTACAAGAAAACTATTTAAGGAATCTATTGATAAATATATTTTTTCTGGATGAAGCAATGTAGACTGAATAAATCCTATGTAAAGCAACTTTAATATTAGAAAAATATTGGTTTTCATATTAAAACCTATGTGGGTTTTTATATTAGAGGATGCTAATATCTATGTTCATTTAAATATTTACAAGTAATATTTTATTGATAATGAAGATTGTTTACGTAATTTATAATAAAAAGAGGAAAAAATAAAATAAATTTAAATTATCTCAGTATTTTTGATTTTTTCCAAGTACATAAATGTACGTTATAATATATTTTTTGCTGTGAATTTTTTATGTTTTAGCCATTTTGGCAATAGTAATCAGAGGTATATTTATAAATTTATGTACTTTTTCATCGTAAAGTTGCCTAACCTAATCAATATCAATCTTAAATATTTTCTTGGTTATTTTCATTTTAAATATTTTTGTTTATTTTCCTTATAAATTGAATTGATAATATTGAGAGAAAATTTTGTATGAGAATACATTTCGACTAAATGTTTTCATAATTTACAAAAGATTACTTATTAGTTATTTTTTGATGACGTTACTGTAATCAAGAATTTCCCGGAATAGTACATCAATTTCGTAAAATGTAAATTCAATGATGATTAAATTAATTATTATGATTGTTGTTATTAAAATGATTAAAAGAAAGAGAAAAATGTACGTGTTGTGTAGATGTATGTGTTAGCGAATAAATGTCTCAACTTTAATATCTACTACTGTTAGTATATTTATATCAAGAGCGTACTCTAAATCACATTTTCAATTTCAAAATATTAATTTCGCTCATTCTTCAGATAACATTATATTATTTGATTCAATGATAAGGGGGAGAAATTCTTTAAAATGGTCATCCAGACCTTTGATATAAGTTTATTGATTCTACCGTAATGTATAATGTACCATATAGAAATATATTGTATTTCATCCAATTCTACAGATCAAACTTATGGGAATCAACATTTTTTGGAACACTCGTATCTCGATTTCTTAGAACTTTTGTGCTTTGTATTATACAGTATAGCACGTAAAAAAACTGTTTCGTCCAACCTTATTATGTGTTTCAATATTTTTCTGACATTAGAACCAACCTAAAGTTGTTTATGTTTACCTGAATTAAAGGTGGCTTAAATTTCAAATCTTTTCTTATTGCAGATATTTGCCACATCCAGTTTAACGCATTTCTCGAGCTTTCCAAATTACTTTAATTTATTTTTGTAAAATACTTGATTGTTTTTTATTTTTGTCATATGTATGTAATAACTTAAATAATCAATAAAAATACAGATATTATTTTGTGAATACACATATGAATTTTTTAAAATTTTATAGACATTTTAAAATTATTAATGATTGTGATTATTTCCATACAGGAAAAACGTGTAGATATTTTAATGTTAAAGTTAAGGAACACTTGAGGTGTTTAAGTAGCAATAATTATTCCAAATTTTCGAATCATCTTTTGACTTATGGATCATTATTTTCATGATCATGGTCAGATCGGTCGAACGGTACAGATTTGCATGGGAAATATATCGGGGGGTGGGGGTAAATGTTGCCTATGTTACCCGCCGGGTCCTAAAGAATAAGGAGGCAAAATTTGAGTCAAATCGGATAAACGGTGTAGATTTGTATAGAGAACAGACAGACAGACAGTCATGCATTTTTTTATATTTATAGATGTAAACACGCTCATATTGGAATACAACGTTTTGTCAAAATTTCAACTCAATCGGCCGACTACTTTTAGAATTTTTATATAGGTATTTATATAGGTAATTCAAGGGAGCAGAACAAAACGGCGCTTAGCGATTGATCAATCCATTTGATGATGGATTGATCAATCGAAAAGCTGGGTCATCCCCGATGATGCAACGGATCCGAATCATCACTATTACAGAAAACTACACGCAGAAAATTCTTATCATTTCAAATTGATTTGTCCGGGTATAGTAAGGCATTATAAGTTACCTCATTCTTTAGCTATAGGCATGACAAGATCATAATCATAATTATAATAAAACTCATAATTTTCCTATAGTTACATACTTATCTTGTTTTATTTTTATTCAAAATATAAAAAACCTTGTAAAAATGAAGTGGCCAGAACTGGCGCATTTTAACATATTTAAAATTTGATGTTTCTATTTTAAATTATATTTAATTTAATATACTTGTTTTTTACTTTATCAAAAAAATAATTAATGTGCTGTTTGCGGAAATTAAAAAAAGGCGATTCGGACTATTTTTGAGTTTGTGGTGATACACAGTTGGCAAAAAATATCTAAAAGTGGCCAAAATCTGTCCATCAACCCTATATAGACTCAAAGGAAGAAAGGAAGCAGAACAAAATAGCGCTTTTTGATTGACATGGCTGTAGAACTATAGGATACTCAAATTGAAAATATTTAAACAGATTTATAAGAAGTTTCAAGAATTGTGTTTTTGTTTTGAGAATACTCGCATATCTATCTATCTATCTGCTAATTCGTTTTCGATTTTTGTAGATAATTTATTAGATTTAGCTATGAAAGCGTCTGTATCATTATTCTTTCTATTGAAAACTCTTTCGTATAACAATTTAACCCTTATGTTTGCCGTAGAAGTATAACTCGCGCCCATTTTTTTCCTGCCATTTCTGACAAGTTTTCACTTAATTAAAATACGAGTATTACTTCTTTGTGGTCATTTGGGCGAACGGAATTTTTTGAGAAAACCTCGCTGGGGTGGGTACTGCGTGTAATAAGATTATACGATGTTGGACAATCGTCGTTTTAGTATGAATATCGGACAATTTTGGTTGTATTTATCAAACAATTTGGCGCGGGCGGGCGTTTTCCCGCCCGAGGCTGATAGCACCACCTACCCGCGTGTGCCAAATACGAAATGTGGTTGATGGGCCGGCCGGTAAACAAGGGTGCGGTTTACCGACTGAACATCGGGGAGGGGGCTATTTTAAATAGAAGGGTTCTTTTAAACGGTTTCCATTCTGTACATTTTTTGTTGGACGTGGGTTTTACGCTGGGAACTGCTTCGTGGATGAGACTATCGACTGTGAACGTCTGGACTGAACTGTCCCGTTTTCTGTTTTATCCTTCCCCTATAGCGAGAGTATTCTGATATCCTCACTGTCTCTCCTCCCCATAAAACTCATCCTTGCTTTCATTCTGTTTAAATTTCATATTTTTTGATAACATCATTTTCTGTATTTTTATAAATAAATAAAGAACTTGTGTTGAGTTCTGGAGGAGAAACAATAAATGGACTTTAACGGCGTTGCCCTTTATACGGTGCCACACGGGAAGGTCCATTAGTGAAAAAGTAATCAACTTGGCGACGTATGGTTAGGACAGATATGGGAGCTTTCGCACATAAAATGATCCAGAGAATGCAATGGGTGTCTGTTTACTATACATTTTTGATTTGGATATTATTGAGAAAATCGTGGAATTTCATTCACACATAAATTTCAATTAATTATTTCTAACAAACAGTCGGTCATATCCACGGCATGTCCCTAGTATATGTAACGTATTTTTTTTTTAAATTAATTTCTCCGGAAGGAAAATTGTTTTATATCGTAACCCAAAGACGGGAAATTTCACTTTCAACGTAATGTTTTTAATATTTTGTATTTCTTGGTCATCATCTATGTTACAATTTTTAGACAGTGCGTTTGAAGAGTGTATTTAATGTACATTGCTTACTTATTTTTTTATAAATTCGCAACAGATTTCGATATATCCATGTCATTTACAAGCGTTATTTAAACTAACTACAAGCACAGTAATTAGGTGTTATTAGGTGGGGTTTATGGTCACATTTCTCCAGATTTTTACACCAAATTCTAAAATTATAAAATTAAAAATTTACTAAATAAATAAGATATTTCCAATAAATGGATAAAAAGCAGTATCTATCCTTTAGAATGAGATTAATGCACAACACATAAATGACCACTAGAAATTTTTAAACTAGTATTAGGAAGCATGATCTCTGTTCCCGAGATTACTATTATATATTCAGAATTCGCAAATCAATTCTTACAAACAGGGTACACTTTCAAAAAAAAAAGTTCCACTTTTAAACATATTAATATTAACAAATTCTTAAAGTTTTTCGCTTTAGAAACAAAAAAAAAGCTAAACGAATTTCACTCTTGGAAATAATCAGGAGAAACAGAATCATGCAAATATATATATATATATTATATTCTAGATATATATATATATATATAGATATTAATATATATATATATCTATGTATATATATAACGCAATAATAGTCCCCCACATCAACTACCTCAGTAGTATACTATTTCTGGCTAACGAAGAAGAATTGAAAAATTAACAGTACTCCAAAATAAAGAATTATACTAAAAAGAAATCGATACACAAGAATCACAGTGATGTTAGAAAGCTTACAAATAATGAAATTTAGACAAATAATTAAATTTAATGTACTTCTATTTACATATAAAACTATAAATGGACGCAACGATACCTTTTAATTATAAAGAAAAATAAAAAAAATCCAACATGACCAATGTACAAGAAGAAAAGATGATATAAGATTACCATTTCGATAGAAAACCAGATCGCAAACTTCTATGATGTACAGTGAGATGAAATTATATATGTGACACTACAAGGGGATATTAGGGATGAAACAACTTTTAAGAAAATATTTAAAAATACATGTTACTTACCAATTATTATTATTGTATTACCTACTTTAAGAATAAAAAATTAACAAAAAATTAAAAATCAATATAGGCAACCAAATAAAAGCATTCTTTAAATCACTTTTTCTAACAATATTCCCCAATTTCCACCTTCTCTCTCACCCCCAAATCCCCCCCACTATCTACACCTAACAAAACCTAATTATTATACTTGTATATTTTATGTTAGTTTCAATAACGCTTGTAAAAAAACGGCTGTCAAAACCGGTAGTGAATTTGTATAAAAATAAGTAAAAAATGTACGTTTACTAAACTAACATGAAACGCTTTCACATATGAAACCAGACAAATTGAAGTATTCCTGCGTAGGAGGGCATTTTTCACTCCAAGCCTTGATTAATTAACACTTTCTATTTTAATAAATATTTGGCTATTTAGTATAGTGTTCCAACTACCCACGACTTTTATTAATAAAATGCCTTTCCGAAATAGCCCCGCGCATCTGCCTCGTTCAAACAATTGGCAAGACTGATAAAGAAGGAGTATAAAATTGCTTTTGATTATAACATCGAGGGTTCGGACCAAAATAAAATATGGCTTTAAAATCAGGACATGCTTCAAGTACGAACAATATTTAACTGTGTACCGGGCTTTCACATTTGAGGGGACCATTATATAATTTTAAATTGTCTTTGGATTTATTAGTTAATCAATCAATTTACTATAAAATGTGAAAATAGAATGACACTCTTCTCACCTGGCATACCTCACAGCGAATTATTGTTCAATGGAAAGAAATGTTTCTGAGTTCGTATCAACAATATCGCGGTTCCAGAGACAATCGGGATTTTGGTCGCTCTTACTTAGGATCGGTAACGGAGACGCCAACGAACCCAACACAGATAACATCACTTTGCCTGAAAGTTCTATTCTATATGTCTGCTTCTAAATACCAGAGAAATTTTTTCTAAGCTTCCAGCTTCATAGTAAAGTGTGCTTTCAAATCAAATTAATTAATCAATTAGAAAGATATACAGAAAAATTTAATTCACGAAAAAATATAAGGTTACTACTGGGATTCGAACCCAGGTCACCTCCTTTCCGGGGCCGGTGCTCTGACCACTAAGCTATAATAACCCTCTATGTTTCCGTGAATATATCGACCTTATATGTAGTTCTTATTACTATAGCTTAATGGTCAGAGCACCGGCCCGAAAAGGAGCTGACCTGGGTTCGAATCCCAGTAGTAACCTAATATTTTTTCGTGAATTAGATTTTTCTGTATGTCTTTCTAATTGATTAATTAATTTGATTTAAAAATTTCACAGAACTTTGTTCTGAAAAATTACAACTTCACAAATATGAATGTGTTCTTGAATATATATATAAATGTATTTTCGTTTAAAAAAATCTATATTTTCTAACTTGTCCACAATCGTGAATTACTGATATTATTAGTTTACATTTTGTTGATACATTTTTGAACTTTCACGATTGTAGAACGTACACGATTGAAACGATTAGAATCCCAATACCTCCGTTATATGTCAATATCTTTGATAGTTCTAGTTCCATAGACAAAAAAAACTTTGGAGGAAGATTTGCATTCGGTATCACAGACTTTGATACGTTTAATTCAATTCCTTTACATTAATATCATATTGTATGACACAATAAATACATATCAAACACTCCTTATACGGCTCAGAGGGTACCGGCAAATATTACATTATTATTATTATTAAATAACAATGAGGTCAACTTTGGTCACTTGATAATTATTACTCGCGGTGTTAACTATTCTCAAACAATTATTTAAGTTCCATTTGAAAGTTAAACATTGTAAAGAATTATAATTTATTAAGATATCTTTTCAGTTTCATAGACAGAAAAACTTTTAGTGTTTTAAGAATCAGAAGATTCTTTAATAATGTTAATAGTATAAAATTCAATCACTGTTCACTGTATAAACTACTGCTACAGATATTATTTTTGACTAGTGAAGAAAAATACAACATTCATTAACAAGTACCTACTGTAGAATAAATCAGAATAATTTTGAAAAGAAATACTCGTAAATAAATTCCGATCAATACAATATTGAAAGTAATATGGCATTGAAACAATAAATATATTTCAATATTATTTTATTAATATTATTTAAACTCCTCACTGGAAATCTATCATCAGAATTAATTTAAAAAATTCAAATGTAAGAAGAAGAGGTGGAATTAGATTGCTATTTAGGAAAAATCACCCCTTGAAAGCGATCGTTCAACAACGTCAATACTAGGAGCGATCGATACCAAATAACTAGGGTTTCTCTATTCCCGCACTTTTTTCATTTCCGGGACTCGATTCGCAGATCAGGATTATTCCCGGGTTCCCGGGTCTCGTTTGTTGTGTTGATGTTGATGATGTTGATAGATGTTGATTTGTTTGTTTTTTATAAACATTGTTAAATTTATTTCAATTAAATTGTTATGATAAATTAAACTTGTACTGACAAAATAATACTGTTTCTAAATATAAATACAGATAAAATAAATTCTTGATATTTAAAAAAAAACGGTTAAAAAATCTTATTTTAATGAAATACATTATATGTACATATTTACAATCAATCTTTTATTTATTATATTAACAAAAAATAAAATATTGAAATTAAATACACGCATTGTAACAATTTTATTCAAGAAATATTTTTAAAAATACCAAAATGTTCACATTTACATCTCAAAGCCTGCTTCTCGACTTTTTTCATACATTTCACAATCATATGTTGGCAAATATGTGTACAAAATCGTTGACAAATGAAAAGTGAATGTTAACGAACGCTTCAGAAGATGATGATGAGTAATAGAGCGACAGGAAGTTGCTTTCATCTGTGGACGAGCGGAGGCGCGAACACGACAGCCTGCTCCCATTCACGTGTCCGCCTTGATTAATGTAACACCTACAAGGCCATCCTGTACACCTAGTTTACCTGGCCCATTCTTCCTGGCCACATCATGCCGGTCAGATTGTAGCGGGTGTACCATGTCCACCCACAATTTCTAATGAAAATATACCCCTGAAACGTTTAAGGTAGAATAGCTTCGCTGATTTCGCGAACCTTTCTACAAACATAATAAAAACAATTAACGGAAACACCCAGACTGATGACTTTTTTTTTGAAGAATTTTGTAGAGTCCATTCACTTTAGATGAGCCACTTGCATTAGTGTGAGTAACAGTCTGTTTACAAAATCTTGTAACATTCTTTTTATGAGTAAATGACAACGTAAAAAATAAATATAAATATTATTGAAGTTGGTTTAAAAAAATAATACAATTTCACAATTAACGTGTTTCAGAGGGTATTACTCACACTAATGCAAGTGGCTCAACTAAAGTGAATGGACTCTACCTGTGGATAGTGAAACATAAATTTTTAAACAGGGGTAGTCTTGTGGGACGATTACGACGTTTAAAATTATTATTATTCATTATTCAGATATTTTTATGGAAAAGTTACCTAATTTAAACGTGGTTACGCATTTCTCTTATTGAACTGTGCAGACCAATTTGTCCAATATTTAATTACCTAGACTCCAAGATTTACATACCAAGGCTCCCTGATAACAGACAACAATAATATTACAGAGGAGATCCAGAAGTGCATAGTGAGCGCAAATCGCTGTTTTTTCCGCATACAAAAGCAAATAAAATCCAGTCTTCTATCCAGAAACACTTAGATATTAGTGTAAAAAGATTTATTAGACCAGTGCTTACATACGCAAACGTGGGACAGACATGGGTACTAACTAAGAGGAATGAGCGAGCATTGGACGTTTTTGAAAGTAAAATTTTAAGGCGTATCTTTGGACCGGTTCTAGAAAATGTACTTTGGCGCAAACGTTACAGCAATGAGCTCTATACTCTTTTTAAGGAACTAAACATCGCTAAATTTATAAAACTGGTTAGACTTCGGTGGCTGGGTCATGTCATGACCTAGCATCTAGCATCAAAGTCCCTGCTGAACTAGAGACCGATAGGGCGAAGGAGCTTATTAGGGGCAAAATTTAGATGGAGCGCCAACTCAACGACATATCTGTCGTGGAGTTTCAGAACTGGAAAGAGCTGGCACAAAACCGAGATGAGTGCAGGAAGACTCTTGAGGAGACCCACCAGGTGTTGTAGAGCCAAGAGTGATGATGATGATGACAAATTTGTAGATTCTCAAGAAAAATGCACTACATAAACAAATATGCACTACATAAATTGTACTACATAAACAATATTTAAGTTATTTATTACTACTATAGTGCCCTTATAAGTCATAAGCATAAATACACTATAAGGCTATTTGCAAAAAATCACAAAATGTGTTAAATATGAGCTATAAAAATTGTGAACCATTTGGCATAAAACAAAAAGATATATAAAATTTATTTCAGTGCGAAAAACGTCATATTGTTTATCAATTATCAACAAAAACTGTATTAATCCTAAGCAATAAGACAGTATACTTTAATTAATAACAGTATATTTTATCAAATTCTTGATATTTTTTAAAATAGTTAAATCATAGAAAAATTCGTTTTAGAATACATTATCTTTAATCGATCATTCATTAAAATTTATAGTTTTTTTAGTATGTAAATTTTGTAAATAAACAAAGGACTCGTGTCTCAAAATGTGATAATCAAAAAGCTGCCTTTATGTTTATGGAGGCAGTATAGTTTTGAGATGAGCAGTGTTTCTCATCATTGATATAAACCATTCTTTATGCAATTCTCGTAAATGATGGATAGTGAACAATTTGGTAACCATTGCAATCATAAAAAAATCAAATTCTGAAAAGACACTTATGAATAGCATCACATTTCAAAACACTTCTCCGATCCTAGAATCGTTTATATTAATGAAAAAATAGCCTCCCTACTATGCGGCTCCCTGCCTTACTTGAATAAATTAATAAAGTGTTGTTTTGAAGTTAGTTGTAAGAGAGACCGCTCCTCTCAAAACTGTAGTAGGTAATAAATAACTGTATTGTTTTTGTAGTGCAAAGTTTCATTAAAAATATATTTAAAGTCTGAATATCTTTCATTTTAAAAAAAATAGTGATGAAAGAATGATACTACCATAATGATCGTTCTTCCAAAGATATTCTATTCCCTACCCTCTTTTGCCGATTCTAAATATTATTTTTTCAACAATGAATTGTACTATTTTGTACCCGACGAAACACAATTACTTAGCCCAGGGGAATGCGAGCACGCAAATGAAACTTTACTTTCGCAACTTATAAAAAGGTCAATATTTTATTTTTTACTTTTTTCGCAAACTCTTTGAGTTCCAGAGACTCGAGGGCGATATAATTATTTATCTATCTAACATGATGAGATGAGTAATGAGGTACATGTTTAATCTCTGCATCATATTATTTGCGATGCTGGGGGTAGTGAATAAACAGTAGTAAAAAAAGGTTTCCCTCGTAGGATGCAGTAGCAAGTGCGCGGTATTTATTACCGAGACGTTTGTGAATCAGTTCCTTTGATTAAAAAACTTTAGAGTTTTCTTAGAAAATAATAAGGAAAAAATAGCATCGCGAGGATTTCAAAGAGATGAGAAATACATTTTAATGTATTAAGTTCAGCGGTTGCTTTGTGCCATAAATTGGTCCACCTCGGCCTGCGTTTGTTTTGTGGATTAAATAAGCTTGCGGGAATAAAAATCCAAAGATTATAGTTATGTGCAATTTCACTCTTTTGATGTTCAAGCTCGCATTTGTGGATAATATCACAAATGTATCTCTTATTTGCGAGATGCTTGATGAAATTAAATTAAGAAAGTTAAATTAGGTATCCAGCAAGGAAGACTGAGAAAATAAGTTAGCAAGGATGTTATGATGTCTTATGAATATCTTGTTTAGTTAAATATACATATAAATATAATTATGTATTCATGGAGATGTATTGAAACATGCTTCAGATACGATCTGACCATTGCAGGGTCTTATTATCGCTTATAAGCGTAACTCTAGGAACACAAAGGCCCTTCGGGACCCTTTACACTACAATAGAATCAAATTATCAAGGAGATTAGATATCTCGGATATTAATTGCAACAGAGGCTGCGAACCTAAAAACAAGTGACAGATGGCTATGGCAGAGTTCTATGTGCAGACTAGACAAGAAAGAATAATGCATGACCTCGATAAACAAGTAATTTCTTCAAAATGAACAAAATGATTTTGTGGTGACATTATTTATAATTAATAAAAATGTACTTTGTTTTCAAATATCAACTTGATTCAGTGCCAATGGTCTCTTCGTCAGGATACAATGTTTACTTACAAATTAAAAATCAAAAATCGAACTACTCACGATCAAAATATTATTTATATATTTATAACATCTCTATACCTCCATGCTATACAAACATTAAACAATAAGAGCATCACACACGAATTTCTAATTAGAGGCCATACCTACGCAAAACGAAACTGACAGCGTACACAGCCCCGTTGAGAAGGAGATTAAGAAAAACCTAATATCTGGACCGATATATTATACTACACCGGACCAATATATTTCTTTGATTAAGAGTGCTAAAAAGTCCAAACTAATGGTTAAATAAGTAAATTTTGAATCATTTCTGGATTTGCAATTACTACAAGAAGAGTGGGAATATAATTTTACAACAAATACAGAAGGAGAGAGTATAAATTGGAATAATATAAAAGTATTAAAAGTAACCAAAGAAAATCCTACCTCTTTTTTTTATAAAACATATAAGGATGAAAACTTTAAAGAAGTTAATGTGAGAAACAAAAGAAAGAAAATGAAACGAATATCAGAAATAACACTACAGCAGCCTTTTTTCAAAGATAAGAAGAAAGAGCTTATCTCAAAGAAATTGATCCCTTCTTTTTATGCAGGGTTTTATAATTCTATATTTTAAGTGTTTTTGTTAATTTGTTACCAATAATAATGAGATCTCATTCATAACTGATTTTTAAGACTGATTATGAAGATAAGTCTAAAGTTCATATTTTTTCATAATAACGTTAAAGGTATTATAAAAATTCAAATTAACTATAGTTAATTTTAATTATAATAATACTTACTCAATTTAAATTTTTGAGAGATTAAAGTTTTTGTTTTGTTTTGATTACGACTTCAAGTATAGTTTTTATATTATTATTAAATAATTAATGACAATTATTGTTTTTTAATTGAAACATTCAAATGTTTTTGATCAAGATTCTGCGTTCCAATCTTTTAATTTCATAATAATTACTGATAAAATAAAGAACCATAAGATCTTTTTAATATTAAGAACTAAGTTTTTTGTTAATTTATATCTATTTATTAGATATAATAAAAAATATTTTTTCAATAGTTAAATTTAATTAGTTCAAAACTGCATCAAATCTAAATGTATCACGTACTTGTCAGGTGGATTTAATATAAAACTGCAGCATTTGCTATAACTTCGACTGTGATAATATTTTGTGATTTATAATTAATATAAATTAACTTTGTTTAAACCACTTATTTATTGAAAAAAATCAACATGTTTCAAAGCCAATGGCTTCTGCTTCTTTTGTGATTTAATTTTTTGTCATAAAGTGAAATAAATACGAACTTTTTTTAAAATGTTTATTTTAGCGCACTTCTTTTTACGAAATTGATAATTTTGTTCATAATTATATTAGTTCGATAATTGTACTAATTAACCCTACTTTTCGAATAGACCTAAAACATATATTTTTTTATGACAGATTAAAGTTGTTTAAGCAAACACGTTAAACTTTGATTGGGTTTTCCCACAAAATAGAAATTTTGAGTTATTTCACTTTATGATTAAAGGTGCGATATGACTATTTAAGTCTGTGGGGAAATCTTAGTAGCGGCGGATCAACGGAATGGTTTTTGTAACACGGGTAGGAGCGATATTTGTTGAAATAAATGCATTTATATATTTTATTTTGAGAGAAATATTTGTATTACATCTCACCAGACATCTAAAACAGGCGGTGTCGGTTATTTGTGAAAACGTCAATCGTTTATAGTAAATAAAAATTGAATAAAAAATATTTTGACTCGTTTAATTCATTTGAAACATACATTTATTAAGTACAGGATAGCAACGAAATCCATATACATACATGACCATTCTGTGTGTAGTTTTCTAAAATTTTTTATTATAGTATTATTTTGGATTTTTCGAAATTTTAACGGTTTTTTCAAATTGGAAGCCATACAAATGAGAAAGGAGCCCGACGCGTGGAGAAGGCGCGAAACCTGTTTCAACTAGTCTGACTCGAGCGATGGGTCCGATCAGACGGTTTCGCTGATGCCGTGCCCCCCTATACCAATTATTACGTTTTCAATATTCTATAAGTTTTAAGGATAATAATATACATGGAATAAATTTTCCACATGAACTAAAAACAAGAGGAATATATTGATAGAATATCAATTTGGAAACATTACAATTGAGAAAGGGAGTATAATAAAAACTTGTTTTTTTGGGTTAGTTTATGTTTTTAATATTGTCACGTGTCGTGGCTGCAGGAGGAATTAATGAAAACGCTGGATTTTAATTACCGCTCGCTTGGCACCACTGGCTTCTCGCCGCTACCGCTCGCTTGGTCGGCCTGACCCAACGCCAGCGGCTACCTTCGCTTGTATTATGGCTGTCGACGCGCACGGAAAATAACTCATTCGTGTCGTATTTATATGCTGTTATCCAGATGTTTCCAGTGTTTTAGAGTAGTTCCTCGCGTTTTCCAGACTTTTGGAGATGTTTCTCGAAAGTCGGAGGTGATTCCAGATCCTTCGGTAGTATTGTGATCATTTCAAACAACTGTCACTTGACATGAGTGCGCGACTCCTTTTAGCCTCGTTACAATATATACATATAATTAAAAATCGAAAAAACTTTTAATAAATACGTTCTTCTTCATAAAAACGTTCACTCAAATGCGATAATTATTTTCTGAGATATGATCCCGTTTATGGACACACGTCGAATTCAGAAATTCGAAAATCGTTGATTCATTTTATGCGTGAACAGTGAATGTGAGCCTTTCTCCGCCCCCTAGTCTATCAAATGACCTTTTGGCGCTAGATCGTTTTAACTAGATTTTCTCCTATGGTATATTTAATTTGTCTAAAAATCAACATATCAAAGTTTTCGCATAAAACGATGAATAATATAATTTTAAAATTCAGTGCTCATGGGTTTGTTAACCAAGTATTCTGTATATTGTATGTACAATATTTACACAAAATTTTAGATTCACATTTTAGCTTATCTTAAAAAAGACGCTTCGAAATTAATTGTGAAAAATCTATTAGGTATCTAAAGCTCACGCCACTAAAAATAATTATTTTAGCATTCAATTCGAGAGTGATAAAAAATACCATTTAAAATTTAGAGTAAATGCGTGACATTAACTATTTACATTAACATTTAGACACTTAAGCTACTAAAAGCATTTTATTCCTAATTTAAACACTCAAATTGTGTACGATAACAGTACTTAACATTAAATTTGCTTATTGATATTTTTATCACGGCATAGTAAAGGTTAACAAGGTAAATTGATATTCACCCCTTCCGCCCACCCCGAACAACTACGGCGGAAATTATATCAAAACATCAATTATAATGTAAGCTACGCCCGCATCTACTCTGATTATTTATTAAATAGTGATCTCAACATTCAACATAAGACGCTAAGTTAATGTAGAATAATTTACGAACAATGTCGTAAAATACAACACTTTGATAAACGAGTCACAGTGAGATTTTCGTAATAATTTGATTAATATGGCATGCAATTGTATTGATTTTGTATAGTAAGCTTTTGTGAATGCAGCCTATTTTGCTTCAGTCATATTCAATCTCGTATTTAAAACATGAGCCTTACAAATCCAATTGAGGATATGAAATATGAAGCCTCGTGGAGGCGAAATTAAAGACTATCCAATTATTCGAAAATGAATTTCTCCACGGAATACTTGGACCAATAAAGGATAATCACGAACACTGATCTTATCGAAGCCTTCCAGCAATCAAATATTTCATTAATATTGAAATCTAGATGACTCAGATGGGACAAATACGATACCCTTCACGTTTGACGACTCTGGAATAGGGAACACGACCAACGCGACGCCCAGAGATGGGCGTACATTGTTTAAAAGAATGCTATGAGGCTGCAAATTTCCTGTTGGAAGATCAAGACTTAGAGGTCTAGAGAACAAATGTGCTGTCGGGCATACATCTGAAAGCCCTTAAGTGCAAACTAAAGATGCATTTCGGTGATGCTCTCTCTCAATCTTAAGAAATTTATTCTCTATCTTTATTATAAGAAATCAATAACAGGTAAGCTACAAGAAGCATAAATCGTCATACAAAAAATAGTGTTTTAGTGATTTTAGTAGTTTGGATTACCAATATATCGTCGTATTACTTGTGTTAAATGACATCTCTAACGTGTTTCCAAAATGTTATTGGGTCGTCTATTTTGTAGATGTCGACAAACTTTCAGAGAGCCTCATGACGCAATATCCGAATATTTCAATGCCCTTTTTTCAATCATATCGAATAAAACTCTACAATATTCGTAGTTCTCATCAGAATTCGACCAAATTTTTCTGAAATATTTATTAACATTGCAGATAGATATCTCGACTAAGTTCATCAATGAAGCTAATCAGTCAATTTTCTTCAAAATGGGAACTCTTCAAAAAGTTTTAAATTTGCAACTGGAAAAATAATAATTTAATAAAAAAAAAAGTACATAATTCTTGCAGCCAGTGATGAAAATAAGATTTTCCACCTTTTTTGAATGTTTATAATAAAAATAAAGTCAAATTGTGCATAAGAAAACTACTCAATAAACAAAATTACAATTTAATCAATTATTATATATCTGCACGAGTTATTTATTCAGATGACTAATATCAATTATAATCTTCATATTGATTTTGAAGTAACGATGGATTTGGAAACATTCCTTTATCTTGGATAGATTCTTAATCTACATTTATATATTATTGTATTATATGTACTAAGTTGGAGAAAGGTTTAGGGGTTGGACTAATAATTCGTATAATTCAAGAATCGCTAGACAGAAATCAAGGCGTTTTGTCTACACGAGAAATTAAAAAAATTGAATATTTTTAAACGTTTTACTTTCAAAAATCAAACATAATAAGTTCTTTGTCTGTCTATCCGTTCGTCCATATGTCTATCTGTCCCCATAACTTAGTGTAACATCCGTAGTTTCGTTCGAATTTACGGCTAAAAAAACAGGTAAATAAAAAGGTAAATTTAATGGGAAACTGATACATTACATAGAATTGAAGTGTCATTTTTTTTTATCTAGAAGCAGGTTATAAGGAATTTATATTAACATTTTATATATACATCACCCCATTTTCCTATTGTATTTTATACAATACAATTTTCAAATTCTAGCAGGTCTGCATGGCGGAATTTACCACGTTATCATGAATTTATATGGATATTGTTTTCCATAAACATATGATATAACATATTATTTATGTCTGTTCCATGTAGGCATTAATTACATGAATCGGTCGTAAATATGTTATATAAAATCAAAATGAGTTGATAATATACTAAATAAAAGGCGTGCGTACACATGCGGTGCGAAGCATATTAGACTTTTCCTTTGTTACCATTGCCACGCACACCCAATATTGCCAAGGGAAAATATTACGTAGTTTGTGCGAGAAAATCTTGTACCATTGTGATTAGTGAATCCAACCTTGAGCCAAAATTGCAGTCCGGAATCTCGGTTCTAGTAAATTTTCATTAGATCATCATCGTACATTTAAAAAATAAAAAATAAAAACAAACGATTCAATTCAAAGAAAAAATTAATTATATTTAAGTAAACAGCTAACTTTTCGGATAAAAAATTACTATAATGATAGTGGCGTGCAGTAGACACATACTTTGGTTATGATGTTACCGACTATCAATTTAAAATATGCATACATTCATACACATTATATATATATACTACGGTAATCGGAAATTAGACTGCTTTCAATTATACATTTCTTTTAACTATGCGATAAAAGATAAAATAAATATCAATCAAAATTGTAATTACATTTGGGGTAGAAAAGCAAAAGCAGCAATATCCAAAAAATCGAAAAATATTTTGAATGCACTCAACGAGGATTACTTATTTAAAATGTACTGAATTCTAGATTGTACGTATCTATCCCTTCCAAAATCATGTTTCCTGTAAATTTATAGGCTATGTTTCTTATAAAATCTCGAATTCCGTACATTAAAAATTAGTTATCCACGATGTTTTTTTTTTTTGGATATTGCTGCCTTAACTTTTATACCTCACATACCATCAATGACAATGGCTTCGTAAGTAAACATATTCATATAACGAACTTTTTTTACAAATTACCAGAGAATAATTAATTTATATAAACATAAAAATTTATAGGTATTTTATTAGAGTTCATTAATTGCCAACCAAAGAAGCAAATTGACCGTTGAAATACACAAAAAAAACATTTAGTTTGTCAGAAAATACGGAATAAGTAACATCGTCGTTTCTGAGTGAGGTGCGCGCAGTTCTCACCAACAATTAGATTTTTCGAAAAAACACACTGTATTACAAAGAAATTACTTGACAACTGCATAAAACTCGCTGACGTAAAGACAGAGCGAATATAATACGGCTTCAATTGGAAAATATTCAGTTCAGTACGACTTTCTTACAAATTCACAGAAGCCAGCTTCACGCGAGATTTGGAATTTTCTATATTATATTCATTTCACTGAAAATAAATTGATGCTTATGGAAATAGTTGAAGTAAAAATGTTAAAAAAATTGAACGAACGTCCATATTTTTCGGCGTCTTTTTAGTTTAGACAGTTAAATAGACTAATAAGGCGGCCCTCGTAGCGCAGTGGGTATGACATTGGCTTCCCACATCGAGGGTTCCGGGTTCGATCCCTGTGAAGTCCCAATTTTAATCTATGTGATATACTCGAGCCTGGGTGTTTTGTGATGTATTTCGTTTCTGTAAGTGGGCCTCCTGGCCTGTTGAAGCGAAATATAAATATATATATATATATATATATGTAAATACCGACAGTTTTAGCTGCTTCACACAAATATGCTTAAATAATTATGATATATTTGAATCAGTAGCAAAGCATCGAAGATTTCATCATTTAGTCTTGATCGAATTTTGGTTCCCCAAAATGAATCCAGAATGTCAAACCCGAAAGATTCTAATTCCGGGATTAATAAATACCATAACCCAGATCGCGATCCCGGAATCTCGAACCGGGGTAGGATTCTCCAAGTGTGATTATAAACTGATTAAATATAATATTGAACATGTACGTGATATTAATGTTAATACCTGATAACAGTTGTGAATCTGATTAAACGATATTAAGTGATGACTTCCCGTTCATCATTTTTTATAACATGAATTATTATCAGGGATTAAAAATATTAATAAAATTGTAAATAATCAAGTTTAATTTCCGAGAAAATTAGTTAAAACACTTCCTAGTATTTGTTTGAAAAACATATGTTCGATAGCTCATAACTTAATAACATTATTTGTAGTTGCTTGGTTGATAAATTAAAGGATCATTTGTAATTAATATGGTCTGAGCGAAAATTAGAACCCTTGTTAAAAATTATGCAATTTGCATATCCCTATTACCGATAATGTACTCTAATACTGTGTTTTTACATCACTATGAAAAAATTATCAGATATCAAGGATGAGAATATTCATCAGTCATGTAAAATAGCTATTCTTTTCATTTCGAGCATTTTATTTTTGGCTAGTGAAGAAGAACTGCAAAGTTTCCAAATAAAATTATAGAAATAAAACAATATTTAGAAGAAATAGCTGTATCTACTCGGATCAGAGCGATTATGAAAGAATTTAATATTGTCTCGGGATCGGGGCTGTGGGAGCAAATGAAACACTAAAAATATTTAAACCTTTATTTATTACCTACACAAAGTTACTGGACACAAATTTAATCGGAACGACACTGTTCTTAAATTCGATAAATTGTTTCTAGAATATTTCACACAGGTTCGCACTAAATTACGTCACTAGAATCTCCGTAGCACTTTTCGTATGTGGGTTGTGCACGCTGCGGGCCACGCTGAGTCGCCGCCGCACGGTTCGCTATTATCCGTGTCGCTACAACCATCCCCATCTGTCGTCGCTTTTATACATGAATGTTATGAGTTCGCGATGCAACGAGAACGTTCCATTAGTTTGTCCATATTTCTAGTGATTTATAGTTTCTTCGAGAATAGAACTCCTGGTGAAATCCCAGAAAATCTATATGATTTTTGAATGTTTTGTGATGTGTTTTGTTTCTATAATTGAACCTCTTGGCCTGTTGAAACGCAAAAATATGTAAATAGCCCAGTTGATTCTATATTCATGTGAACCGAACGAGAGACTTGGATAATGCGCAGTTACCATTGTTTAAGACTCTCGTAACAATATGATGATCTTCAGACAGATTATGTATTAATATTTTAAATCATCACATTAAGCGTAGGTATCGGCAGACTTTATTAGAAATATTGATGCAACTGATACTGCCCTGCCATTCAGTAAGAAGTTAAGTCTTAAAGAGTTAATGTGTAGTACAATGACGATATTTAATGTGGCACATTCAATGCATTTTCTCTTTTCGCTATTTCTATGAAAATTTAAAAATAGCTTTGAATAAAATAAACGTAAAAAAACTTAATTCTAAACGTGAATAGATGTTTGAACTATTTATTTGAAAATTAGAGAGACTGAATTTCTCTCCTAACACGATTTCTTCAGCTTCTCAGTTCTAATTAAATATAACTCCTAAATCTTATAGAAATTTTATAATAAAAAAACATACAAATATTATAGATTTTTACATTTTTTAGAATTTATGACGCGAAGTCATGACAAGAATTTTGACACATTCATAACAAGTGAAAAATATCATCAAAGACTTGGCGGTAAATCGTGGTATTATCATGTTTAAGACCAACACAATCGATGTCTGCAGTTTTCTTCGTGTATATGAACACCCAAAGACTTCCATACCTACTTTCCCGTAAAAAAATAAATATATAATTTCGTCTCGTGAGACATGTAATATGTATATGTATATCTTGTTTAAGAATATTGTTTCTTTATAATAGAGCACATATATTTATGAATGTTCTTTTTTAAAAATAATAATGAATTGACAGTATGATAAAGTAACGTATTTTTCTGCGTAACGAAAACTTTTACATTGAATAAATAACCTTTATAATCCATTTCAATCCATCACGTCAAAAATTAAAAGCAGTCACCTGTAGAAATTCGTGCCACATGTATTCCGAATAAACCATACACAGGTGACATTTAGCTTGTTTGCGTAATTTTTCTCATTAAAATGTATCACTTTATCTTCGAAAATTATCGCCGTATTGATAATTTGTCTTCGATTACGTCTGTATAGAATGAAGAACGCAAGACCATCTACTCAGATAATGAGAAAGAAAAATCTTTTATCGCCTATTTATCGATCGTTTTCACGTGCTATCGTGTCATTAAATAATGATCACTGTACATTACTGTACCTACTTTATTTGACATCGCATGTTGCATGCGTTCAAAGTCTAATTGCGCGCTGGTATTTAAATATTATATATCTTTGATAACTACACGTAAATTATTTTAAATAGATTTCAAAGGTAAAGTATTAAAAATCTCAGGAAATTATAACTTAAGTCTTGGCTATTGTACGTATTGGTAAGAGGGAGACAATGAAACAACGGTACATAGACACAGTGGGGCATAGCCCGTTTGGTATAAAATAATGGTGACCAAGGCGTCATCGCCAGCATATCACCTCTACGGTCACTGAATGACTCCAGACTGATTTTTGCTGCATTTCATGGCGTCAAATTCGTCGTTATATATTCTATAAAGATTAATGTTCAGTCTATCTACCAGGAATTTTATCACGGTTATTAATGACCTATGTAATAGTGGATTCAAAAATTAAAACAAGATTCTCTCTCATAAAATACTTACATAAATATATATATTTTAAATATTAATTCAATACAGAAACGTGTCCTAGGACTCAATGAGTCCTAGGACACGTTTATAAATTAAAAAGAATTATTCCCGAACATAAATTACCTTATTAATATAATGTTTAAGCCATTTTTCATTATATTAGTTTAGTATAAAAATTTGCTGTTGTAAAATTATGGAAAAAAATTTAAAACCAACTATTTGATAAAAGTATCATAAATTTGCCCGACTTTATCCAATTGTACGAGGCAAATTAGGTCAGATGATTAAGCAACATTAAAAATTTATATCTAGTTGCAATTATAAAAAAAGATAATCGATAAAAATAATCGTTATAATAATAAAAACAATTCACATGCGTGGTGGAATGAAACTGTGGGGACAGGATGAAAATAATAAAACAACTATTAAGAGGTAACTAAAAAAATATGTGATACTTACTTTTGAATAAATGTAAGTCTGAATGGGGAGTATTTTTATTTTTGTTTCAGCTAAAATTCTTTTGCGAAATGACAGCACAAAACTTCTTACCTGTTTTTAGATTGTTTGATCGCATTTGACTCTCGATCTTCATACTTGTAATGGGATAATAATTTTTATCATTTCGAATGATGCTTAACATAATAGGTGGCCTGCTTAAACAAAAAAGGTAATCATAACAATATTTTGAAATTAGTTGCCCTAAACGTTAGATACCCTACTACCTACTATGTCCCCTCACCCCTGTACAGTGAAACTTTTTATTGCAGGGTAGTATTGAGGTGAAATGATCGTGCATGGCCATTGAAGTTATGTAAGGGCTAAGAAATTTTCTAGAAACTGCGACCCTCTGCAACAGGTAGTTTTTATGTATATTCAAACTACCTCAAATGTTTGAGATTTTCTGCTTCAGAACAGAAAATCTCGCATTTATTTCTCATATCAAGTTACGCGTGTGAAAATTGTTTAATTAGCTTTCTTTAATTACGAAACCTGTGAAATGTTCACGCGTTATAACTCGGCATTAGAATTTATACTCGGATCTCATTTCATTTAATTAAATATACGTAGGTACCGGAACATTTCTTCCCCGAATTGAAGTTCGTGATCCTGATTTTGTGGTAACCTCCGCTTGGAAGGTTAACATTAATTTTAAAAATCAACTGCGTACAATAAGTACTCTCGTAGTTGTATGAACATATTGCGTGTATGTGTTACGTATACTCGTACAGTACAATGAAGGAAGAAAGAAAATAAATGACATTTAATTAGTTTTGTAATTTAAATTTCCATCTGTTAGAAAAAGGTTAATAAGGTTTGAAGTTTACGTAGGTAGATACTAGGTATAGAAGAATGTATTTATTTGTTCAATTTTAGTACTGAATTCGCACATAAGTTCTTAACTCTTGTATGTAGTAGAAAGTTTAGTTTGATTAAAATTTAAATTGAAATATTTTAACTTTTGAATAGTCGCTACAATCGAACAGTTTTGTAGTTGCTTTTCAGATACATAAATTTAAAAAAGTGTTTTAAAGGTGTATTTGATGGTTATGAGTTCTATATAAAATATATAGTGATAAGTAACTTTGTACGTTAGTTTAATTAATTAATCGGCATTCAATAAATCCTGTATTAAATTTCAGCGTTTCCTTTAATTCCTCCTGCCGCCACGACACGTGACAATATAATAAATATGGTTACGTCATTCTGCTTGCACAGCTTTTGTCGGTCGGATGCTTGTTACTACGGTTTCTTGTTCGAATTGTATTCATCTAATGGCGCCATCTCCTATCGGAGGTCGGCTATCATTCTGGCGATTACAGCTTTATTTACCGCCGCACGGAACAACTCAGTCGAGTTATACTTATACCAGTCCTTCAAGCTATGCAGCCATGAGATACGGCATCTTACTGCGTTTCTTTTACCACTTATTTTGCCCCGGATGATGAATTGGTTAAGACTATATTTTGGTCCACTCATAATATGTCCGAAATATTCCATATTTCTAGTCTTGATAGTTCGCAGCACTTCTCTATCCATATGCCGGAGGAATTCAATCATCACTCTATCCATCCAAGAAACTTTCAATATGTATCTATAGTTTTACTTATCTATATCTATAGTTGTACGTATTATATTTCTTATACACATTGTAGAACATTTTCAAACCATTATGATTCATTAAAACGCAGATTTGACTGGGGTCTCGTTTGTATCACTCTCGGGTGCCCTAAGGTTAAGGCATATTTAAAAAAAATACTTATAATTAACTTTAAAAATTATAATAATTATAAATATTCTAGAGCTGATTGTAACTTTAATGTGCGGGGAGTGCAGTTGGCTGTTGTACAACAACTTTCTGTGTAAAACAAATCTGTTAGAAAGTTTTGTAGCAAAGCTGAGGCGAACATTTTATAAAGAGGAGAGTATTTCATATCAAAAGGTGTCCGTTTGAACTTTTCGCTCTCCAATATTTCCGGTAACCAAGAAGAAAGTTCAATTCAGAAACCCGATATGTACCGAGAGTACCTACATCGACATCCCTTCGCGATTCAGGTTTCGCGTAGAAATATTTTTTTCGGTTTCTCGAACTTTGTGTGTCGCATTCCTTGACTTTCGTAATGTTCGAAAGGCTCGGGATAATATTATTACGAAGATACCGTAATTATTAAATATTAATACCGTAAGAAATTTCCGGATGTAGACATACTCGGTATTGTACGGAGATAAACACAGAGGCGGTTCGGTATGCCAACTAGGCAGTCGCCTAGGGGTAAGAAAATGGGGATGTGATATTCGAGGAAGAATAAAATAAATATCACTGATACAATTCTCTCGCGAATATTGAATCCCAGCTTTATTCATTCAAAGAAAACTCTCCTCTTATACATTGTGTAAAGTAGCATCCTGCAATTGAAATGTCTAGGGTACGGAAAGTACTAAAATTCATCATCAGGAGAGCGTCCTATCACAGCGGAGGTACAGGCGGGGATGAAGGCCGGTTCGGCCTACTCCTCTACCGTGATAGGACGCTCACCTGATGACGCTGAATAAGACATCAGCGAAACGTCGAAATTTCTCTTCTCAGTAAAATACACAGTTCGTATAAAATATTCGTTTCATTTAACACTTAAATATGTCCAACGACCGTAATAATAACCTTAACTCTTTATTACCTAACATAAGTTGATTTTTACTGAGCTTTTAAATATTTGTGCGTGCACACGAGGCCACAATCGCGTTTCTTTCGTAATTCGGGCGTTTGTGAAAACTGGCACATCACCTTAAAAAAGAAAAGTACGAAAAAAATGACGATTCTTTTACATGTCGGTTCCTAAAGAATAAGTAATTATTTACTTTTAAAAAAGAAAATTAAGTAAAGACGGAAAAAAAATTAAGTTTTTATAAAATAAGTTTTTCTCTTTTCGGATTTTATTTCCAAAACAAGACAGAATGAGCTGGGCTGCTTTTGGCAAACTCAAACATATTTTCAAAAACAAAGCGATCCCAATTAGCCTAAAAAGAAAAGCCTTTGAATCATGCATGCTGTCAGTGATGACGTATGGAATGGAGACAATGGCCCTTACCAAGAAAAGTGTAAAAAAGCTCAAATGCACGCAACGATCCATGGAGAGATCCGTGCTTGGAGTAAGCCTAAGAGATAGAATAAGACGTGATGAAATTAGGCACAGAACTAGAGTATTGGATATCATGGATGTAGCGAAGCTAAAATGACAATGGGCAGGGCATGTTGAAAGGCAGAATGCTACAATGTGGACTCCTAGAGTTCTGAAATGGATACCTTGCGAGAAAAAAAGAGGCGTAAAAGAAGACCTCAAAAGAGATGGGCCGACGATATACCCGCTGTGGGGGGGAAGAAATGGCTACAACTAGCAAGGAAGGATGGGAGGGTATGAAAGAGGCCTATATCCTGCAGTGGAGAGATGAAGGCTGAAGAAGAAGAAGAAGAATTTAAAATAAGTTACGAACACTATAGGAAGTAACGGATAGACAGACATTGAAATTATTATTATTGGGATATAGTACTTCTGTTATGCTTTGTGTTAGACTACCATTAACCAGCAAAATGTTTCTACGATGACTGTATAGGGTTTAGTAAGCAAATTTGGGGCCAGGATTTCGTTTATTTCCTGGACGCATACATCCCTACACGCCTCTGCAGGTGAAATATTCTGAGAGCTGTAAAGAAATGCGTATTACAAAAATAAAAAAATAATATAACATAGAAGTTTGTACAATCATTTTTTACTGATATGATTAATGATTTATTGCGACACAATTTATCACAATATTACAAAAACTTCCAGAATATTAATAATAGAAATACTATAATCTCTGTATTATCGAAAACCCAGTTTCACTTCTACGTATTGTTTAAAGTATTTATGGATTATGATTTCAGTAAGGATAAAATAAATAAAACATAAATTTAGTCTGTATCAGTGTTTTATCTCGCCAATTAAGATCATTTCCGATGAATTTACTTCGAATGCAATTGTAAAGAATCGCATTTTAAGTAAAAAGAACACTGCAATATTAGCATTTAAAAATATTATATTTTAAAAATAAATAGGTATTGATATCCAAGGTGTACTCACAGAAAACATTAAGTCAAATTTTGATGATTTCTGTTATAAATAAATATAACGCATTTTGTCATAGGATATCTGGTTTTCAAGATAATAAAATCGTATTGAACTTCTTAGTCTCAACTCATGTTATACTTTCTGCTAGTACAATTTTTGCTGCTATAAAGTGCCATAGATTATTATTCAAATTAAACTGTTAACAAAATTTAATTCTCTGCGAAACGCTATTTCGTATCAATTAAAATGGCACGGTGTCGAAGAACAAAAATTATCTTTAAATTTTACTAGTTAAAGGGAAAATCATACAGGTGTCTTTTGTTTTATTTCTTTTTATTATTTAGTTGACAGACGATAATATGTTTCTAAATCGATTCATAATTTTCATATATATATATATATGGAATAAAAGCGAAGGCAGCAATTTAAAAAAAATTAATGCAGTCATCGAGGATGACTAATAAAAAATGCACTGAATTCGACATTTTATAGGAATCAAAGACTATAAATTTATTGGAAACATAGTTTTGGAAGTGATATATACATATGCGTTTAAACTGTTAATTATTAATAAAGTTTTGCAAGATGATTGTAATAATAAAAAAGAATCAATAAAAAATTTAATCCAGACTTCGGTACGTTTAAAATTAGTAATATTCGGTTAATGTATAAAAAATTAGTAAATTTTGAATGCGGTTATTAAATAATTTTTTAACCCGTATGTAAATATCAATTAAAATAATCACACCCAAGAAGTAAAATTTCTACCGCGCGTACATGAGTACACGTTCCTTCAATTTTTGTCAATTCATGTCCCCTGACTACGCTGTTTTACAGCAGGAGATTTTAGACAGGCGGCGTTGTGCATGAGTTGAGGAAATAAAATTAATACTATTATATTGTTTTACGTTTTTCTATTTTGTTTTGCAGTACTTCTACATTCAATTAATTTAACGACAATATTTTTCGTGTCTTTCGATCATCACATCTTTCGAGTCAAATCTCGAACCCCCGACTATTCAAAAGTCTTCTCCTCTCGTTTCTTGTTCCATTCAATCTGCTTGCTTGATGGCTGCACTTTGTGATAATACACAACTCGTATATCTCTGATGTAATTTGATGGTTCAACAGAAAGTACGATTACAATTTGTCTTTGGATGTGACTTGTGCGGAAGTTCATGTACGGTGCGAACCTTGCAATGTTCAACACAATATTATTTTTATTCATAAATAAAAATACTTCTCATAAAATTCTGTTTATTCAAAAATGAACATTTTTCGGGGCCAATGGTCCATCAGGATACAACATGTACTAAAAATTAGTATTGGAAATATAGAAATTAATTAAAAAATATATATGGGAGTTGAATAACCAATTAGGAACTAATGTGAAAATAAATTTAATGTTAACTATTTGCAAAAATGGTTTTGTTTATTTATAATAAATATTTAATTTGCTATTAATACTAATTTATCTCAATTTAATCCTTTATTATTATTAATATTAAAAAAAAAATTATGAGAACACGGAATACTACGATTTTCAAACTAAGCCAAAACGTTTGTGCTATGAAAATTGGACTAACTTTCTCGTGTCCTGGAACCACCTCGAACTACCGACCACTTGATCTCTAGGCGCGCATCATGAATACTAGACCTACAAGCTACTCCGTTTTGTAAATTTCCAAACCACTGTTCATATCAACAGAATGGATTGTTTCCAACGGGTGATTACAAAATTTAGAATTGTTATTGCTGTTTAAACATCCTAAGTGCTCTTTTATTCTAATATCAAAATTTGTACAAGTTTTACCAATACAAAAATGATTGCAATCATTATAAATTTATTACTAAACTTGTTATTTTATATATTATTCTTTAATTTATTATAAATATAAAAAGCTGATTGTATAGAATTTGGGATGGTTTATAATTATTGAATATGATTATTTAGAAATACGATCAATGCTTTTCAATATCAATTATTGATGGGTAAACAAAAGAAAAAATTATATTTTTATTTGGCGTATTACCTTTTATTTCAGCATAGTAAATATTATTAATTGCAATTTGATAATATTAAATCCAATGTTGAAGTTATTTACAGATAAGGGAACATTAACTAATCTACTAAGCATAGAATGAAAATACGTATATTATTGTTTTATTTTACCTACACTCAACTACCCCCAACCCGATTAGATTAAAGGGGTTGAAGAAAAAGTACATTCAACTAACGGCCCGTATACACGGAGGGAATTTTTATGAAATTATCACAGCTTTTTCGGAGACGACTCTCGGCTTTCCTTGACCCAGTAGTACCTATGCACGCCATGTCTCGGAGATTTGCCTCGCTTCACGCTTATTATACGTAATATGTTAAATGTAACTCCATTGACCATTCACGTTTCATTTATCAGTTGATTAAAAACGGAGGAAATATTGGTAATTAAATGCCATTTTTTATATGTATAAGGGTTAACAAATTTTACATATTACAGTTGGATAACTTAGACATTTTGAATATAAGAAAAAAATGTTAATAGTTATTTGAATATTATAAATAACTAAGTCCTATGATAAGAAAAATATCTTTTAAATTTGTTTTCATATTAGTACCTTATTATTTATTCAACTCTCATATATTTATTTTTATTTTGTTATTGTCTAAACTTCGATTTTTGATTTTAATTTTTAGTAACGTTATATCCTTATGAAGGCATCATTATATTTTCAACAAATAAGTAGTGAAGTTAATTCTTATCAATAGGCATGATGACAGATTTTGAAATAACATTCTATATTGTAGGTAGGTACACGTTTTCTTTGCCGAAAATAACATTATTTCAGTAATAAACTAAGTTTTTACGCAAATAATTGCATTTTCATCTACATATTTTTAATTTCACGCAAAAACGTCCGCAGCTGTCATTTCATCTACGTTACGTCAAGCCTCAGTAAACATTGCATTGTGTCTAAGGCAACGGTTCAAAGACACGGTGATGGGTACTGAGGCGTGACGTCATTCGCTCTGACCAGTGTTTCGGTTAAAATGGTGGATTGCACAATTTTATACTTTTATTTTATTAAAAATGTTATTAATCTCAATGTGTATATTAAAACAGGATCATTTTTTAGAATCCTTTCAAAATATTTTCTTCTCTAAAATCACCTATTCTTCAATTCTTTAATACTGTCATCATGACTATTGTATAAATACCTTCGATTTGTTCAACGCTATAGAATAAACAGTCGGAGAAATTCATGATTTTTTGTAATCATTTTAGCGCAAATGTCGATCAGCGTAAGCTGGATTGAATTTTTGACTCTTCCTACCGATCTCAAGCTGAGTTTTCTCTAGACCAAAATGTCAGCACCTGTACATTGTATTGAGATTTATTTTATCAAAATCTCTGGCATATCTCATCTTTGACATGAGCCATAAAATTTTTATATTCTATGTATATGACTCAAATTATTAAGACTGCAATAAAATAAGACGGTACGTACTTAGATATTCGCAGTAAAACTTATGATAACAAGTTAAGATTTACGATATCCCTTGACAGTTTGAGACAACGACTTTGCCTTTTGTAAGTATCTAAAATACTTAAAACTTGGTTATAACTACGTAATAACATAATATAATACCTGTTAATCTTTTTTGACGTTTTCAGAAATTTCTTATCATTTTCATGATGTACTTAAAACGTGGAAAAAATTGATATACCTTGAATCCGGCAATTCGGCACATTATTGTATTTTCACTTTTTTTCAAAGGGGCTGTCGAGTTTCATTCGTAGAAATATTTTCATTAACTCCGTACGTGGAATGTGAAGTAGCTACTAGGGATTTGATGTTTTTAGGTCAGTAAATGCAAAAATAAGCTACGAGACAATTTTCGAGCTGAGCTGGACTGTTTTTTATTATTATTTTATTTTTTTATATATTATATTATTAATTTATTCAAGTAGCTTGTTAGTGTAATAGTCATGAGGCTCACATAATGAATCGGTGGTTGGTGGTTCGAACCCCATTCCAGGACATATAACAGCTAGTTAGTCCTATTTTCATAGCACAAGCATTAAGCGCATTTTGAAAATAGTGAGAATGTTGATGTTCTTGTAATCGCGTTAGTTTTTAGAATGATTTAAATAAAATAATTAACTCCACCCACAACCATCGGTTTTTGTAAATGTAATTTTGGTGGATAAATTTGGCAGCAGCGTTGACAACTACATACGCGGTTGTTGAAGCGCTTATCCTTCAAAATTTGTTGTATCTGTTCGTGTTGGGTCTTAGCAGGTGCTCTCTGTTCCTGCTGTGTTCAACACTCGCCTCATTCACGTTCTTAACCATCCTTTCCTCTCTCATATGTTTCATATGACCAAACTATCTCAGTGATCCTTTCTTTATTTTTTCTACCACGCTACGGTCAGTATTACATTCATTTCTGATTTATTCATTCCTTACTCTATCAACCATTTTTCAGATTTACAGATCAGATTTCCACACATGCGCCTAAAGTCCGCATTCCTACCGCGTTCAGCCATCTTTCATTCCTCTTCTGCTAATACTAAATACGTCACAGTTGGTACCAGATCTTCATTATGTACCGTTAGTCTTGCTTCATTTGACACATTCAAGGCGCGATTTACTTTCATTCCCGTAGTCACTCTCCTTTCGATGTTGTTCTCAGCTTTTCCATCTCTAATAAACATATTTCCCAAACAAACAAACTGGTTCAGTTATTATACGCATTCATTGCTTACCATCACATCACACTAAGTTATTCTTTCATCTCTATCGAACACCATCCTTTTCGATTTGCTGATATTCATCAGAAGTTCGGTCTATGTGCATATTAGGATTTTTTTTTTCAATTTTCGAATTTCATAGTATGTATTCGAATATTTGATAGCTGGTATTTTTGAATCGCTCAGTGACCTGCAAATATAGGGATGTCAAAAAGATATATTCATTGCATTTAAACATAGCATTTGTAATTAAGTTCTATCCTTCTAATATTATAATAACATACCGAGCATTAGAATTACATCACACTTAAGTTCATTTTGAAAGTAATACCTAGCCTTGTTCGGACAATTTCAGCTTGTTTTTTTTTAGTAATTAAACATAAAATTTCTCGCAATTTTTTATTTGATGACGATTATAAATAATCTAATAAAAATATATTAAAAAGAAAATAACACTTTGCAACTTCTGAAAATTCATTGAAAACCAATATTCCCAGAATATTTGAGCGAGCCAAAGGTGCACTGAAATTACAACGTAATTTGCATTTCCTTGCCTATTTAAGCGTGATGTAAGTATTGATAACTATTATTTTTTCACCATACACAGTGATAAACTAGTGGCCATAGTGACGCACTCTAATGCAGCCATCGAACATTTTATTTTGAATCTAATTTTTATAATGATTCCCAACGCATACTTACTCGCCTATTACTCATAGATTTGTAAATTAAGATAAATTATACAAGTCTCACAGAGACGAAGCTATGTGGGAAAAGTGTATGAAAGTCTTTATAGGTTTTAGATGTATTATAGAAGTTATTTTTTATATGGGACAGTAGGTATGGAAGTCTTTTTTTGGGTGTTCATAGAGCTTACGACCTCTCATACGGCTGGCTTAAGTGATCGCTTTACACAATATAACGTCCGCCGATTCCACACATGATCGACTACCGCGTCTATAAAATCTTCATAGGATGGCTACAGGGCTTATGACCTGTATCAGCTGGCTTAATTATTACTTTTAGATAATACAACGTTCATAAATTAATTTTCAAAATTTTTGATAATGTTTCAAATATTTGAGGGGCCTTGCTAGAGACATCTATGGTCCTTCCCATGACATGGTATAGATAGGTTTTGCCGCTGGTATTGATACCCGTGTTCTTCTTTAAATGATGAATATATTTGTGTTTGCAGAAAATGAGGCTGTCCCTGCACATGGCCGTGGCCGGAGTCGCCCTGTGGCTGGCGCTGGCCGCCGGAGCGCGCTCGCTGCCCAGGGCCAAGCAGCCCCGAGCCACCCGCGGCTTCAAGAACACGGAGATGATGACCGCCAGGGGCTTCGGCAAGAGGATGAACCTGGAACCCCTCCAGAGTGAGTAGGACTCCGATATTTGGTTCATCCAGAACAAGCCGTTTTTTTATATATTTCGATATTTTATTTCAATACCAAGTACGGATATAAAAAGAAAAACTGGCCTATTCTGAAATTTTTAATGCTTATATTTTGGCGATTATTGCCCCAACACTAAATTTTAATTTTTTTTTTTTAATAAACAGACCGTCAATAAGTCTATATTGATCCTGATCATTGATCCTAGAATGTAAAAAGTATAAGTATTTTATGAACATTTTGAATATGATATAATTACGCAATTCGCTTTTTATAATAAAATAAACTGTAGATATATAATATTCAGAACATAATAGAGACTGTCACAAATCAATAAATATATTTAATGAATGAGTTCTGGGTTAACAGGTTTTTACACAATACATTTTTAATGATAAATTTATAATAACTAATGTCTTAATGATAAAATAAATTGTAAATAATATATTTTATTAATATATGTAAATAATATACATAAAAAATAAAAAAATAAAAAAAGTAAATAAAAAATAATATTAAAAAAATAAATAAATAATAAAACAAAAGTAGACTGGATGTATGTTTTTATGGCCGTCTAATTACTCGAGTTATATTTACGATTTTAACATTTTTAGATAAAAAATTTGGAGTTCAGTCGTGAATCTAAATGGCATAATTTTTTTTCAGTAAAGAGACATACAGACACGTTGATAATATTAAAAAAAAGTGTTTAAACTTTATTTGTCGCTCTTGATCATGTCACGAGATTATCTTTTAAGTATATTATTATACATAAAATTTATTATAGGTATACATTTTATATATAATATATAAAATATTAATACATAATTTAGTATAAATTAAATTTATTATATTACATATATTATTTTAAGCCAATAAGTTTCGATGCGTCGTAGAGATTGAATCACTTTTAAATGTGTCTTGCAAGAATCACAATAATACTTGAAAATCCTAAGTTCATATATGGTTTCTATAATATTAATGAATAATTATAGCCAAATCACATCTCCTTTCTTCTTCTAGATTGGCCAGTCTAATATTGTGAGATTCTAAGATCCCAGAATTCTAAACATCCGCACATCTACGTCAATAACCCATTATGCTTTTAGTCTAAGCTCAGCCATTAAATTTCACTCTCCTTAAACAGAAGTTGTTCAAAAACAAATAAAAGGTAGAAATATTCTTTCCAGATTTTTCAAATTTTTTGTTCGAATTTGTTCCGAAGTCTATTTATGTTCTTAATGTTATGTTTATCTTTCGCTTAAAGTTTTTTTTCTGAAAAGGGTTGGCAAACAGCTCAAATTAGCGTAATTCTCTTGGATATTTATAGTTCCGAATTTGAAAAATTTGAGGTATTCAAATATTTGCCCAAATTACTCGAACAATTCAAAAAAACTTTTATAAACTCTTTTCGTTTGTATACAATTGTACGACATTTGTATTTGGTTCCTGAAATCCTGAAATTTAGAATTGTACAGAAAATAATAACACAATAAATTCAAATAAAATGAATCAATTAATTAAAAATACTGCCCTAAAAATTCTTTGCCTTTGACTGGTGCATAGTTTATTAAACCAATATATTTTGGTTTATATGTTAAACCAAAATAATTTATTTTCCGGGGAACATAACACTATTTCGACATAATAACAATCTACGATTACGAAAAAATTAAGACTTTTATAATATTGTATATCTATCTGGTCTAGTACAAACGATTTATTTTTTATTCCATCTCGAACAGCTTTCAACTTTGAATTACAATGATATTGTAATACACAAACAATATAAATTATTAATCACTACTGTAGCTTAGAGAGGGGCAGACCCTCTCATTATCAGGTACTAACTAAAGTACTATTGTAATAATTAATAATATTGTAATAATAACTAAAGTACTATTTTAAACTATGGTAGTGATTAATAAATCATATTGTATATTACAAAGTAAAAAAAAAAATGAATACATTAATATTTTACGCGTGACCGAAACAGTTGATTGAGAATATAAGTTATATTATACTTATGATTGAAGAATATAAGTTATGTTATATTATATATTATTTGGGTCGTACTTAAGATATTATCTAGAGTTGAGTAACCTTATGTAGTAATTGTGATCTCGTGGCTGCCAGTGGCATGCAGTGTGAACAAGAAGCGTGACTTTTATTTAAATATTTTTTGAGAAAAAAATCGAAATTTAGTATTTATCTGGCAGAATATTATGAAATACCTACTAAAACCTGAATAATATTTTTATTATTGTGATAGGAATATTACGAGATATATCTCTTATTTCGGTTACTTTTCAAAGTATATTTTTAGAAAAAATTCCTGCTTCTTGCTCTCACTGCACGCCCCTGGTGGCTACATATTTCCGGCTCAAGGTAATATATTTTGAAACTTCCATCGCTTCCCAGGTGTACACCACGCAAGTAATATAATCTGAATATTGTTAAGCTGTCAAGTAGGTAGATACATATTAGCACAAAATACTTATGCAATATTTTCATCTCACTCATGTTACATATACGACTGAGAATTGAATTTGTATGCGACAACTGAACACAACAAATATAATAAAAATTTCCTTACTTATTCAGTAACGATACTCCATTCTCGTATATTACAAATATATATGTAGTAGGTATGAATATAAATAAATACCTATCTTCACGACACGGATATGTACGTACCTACTATATATTTATTTAATCGTATTTAAAGTAAAATTATATTATAAGTGGCAAAATATAAAATAGCCAATAAATTTAAAGGAAACATGATTTTGGAAGGGATAGATACATAAAATTTAGTATACAATACATTTTATATTAATAATTCTCGGTGACTGCATTCATTAAAACATTTTTTTTATTTTTTTGGATATTGTTGCCTTTGCTTTTGTACCCCAAATATGTACTTTTCTATCCAGTGAGAGAGGCACATGTGGTGGACGCACATTCTTTGTATTGCCAGTTTGAAAAAATAGCAAATACAAGTTTTTCCGACTATAACATCTCTTATCTACGGTATTAGTATCTGTCAAAATGGCGTCTTCCGATATTCATATTTAATTCAATTTAATAAATATAAAATCGCTGAATAGCTAATGTAATTTTTATTATATAACAATACAAACGTGGCATTTCACACAATGTTTATAAACATCATTTAGTAAATGTGACTTGAGTTCCAAAATTCTTAATCTGATATACATTTGTATAATATGCAATCGTAAATCTGTTCTCATATTCGTATATTTTAATTAATTCATTTTATATTTTAACAATATTACCATTATTGATACATGTGAGAACTTAATACAAATAAAAAAAATATGCTCATTAGCAAACATAACGCAGTTGACAATGAAAATCTTTATATTGCTAGAACGAGATTAAGGAAGGTACAAAGTATTGCATGGTTGGGCTGCAATGTAAATGAACGATGGGATCCTTCTGTTAATAAAATGCTGCATTAAGCAAGCTCGTGGAACCTTTGTCCATATGAAAATGATATTATGATATTTTGGAGTCATAATCTTAATCTTCGATTACGAATGCGAAAGGTCAGATACTGAGTCCTCTCAATATTCTCTTACGGAATGGAAGCATAGACACTTATCGAAAAATTTATAAGATGACTTGAGGTATTCGAGATGTGGATCTTCGGAAGAATTCTCAAAATAAGGTGAATGGACATAGTTACGAATGAAGATGTTATGGTTCGGATGAATAAAGAAAAAGGAGTAATTAAAGTAATGAAAATCGGAAAACTTCAATATCTCGGACATGTGGTGAGACATCCAGAGAAGTACGAGATACAACATCTCATAATGCAGGGAAAGATTGCCGGAAGTCGGGGCCCTGAAAGAAGGAGAACATTATGGTGATTTGACCAGTCTATTGTAGAGCTATTTTGAGCCACATTAAATAATATAATAATAGCCAACATTATAGCCAAGGTCCGTTGAACGGATAGGCACGAGAAGAAAAATGACTCCTATACGATCATCAACAACGACTCTCCTAATTTCGAATGTCCGTATGTCTATATGTAACTCGCTCAAATTACGCTAGAATTACAACAACAACATTAAAGATGACTAGCAGCTAATGAGACGCGGGTTTCCGAGTGGGACACGCAAGGGTCGTTATTAATTATAATGTTTTTAATTATAATCAAAATGTTAATTTTCACGGATTTACGGCTATTCTCTCACTAAATGTTACAACTCCATTAGAAAACTGAGTTCCAGAATTTGTTTTATACTGCATAGAGCCTTAATCATTTTTTAATGTTTAGGACATTACCAACGTTCAGATTTCGTCACCTTTGGTCATATCAGGACTTGACTCTTTCTATCACATGAATTCTGACAATCTTTTATTTACCCGTTTTCTATATCCATTTTAAAAGAAAATCTATTTAAATATTTCTCAATAAATCAATTTCATGACAGTTTAATGTACAATCCAGAAAAAAAATACATACAGGGTAATTTTTCATGTGTTGCATATTTCTGTATTTCTAAATTATTATATATTTTTACTAGGTATGACAATGGGACCGACAGACAATTTCCTGGACGTATTGGAAGCCCCTCAGGAACATGGATTCGTCGAGCGAGCAGGGATCGAATTTGAAGACAAGATGCCCGAAAAGTAAGTCAGCTCCAAATATTATTAATAAGACTTAAATTATAAATATTCACAAATTACTCTACAAGGGTGAACCGCCTTAACTCTTCCTTAGTCAAGCACTAACACGTGTTTATCAAGCCAATTCATATTTTAGCTAATATTTAAAAAAAACTTTTGATCTTTGAAATTAATGTGAAAAACCAATCATATTTTCGTGCATTCCGGCGAATAAATATCATTGACAGCATGACGGAATGAGCTCATACATTAATTTCACAGTGAAAATTATTAAATAAAAATAGATTTGAATTTTTTTTGATGGATGGGATTTGATTAATGTTATGAATATTATCAAATTATTAATGTATTAATGTAATGTAGACGGAAATAGATCACACATTAATTTAACAGTGAAAATAATTAAATAAAAATAGATAAGATTTTTTTTTGATGGATGGGATTTGATTAATGTTATGAATATTATCAAATTATTACCGTATTTAATGTATTTATAACCTTAGTTTAATTATTTTATTAATATAATAAAATAACTGCATTTATAATCTTTTTTCACCTTTAATTCCCGATGTTCAGAGTGGACGCAGGACATTTTAAAGATATTTAAGCATTTAATTCTCATTTTAAATGCTTAAAAAACTCATATTTCTTACGGGAACACAAGTATGGCTGCGCACGGGTATTTCATATTGCAGAACGGTAAAGGTTAATAGAGGAAGTTAGAGATGTTCATAAATTCGAGTTAAGTCTGTCAAGGGCTGGAGGCTACGAGAAGCCTTTTCTGTAAGCGTCTTATAAAATTAAATGCAAATTAAGCATACCTTGACTGTACTAGGTGCAGTCAATACTGCTCGAAGTGTAAATTATTTAAAATTAACAAACGAGTATATAATATAAAGAACGTAGGAGAAATAGTTGGTTCGCGGTAGTGGAATCTGAAACCGAAGAAATGAGGAAAGGAACAAATAAAAACCGCCTTGTAATGAACTCAAGAGGCCGATTTCATTTCATGAATTTGAACTGCCGTATTCAATTTGGACCGTTCTGAATTTGGCCAGTAAATCCGCAGAATTTTCGGACGGTAACTTAGTTTCGGACACGTAACACTTATTTCATTACTCGTAGCGTCAGAACGCGAATTGATCTAATAATGAGTTTTTGAAGAGATTGCCAAGATTGCAGCATTGGTTGATTGACGGTCACCAATATGGCAGTACGAGGAAGGATTCCCACCCTACCAGGAGAATCTGTCAGTGTTCAATTAATATCGCTTTAATACTCAGGATCCGGAACGGGACACAGCATAACTTCAAAAATATTTCATAATTATTAATGGTATGGAGTTGAAATTCTTTGTAATCTTAAAAATTATAAAGAATAAAACACCCAAAAAAATGATATTGTGTAGTAACACAATCAAAGGTAGAAAAAAAAGTTTTTTCATAGACAATTGGAAATATTCTATTCTATTACGTCATTCTGCTTGCACAGCTTCCGTCAGCGAGACGCTTGTAAGTGATAAGACGTAAAAATACTACGGTGTCTAAAAAAATTACGACAAATTTAGTTGAATCTTGTATGTATTGTATAAGAAATGAAATGAAAAATATTATAATATATGTTCAAACCGTTGTACTTCAGTAAAGCGCAATTTTCCTGGGGTCACTTTGTACCCCGCTCCGGGCCCCAATCATATTTTCAAAGGCTAAGTATGCAAGTGTCGTGATTGTGCGGCAAGCGAATAAGAGAGGCACGAATAATACTCACAGCCTGTTACACTGAATTTTTGCAAGGATAGTGAACTTCTGATGAATGTTATCAAGTCGAAAGTAATGATATTATAGAGAAACAAAAGAATGACAAGGTGTGAAGCAATTGTAAACCGTAAATGCCTAGAACAAGCGAAAGGAGTTTATGTATTTAGGAAGTATGTTTACTAGGAACGGCAAGCCTGAGGATGACTGCGAGAAATAAGGTGAATGGAATCCTTAATGCTCCTATTGGCAATATGAATCTGTCATTCAAAGCAAGACTAGCGGTTCATTACGGATTTCTGGTACCAACTCTGATATTTGTTTGTATAGCCTGGAGTTGGCAATTAAGGAATGAAAGAATGCGGTGGAAATGCAGTTGCTAAGGAGTATGAGCAGAAAATTAGAAGTTAATGTAACACTGGCAGTGACGTGGTAGATAGAATAAACAAAGGTTCGCTGAAATGGTTTGATCATGTGGGACGTATCAGCAAGGAAGGATGGCTAAGAAAATATATAAGGCGAGTACTGAAGGCAGCAGGTGTAGAGGGCTTCCACAAAAGACCTAACACGATGAGATACAAAAAATATTGGAAGATTAGCCTGAATAGAAAAGATGGATGAAGATGCAAGAGAAGATGTACGATAATTCTTTGGAATAATCTCAGGTAAAAATTATGATACCTATAAAGACATGCAGCTGTATTACATTTCAAAAGTCCCGCTTCTTTAATTATTATGAATCCACCGTAAGGCTCTACAAGTGTTCACTTCCGTTTACTGAAAGTGAGTAAGTATTCCCGTCTCGCTCGCTCTCAGGGAGATCAGATGTCAAAAGGTCCGTAATATTTATTGGAATCTTGACAGATCTCCCGGTTGCATAGTTACGGTTTGTGTTCAAGTTTCTACAACGCAAGAATAAATAACAAAGTTTCGCAAGTTTTACAAGCTCGATCGGTGTAGTGAGATGCACAAAGAATTTGTTTTTTACGTATTTATGAAAATAATAATATTCCTTTTGGTGATTGTTACCCCAACACTTGAATATGGAGAAACGCCTGGACATGTGTCAAATGTCAATATTTCTATTATTGTGACGAAACGCCTAGATATGCCAATATTTGTCAATATTGGCATGTCTATATTTGTATTATTGTGACGAAGATATTGAAATTAATTTTAAAAAAAATTTTCAACAAAATTTCAAATATTTACTCAGGCATAACATTTTTTAATAATCTTCCAATCGAAATAAAAAATATACAGAAAACGAACAATTGAAAAACAAATTAAGAGAACATCTCAATAAAAACAAGTAGTCACCATTACCCTCAAAATCAAAAACATTTAATTCCACTACTTCATCCCATGTATATAAAATAATGTAAAATAATTATATGTAACAATTCAAAGTACCTCGTCCGAGCACAAGAGCAAAGCTCTTAAATGAAGAGGTACTATGTATAACACAATTATTTAAGTTATGTATTTTATTGTTTTAATAGAATAGAAAAAAAATGTATTAAAAATTGTAAAATAAAATAATATTTGAACTCTTCGGATGAAGAAATTAGTAGATGTACGAAACAAACTAATTTCTATTAACATTTAAAATAATATTAGCACCTAATTATATAATATTAATTCAATTTTAGGCAGAACTCCAGATTGTACTGGCTTGTATGCGTAATGAAAGAAATGCGCTTAATATACATGTCGCTTCGACATCAAATAAAATTGTATTTTTAAGAACACCCAGATACTGTGCGACTCCGACACTACAATTCGTGTGTATGTATGTAACATTAAAAAATATTTATATGTCTATTTTGACTTAAAATATTTTATATGCCATTACTGCACAACTGTCGGCGGGTGCTGAAAAGTGCAGTCAATGCAGAGATAGAAACCGAGGAAGCAATTTCTGCTTCTAGTCTTGATGATCCGTTTAATGACAAGTGTTTATATACCCTTACACAATCCGCATTCCCCACACATGTCATATTAATTAGACCATATAGATTCATGACCATTGTACTGAAAATGCAAAAGTCGTAAATTTATATTAATCAAGTACGACTTGTACACATACACAGGCATAAATAAATACATCCCGTTAATTTTTGAGTGATGTTATAATCACCGAGTAAAGCGGACTATCTAAATAAATATTATATTAATCTATGTTATAATGATGTTATAATAATCATCGAATAAGGCGGACTATCTAAATAAATATTATGTAAATTTATATTATAATGATGTTATAATAATCACCGAATAAGGCGGACTATCTAAATAAATTATTAAAACATAGATTTATATTATATATTTTTATTTTATTTAATATATGGTATATTTTACATTCTAAGTTATTACATAAGAATGTAAAAAACACCATATATTAAATAAATTAAATAAATAAAAAAATAAAAATACAATGTTTTAATAATGTTATAATAATCACTGAATATGACAGACTATCTAAAAAACTTGTTGGTCTTGTGGTTAGGACTCTCACCTCGTGATCCAAAGGTCGCGGGTTTGAATCTCTCTCCAGACCAGCAAGTTAGTCCTATTTTCATAGCACAAGCGCTTAGCTTAGTTTGAAAATAGTAAGAATATTGATCTGACACGTATTCTGTGTTTGCATCTCTATTTAAAATAAAAATATATTACGCAAATCAATGTTATAGTAATCAGCGAATAAGACGGACTATCTAAATAAATATAATGTAAATCTATGTTATAATGATGTTATAATAATCACTAATTATGATAATGTAATACTAATAAATAAATATCTTTTTATTTTTGAGTATTGACGTAGCAATTACCAAAATAGAAAAATTGTTATTTTCGGGATACGTCTAATTTTTTCTTCAGTTTTTGAAAATTACAATATTCCACCTACAGAAATGTGTGGGTTCTTGTCAAAATTGCGGGCTCGTCTCAGCTAGCGGCTATGTCTTCCGGCTAAGCAATTATTGAAATTCTTAGAGAGTTCCTACTTTCAGCTCAGAAATATAACAAAGGATAAAGTGTTTGAAAAAGATAATCTGGCAATACTTTCTCTCTGGATAATTGCCCGGGAAAACATTTTTGTATGTTATAAAACTATTTAATCAAAAGCATATCCATTATAAAATCTGTGACAGCCTGATAGATTTATATATTTCTTTCTCAATTCTCACTCATAGTACCTATTTATCGAAATTATATATTTAACCAATTAGGTACTTCGCTCAATTATTCGCTTTATTTATCGCTTCGCAATTCACGACTGACCACACTTTGTGTCGTCTCGCGGCTTGTACTTCGCACCGATTTCGCACTGAACGAACTGTCAATCACGACGACTCTGTGCGACGGCCTATTTATATCCAAAAGCTGGATTATCGAATTTCCTAGATTATTCTAGTGTTTAAGAGAAGATTCTAGGCATTTTCAGATGTTCCTCAAATGATGTAGCTGATTCCGGAGTATGATAGGTGTTCCAGGATGTGGTGGAAGGTTCTAGAGGTTTCGATATTATTGTCGTCATTGACATATTTTAAGAGAGATTCTGTACATAATATCTTTTGCTATTTCTTTACAATAGTACGAAAGGAGAATGTATGATTAGATTACTTTATAAAAGTCAAACGGATCAATCTTGATTTTTGGATGTATAGCGGTCGCTATGCGTCATCCGTACAAAATAGGGTTTATATTTGACATACTTTAAGTAAATTTGGAATTTAACGTTGCATCTACGTGTACGTACGCGATCTTATCGATACTTTAACTGTGTTTGTGCTTTAAAAAAACATTATCTGATTTAGCTTTTTTATTCTGTTTCAGCGTGCCCGTTGATTGGTTTGTGGACGAGCTCCTTAACAACCCGGAGCTCACGAGGACTGTTGTCCGTAAATTCATGGATATCAACCAGGTAACTAATCTTAATAACTTCTTAAAACTTTCAACAATGAGTAACGTCCATAGATACCTATCTTCACAGGCTTGCGGGTCCGATTTCAGAGCACATCGTAATATATCATATAAAAATAAAGCCTCATATAGAGTTATTTAGGCTATTCTACGGGGTGGAGGCATGGACACTTAACCAAGAACTAATCCGCAAAGTCGAAGCTTTTGAGATGTGGATCTGTAGACGCATATTGAAAGTTTCCTGGGTGGATAGAGTGACAAATGATGAAGTCCTCCGGCATATGGAAAAATACCGAGAAATGCTGCGAACTATCAAGATAAAAAAGCTGGAGTATCTCGAACATATAAATATACATATCAGAGTACTAAAATATATTCTAAACCAACTCATCATCCAGGGAAAAATAAATGGTAAAAGAAGGTTAGAAATAGGCCGCATCTCAGGGCTGCATAACCTGAGGGACTGGTATAAGTTAATCCAATTGAGTTGTTCCTTGCGGTAAGAAATTCGTAATCGCCAGAATGATCGCCGACCTCCGATAGTAAATGGCACCATAAAAAAAGAAGCAGTACAAAAAAATCCCTTAGACACAAAAGATTTCTATTTTCAGACGTATTTTGTTTTTTTTTTAATAGAAGTGGCACGTTATCCTGCTTAATCTTGTACACGCAGTATAAAGCTTCTGAATTCACCTTTCATTTTGACAAATACAGTCTTGACTTGTTTCCCGTATTACATTTCAATTTGGTAATAATATGTAAACCGATAAGCCTGACACAGTCTATATATAGCTTATGTGACAAATCATATCGAGGAGAAAATATAATATGATTGTCTGATAAAATATAAAGATAGGTAGCTACAATCTTTCAATCGGTTTTCAAAATTTGTATACAGAGCTAGCCACAATACTTTACAGGTAGATTCTTACCTTTGTTATAAGACAAAAATATTAATGCAAAAATGTCTATAGTTATGTAGATAAATGAATAAAAAATTAGATTTTTTCAGTATTCCTGACTTGTCTTCTGCAAAACGTTACAATTTCATGAAAATAACTTCTATATAGTTTTAACAATTCATTCACTTCCATACAATTGAAATAATTTTTTTTTTTTTCAAAATTGTTTTAATAATTTTATTTCACTTGTTTTGATGCTAGTGAATTTTTAATACTTGATGTAAGTTACTTCAATGTCATTTCAACGTTTAACAGAAGATAAGTTAGAAATATTGAAAAAAGTGCAAACTTTGACCATAACATAAGGGTACGAACATGCCGAAGATGCCTCACTGCGATACCACACGGTCGCGGTTTCAGCTCGCTACCTCGATGTCGATACTAGCTATTTACATGGATGGCGGTGCGAACATGTCGGTTCAGTCGCACCTCGATGTCGACACTCGCTAAAACGCAAAAACGATTCTTAACACCTTTGCTGATTATTTTGCAGCTAATCCATTACGTTAAAACTAGAGGAATGTAATTCATATGTAAACATTAAAGTAAGAATATAAACATTTTATTGACTTCTTTTTATTTTTCACTAAAATTCCTAGATACTAATAATTTTTACCAAATCTCTAAGCGAACGGCGGTAGGCATATTGTATGTATGTAGGTCTTAAAGTACAAAAATTAAATTACAATTTTGATCAAGTAAGAAAATACAGCTTTCAATTAGGCCTTATCCATAATTTAATAGGTAATGTTTATTTTACAGTTTAAAAGATACCTACATCGATCGTGACACGAACAATACGGGATTAATGATAATGACAGCTCCATTTGTTTTTACATCGCGGTCGACGGCAAGCAGCGATGTGATCTGGATCGTGATTGGACAAATTCACAAGGCTGAGGCGAATATGACTAATCACGAGCCAGATCACATCGCAAAATATTTTGTTTTCACGTAAACATCGAGTAAACCTCCATGTAGGCTGCAATGTATCGCAGTGAGGTATCTTTCGGCATGTGCGTGCATTTGTTTTACATGGAGGTGACATCGAAGTAGCGAGCTAAACCGCGACCGCGAGGTATCGCAGTGAAGCATCTTTGGCATGTTCGTACCCTAACGTTACACCCTGTATGTACAGGTACTGGAAATGGAAAATATACTGGAATAATAATATATTAATCTGTCACACAACGCATGACTGACTTGTACATAATGGAGTTCTGGTATCGACTTTAATGTACACAAGTGCAGGCTGAGATTTGCCAAAATATAATGAACATAAACTGAATACAGTGAGAATGCGTTCTCTTAGGCGCATGTATGGAAAATCGATGTAAGATGGAGTTAATAATTAACAAATTAGCAGTGAATGTAATGCCGTACATTAGTAAATATAATTTAAAAAAAATGATCGCTGAGACGTTTGGTGATGTGGAATGTATGACCAAAGAGAGGAGGATCAGTGTCGAAGGCAACAGAAACAGAAGACGTCCACAAAAGACCTGGCATGATCAAATTAACAAAACATTAGAGGACAACCCATTGAAAAGGTTCAACAACCGAAGAGTATAAAAGTGGACGAGGCAAAAGTGATGTGCCAGTACAAAAGGGTATGGCGTTCTATCCTCTCTATCGACTCATGCAGTTATGCAGTAATGTTGGTTGCTTAGTTGTGCATACATGTTTTTTTTCTGACGATCATTAAATTGTGAGAAAAACAAAATACGTCAGTTTAACAACTGATTTGATAAGTGTTAATGAGAGATTCTGTTATTCTCACATAAGTAAAATATAAAATTGTTATTAAACTCACGTAGAGGTGACGTGGTTTATGTTTTTTACGCAATCTGATTAATGATCATCGTGAATAATCTCTACAATTTTATAGCCAAATTGATCACTAATATGACTTTTTTCTATTTGCAGGATGGCGTTTTGACTCCAGATGAACTCCTCAGGAATGTGTACTGAACGACTCCGAAAATATCCAAAGATTTAGAAAATATTTTATTTAAAAACAAAATCGGTTCACGACGCGCAATCATGTTTGTTTAATTGATCTTAAGTTTGGGAATTCAGAATAGACAAAATATATTCAGTATTATATATAATTCAAGTCATTTTACTCCAATTTTCTATAATTTTGAGTACCAGCGTAGCTGATATAATATTATTAAAATAATTATTTTAATATATAGTCAAATGGATTTTTGTTTTGCTCATGTGTTATTGTATAATACTTTATTTTAACATGTTTGTAGATGTTAAATACAGACAAGTTGAAAAAAAAACATTTTTATTTACAAAATAATACTGATTGTATTTCATGTGTGTATTTGAAATAAGTAATATTTTCCATATAATATTATTGAAACTTATCATTTAATTTTTTTTATTATTGGGAATAAAACGATCGAGTAAATGCCTCTATTAAATCATTATATATCAAAGTATTGACATGTTTTTTACTGCCCTGAAATATTATTATCTGTTATCATTTCTTTGGAAGATACGACACACATTATTTTAATCGGACCTTGATATTTCCACCTCAAAAAAATGGTTTACATGGCATTTTGTGTGCAAATGTAGAAAACTGAAGTGATGTAGCAAAACAGCTCTTTAATTATTACATTTAAATTTAACAGATGTAAACTATTTTAAAATACAACAACTTAAAGAAATGTTGTGTATCTACGTATCTACTGTACCAATATATTTTATTTCGTATCGCTTTTTCAAAATAGAATTTAGTGCTATGATACATTTTTTTTAGATTGAACCTTTTTTTTAAAATTCATCATTCCAACGCAATTCAAAAGACAGCTGTTGACCGGGCTGGTGTTTTTGGGGTCAACATTTGAAAGAGGTCTCGACAATGTAACGTATATATCAAATATTTCAGTTACTAACGTCGCTTAAAGCCTATCGACTACCTGAAAGCATGTCATCAACTGTCCCTTTGAAATATAAAATAAACCCAAATTTATTTAGATTCCTTTTCAAACACAGGTCAATTTGTAAAACGTAGTCGATTTATATAATTATTGATATTTATAAAATGATAAAATCATTAACTATTTAAGAATAATGTACTATAATCCTATTTATGATATAAAATACTGTAAACCAAAGCTATACTGTTTAAATAAATAAAAAATTACTTGTGATCACATTACTCACGTTATAGTTTTCACGAATGTGTCAATAAAACTTGTAAATGTATAAAATAAAATGTTATTGATCGCTAGATGGTTCAACCATTCACTTCTTGGTTTTATTTGATTGTATCTACCCTTTCCCTAGACATTAATAACAATTATAATTTTTAAAATCAAATTTATTTATCAATTAGAAAGACATACAGAAAAATGAAATCAACGAAAAATATTTGGCTGCTACCGGGACTCGAAACCGGATCTTAAGCAATAAATGGATAATTTATATTAATCAATTTATAAAAAGAGACTTACAGATAAGGCCGATATATTCACGGAAATAGCGTAAAGGTAACGCACCTTTCCCGGTAGATAGGAGATACGGGTTCGAGTCCCGGTAGCAGTCGATTTGATTTTTCTATATGTCTTTCTAATTGATTAATGTATTTGGTTTTAAAAATTATAATCGTTATTAATGTCAGTTATACGACGATTATACGTTATTAATGTCAGTTATACGACGATTATTAATTGTTAAGTGTATGTGTGTGTGTGTGAGAGAGAGAGAGAGAGTGTGTGTATGTGTCGTGTGTGTGTGTGTATTTACGTGTGCGTGGTACGTTGGTTTCAAGCTAATGAATTCATTATTTTATGTTTTTTCTTACTATGAATGTACTAGAACTTAGAATGTACTGCGAAGAAGTCTATGTTAAGGGAATTCTCTTTTTGCAAGAATAAGTTTATGCAATGTTTTACATTGAGTGGCTTCTGTCCAAAATATTGCCCAGGTACACTCCTGGATCCTGAGAAAATACATTCACCCCACCTCATTTCCCGGAGATCTAACCCTCCTAATTCTGGTTTAAAAATCAATGGGTATCCTCTGTTTAAAATAATAATTAAATCTATGAAGCAAATTTTACAATAAATTTTTGTTCAATCTTGGGCGCGTACCCATGATTGAACAAGCCCTGTGGGCTTACAGATGTGCCCTATAGACTTAATTCATACCATTTTTTAGCTTCGCTTGTATGTTTGTTTGTTCGTTTTTCCCCAAATTGATATATCAACAACTTCAAGACTAGCTAGAGCTACGAAAATTTTAGCATTGACAGCTATGACAATGCTATATTCAATGTTGTTTCCAATATGATTTTTTCAAATATTTAATATTAGGTCCTTACATATGAAATTGGCGTTTAGTATGGGAGGAACATAAAGCCGATTTTTTTTTATTATAATATATTTATTTGATCAAAGTATGTACCATTGCTATCTATGCACTTTTGCCATCTCATAGGTAGTTCATCGATCCCTTTACTAAAAAAACCATTCGGACGGGAATCAATAAAATCTTTGAAGGCGGTTTGGACTGCCCCATCGGAGTTGAATTTTTTCCTTTGCAAGAAGTTATCCAAATTTCGAAAAAAATGGTAATCTGTTGGTGCAAGGTCCGGAGAGTACGGTGGATGTCTTAGACATTCCAATTGAAGCTCCTCTAATTTGGTAGCCGTCTGTTGTGCAGTGTGTGGTCTAGCGTTATCATGAAGCAGCAGTGGCCTAGAGCGATTAACCAGCCTCGGTTGTTTAGCAGCTAGCTTTTCCATCATGGTTTACAGTTGCTGACAATAGACATCTGCCGTAATCGTCTGGCCAGATGTAAGAAAGCTGTAGTGAACGACACCAGCACTAGTCCACCAAACGCTCACAAGTAACTTTTTTGGAGTCAATTTTCGCTTGGGCATGGTTTGGCTGGTTCGGCAGGGTTCAGCCATTGCGATGAGCGCTTCCGATTATCGTACAGGATCCACTTTTCATCACAGGTAATGATTCGATTTAAAATCCCTTCATTATTGTGCCGGTTGAGTAATGCAACGCAGCAGTCAACGCGCGTTTGTTGGTTTGCTTCACTCAATTCGTGAGGTACCCACCTTTCAAGCTTTTTCACCTTACCAATTTGCTTCAAGTGGATTAAAACAGTTTTATCACTAACACCGCAGCCTGCAGCTAACTCGGATGTGGTTTGCGTTGGATCCGCTTCCACAATAGCCTTCAATTCTTCATTATCAACTTTGGTCTCCGGCCGTCCACGGGGCTTGTTCTGCAGGTCGAAATTTCCAGAACGAAAACGTTGGAACCAAAAACGCACTGTGTTTTCTTTTGCGGCACCGTCGCCATACACATCATTAATCCTTCGAGCCGTTTCTGCAGCACTGGTGCCACGGTGGAACTCGTACTCGTAAATAACGCGATATTTCAAGTTTTTCATTTTGTAAACTGAGTGACGCAAAGAAAAAAAACAATTGAGGAAAAAACAAATGAATTATAATTTTCAAAACACAAATACATGAGTAAATAGCTGTATAAATTTGGATTTGGAATTCCTAACCAAAAAGAAGATATTTGAGATCAAATTTGCCAGTACGGCAAAACTCCAATTTCATATGTAAGGACCTAATATAATTAATTTTGATATTTTGTAATAAAGAGAAGAGAAGGAAATAAAAATATAAACAATAATATTTTGAAAAAACATTTATTTAAATGAGTGTATTTTGCGACATATTTGTCACGAATTCCTTAAATTCCATTCCAGTAATTAATTATCCAACCGACAGAGTCTAGATCGTTTATTGTTAAATTAATCTTGTAATCCCAAGCAAGCTTATACACATGTAGTAGCGAATTTTATTTGTTTGATTATATCTGCAATGTTAATCTTTACGATATTGAGTGATATTTACTAATGTTGTAAAATGTTAATCATATATTAATAATATTTTTTCTATATCCCCACCCACTCCAAGCTAATTTAATTGAGTAGACAAAAGAATAATCTATTCTTAGCTATGCGACAATATGAAGAGTAGGTACCTACCTTTAATACGAGTATTTTTAGGCACGAGATTTTTTCTCCTATATAGAGATAGCATGTCTTGAAATAATATTAAATTATGAATATAGATATTTAAATACATTGACTAAGCAACGTAATAACGCATCTTTTAACGACCGCTAAGAGACGTGTCCCCGCGTGGCGGATAGGGGAACACTCTGCAGATATACAGGGTAGGAGGGAAATAAAATACCTCTCACGGACCATCTTAATATATGTTTATGTACCAACCAACTAATATATGTAACATCTGAACCATGAATAGAGGCAACTGAATTAAAATAACCAACTCATCTGGCAACTCATCCAATACCCCTTGCAAAAACCTTGCAAAAATTAAAATGCACTCAACGATTGATGCAACGGCAGATGCTTGGTGTAAGTCTCTGAGATAGATAAGAAACGAATAAATTAGACGGAAAACCAAAGTTGCCGATGTCATGGACCGTGTTGAGAGACTAGAGTGGCAATGGAAGGACATATCGCTAGACAGAGTGGGCACCACGAATATTGAAATAAAAAAAGGAGTGTCGGTAGGACACCAATCATTATATTGATTGCTGGTGGGGCCTGGATTCGGAGAAGTTAAGACAGAGATGAGAGGAAGAAGTTGGATGTGGCCTGTATCCAGCGATGAAGAGAAGAAGGCTGAAGAAGAAGAATAATAATAATTCTTAATGAATATAGTAATAATAATAAAAAAACAATATTAGTACGTAGGTGCACAAATTTTGTCGTCCTATTTTTAAAATTAATAATTTTACTTGGTTTTGTTTCTTGGCCTCCTCTAAAATGTTAATGCTTCGATATCTATCGCGTGCTGTTTCCTTCCAGTTCTAGATTTCTAAGATAGATATGTCATTGAAGGCATTAATATGTCATGGTCTTGGTAATCTGGTGTCTACCTTATTCCTACACGACAACCAGGCTGTGCCGCAGAACAGCCCAGCGAAACAACCTTGCCCTTGCACATCTAAAACACCCATTAAAGCGAAGATAACAAGATTTACTTTCGGTAAGAGAAACCAGAGCAGATATGTTCCCTCGCTTTACCGTATGCGAGGAAAAAGCATTCGTGTCTGGGGTGTAACGAGAAAATCACAAGCATAATAATTTCGTTTTCTGTCCGTCCATCCCCGTGACTTCGTGTAACGTCCGTATTTTCGTTCTAATTCACGGAAACGGCCGGAGATGGGGCTGGGGAACCCCGGGCCACCAAACCCGAACCGGCGTTTCGCGCATGTTGCTACGGCCGTCTTTCCGAGGAGCGCCATAAAGATGCTATAAATATACACTAGGGCTTAGCAAAGACGCGAACGAACGTTCCGTAATTTTTGACGGGTTTCGACTAGTCTATACTAATGTATAAAGAGGTAAAGTTGATAAGTTTGGATGTACATAGTAATCTCCTATTTCAAAAGTTATTTCACCAATATTTAGAATGGACCTTCAGGGAGATATAAGCTATATATTATCCTGTTAAAATAAAATGGCTTTTCATGGTGACCTATTTTAAAACTAAAGTCGACGAAAAAATGGTCTAGCGATGCTTTTTTGAAAAAATGGTCTAGCGTTTTTTACGAACGCTGCCTTAATAGTATAAGAAATTTAAAAGTTCGCGATGACATATATCTATATGTTAAGATAAATACATCATCATTCTTGGCACTACGCCCTTGGTGGGTCTTGGCCTCCTCAATAATTTTCCTCCACTCATCTCGGTCTAGTGCCAACTCTCTCCAGTTTCGAAGCTCTAAGTCAGATATGTCTTTGAAGACGTTGTCACTCCATCTTAATTTTGGCCTTCCTAAGCTCCTTCGCCCGATTGGCCTTGAATTCAGCAGGGACTTTGGTGCTTGATGCTCGGACATTAGTACTTACGTCTCAGCTGCGTACGTGAGCACTGGCCTAATAAGCGTTTTGTACACTAATATCTTGGTGTTCCTGGACAGCAGTCTGAAACCGAATCTTCATTTGTAGGCGAAAAAAACAGCGATAATAATGAGATAATAAAATATATGCACAAATTTATAAAATATGACTAAAAATCTACTCGTGCGAAGCCACGGGCATAGCTAGTATTATATATATTTAATAGAAAAATAACGTTATATAAATAATAACTGTAGGTACAAGATACAATATAACAATTAATTTTTTTATAACAAAGTTTAAATAAGTGTACAAAATAAAATATAAGAAACAAAACAAAAAAATATTCCTATTATTCAGCAATGAAGTTCCTGTATGGTAATCTTCTCCACATGACTCTTGTCCCGAAGCCTACCTTACCTAGTATCTATTTTAATGATCTTTGAGACGACCGACAAACGCCCACTCCAAAATTAATAAATATTTTTTAATATCATTGAAAGATTTGGCAGATACTTCGTGGTGCAACATTATAACTTAAAAAATATGTTTTAACAGAATTTTAGTAAAAACTGGTAGTGGTTTTTACTAAGTTACTAACATTCTGTTATTATGTCTAACCACAAAGCAAATGCTTTAAATATTAATAATATTAAAATATGTTTTACTTTACTTTGTTATACACACACACAATATGAGTTATTAAATTACAACTATAATTTCGAGAGGCCAATAGGGCGAAAGAGCTTAGGATGGCCAAAATTAAGATGGAGTGACAACGTCCTCAAAGACATCTCTGCCTTGGAGCGTTGAAACTGGAGAGAGCTGGCACTAGACCGAGATGAGTGGAGGAAAATTATTGAGGAGGCCAAGACCCACCAAATGTTGTAGTGCCAAGAATGATGATGATGATGATGAGGGACTGCTCCTCTCGAAACTATAGTTTTAATTTAATAACTCATATTGTGTGTGTGTATAACAAAGTAAAGTAAAACATATTTTTTTAAATATTTTTTAAATTCTTTAAATTAAATTATAAAAATTAATTTCGACTTATAAATACTCTCCAAAATTTTCCTATCAAAATAAATCAGTTTACTAATTACTCATGTTATTTAGTCAGTACCCATATCTTACTGAATTACTTACTGGTCTGATAAGCATTTCTTACTTTAAAATTCCGGTGGTTCTGTTAAAAATACTGATATATGTGTAATATAATCCCGCATGATTTTTCTTTGTAAGTTTATTGCTCACAGTCTTAATAATACAGCTTACTTAAAGGCTTACATACATAAATTCTCAATAATTTATCGATAGAATTGTTCCTAAACGAAAAGAAATGGACAAGTAATAAATATCTTATCTTCGTAATGTCAATGTATTCTTAGTTTAAGATTATATGGTATTTTCAAAATGAGGTATATAAAGCTTAAAAAAGCCAATACAGTTAGTCAACAGTTTTTGTCTTCACACAAGTCAAGTGCGCCTGCTAAAGAAACAAAATGAAAGGTAAAATTTTATAGATTATTAAAAAAAATGCAATATCTATAAATATTCCTCAGCTGATAAATTCGATGGCAAAAGTAATACAATAATTAATATTATTTTTACAATTTAATTTGATGTGAAATTTAAGGGTTATTAGACATTCAAATAAATTATTTAAAGAAATACGAATTGAATTTTTGCTATAGGATCTACATATTTTTTAAAATATTTTAAGTATGGTTTCACAAAAGTTATAGGGATTGTTTCAGGCTCTATCAGGTGACAGGTTTTTGTATTACATGCTTGAGTGCAATTCTGGTTAGATTGAACGTCCTCGAACATTTTGTTTTGAAATCTTAATTATAGAAGAGTTTATTTGGGAACCGAATCTTCATACATTGATTTTTTATTAATTACAGGGTAGAATAGCAGCATGGCATTTAGAAAAACTATTTTTTATTCGTCACTTCACAAAATTAAAACTGGTATAAAACTCTACCCACGAAAGAGGTTAAAATTCGAATGACAGCGATATTGTTTTGATAAAACTAAATTGTTGTTTGCACATTATTTTCCAATTGTTTTTGTTTTTACAATTTCAGTATTCCTAATCTTCCTCATTTTCGTGGGGGTGCTGTACAACTCTGCGGCAGTTCCTACCTGCCCAGAACCGGAACCAGAAGCAGGAGCGGTGCATCTGCCCAACCCTGACAACTGCGCAACGTTCTATCAATGCACCGGACCTGCTCCAACCCTGCTGGACTGCTTCCCCGGAACATGGTTCAACCCTGATGCTGGAGTAAGTAGTCGTCAGAAATTATTTAAATATTATTCATTTATGAATGACTTCCCAAAACTTACGTAAATAGATACACTCATTCCTATACTTACGCGCTCTCTATCTACCGCGAGAAACCGCATAAATCGAGGCATAGAACGCAAACATAAATGGATGACATGTTTAAGAAAGTTAAAATCCTCGTTAATCGATATTTAAGATCATATAAAGTAGGGGGACAGGTTTAAAAAAACTCTACACACCATATATTTTTTTATTTTCTTATTAGAGACACTAACAGGATAATAAGTTCATGACACTCTGATAATAAAACATTATAAGTGAAGACTATGCCCATTATCCCAATTACAAGTGTCTTCGGCACGCTCTAGCAACATGTATATTTAAAGTTAAGTATATTTTACATGTACATTTATGTGTATTGTATATTTAGTATTTAAATGTAGTGCGATTAGTATTTAATAAATAATTGATTTAAGGATCTATAGGTTCAGGTCATCGTTTAGAAAATGGATGTTGTGTATGAGTGAGTTTTTGAACATAAACATAAGAAAGAGAAAAAACATATTTTGATAAAATATGTACTTTTATTAATTTAAAATAAATTTATAACCGTACTAAAATTTAAAAAAAATTGACGCATCACCAGACCAAGAAGCCCAATTACAGAAGCGAAACACATCACAAAACACCCAGTTTTTAAAGTCAAAATTCAAAATTTTCGAATAAAAACACCTAAAAGTGAAACGCGTAAATCTTGGGATGAGTGTATTTATTTTAAATTATATAGTTCAGCCACTCCGGTCGTACGCGACACACTTATATTTTTTATTAATACTAATTAAACACATTTATTCATTTCAGGTCTGCGACTGGCCAGCTAATGTCCCAGAAGGAGTTTGTATTCCCCCCCCACCAGAAGAAGTAGAAGAAGTTGAAGAATAAGAAGTTTAGTTTTGTTTAAATACAGTGAAATTAAAAACATGTATAAATATTCAATCTGGCTCAAATAATAAAAAAATATTTATCGACTCATTTTTTTTCTTCTTAAACCAAGATGCATGGATGCTAATCTTATTTAAAATAACATATTTTCATCAATATACAACGGATTCTTCTTGGTTCTATAGGGGCCCAACAAAAGTTCTATAGGCTTCTATAGGTTCTATAGGTTCTATAGGCGCCCTACAAAACTCACAAAAGTATTGATACTTGTCCCAGTGCTATGTTGGCATACAATTTTTAAACATTACTTAGATGGTAAACATGTAAAAAAACTATCGATACACGTATACGGCAGTACCCCGCTAATACGTTGCGTTAGGGACCATAACATCGCCATCACGTTTTTTTTTTAATTTTTTTTTTTTTCTTTTAACTCACCCATTTTCTATACAAATCTATACTGTTTGATAGGTACTACTCAAATTTTGCGAACTTATTCTTAAGAAACCGACATTTTAAATTACGTCATTTTTGAAGCGTATTTTTTTTAATTATATTTTTCTTACATTTAAAAATTAAAGCACCAAGGACTTACTAATTTTAACTCTTTTCCAGTTGAATGTGAAAATTATAGAAGACGAGAAACAATTTTTTCTTATTATTTAAAGGATAAAATATACCTATATTATAAATAAAGGAGACTCTTTTCCCATTTTAAATTGAAATGTGCCATTAGAAATTTTGTAATAAAAATATGTTAAATGTGTGAGTTTAGTTATTTATTTAAATTAAATTTATGTAGGTAGTTATATACATATTATATACATTAAAATGTTTATTTTAGAATTTTTAATATTTTAAGCATCAGAACAAAAATTTAATTAATTATAGAAGTCTCAGAGACGGAAGTATTTGTGTGTGAAATACGTGTGGAAGTCATTTTATAGGATGGTCCAGGGCCTACGACTTGTATAAACTAGCTTAAATGATCACTCTACACAATGCAACGTTCACCAAATCCATCGTAAGAACATCCACACATTATCAAATTTTTAAAAGTCCTGTATTATGTTCCAAACCTTTCGTTTATTTGAAAGGACAATGCTAGAGACATCTGTAATCTTTTCTCATGAACTTACAATTTAAAAATTGTAAGCCATCGATTTCGTAGATGTATAGGTTTCGCAGCTGATGTTTTGATGATACCTCTTGTTTTTTATTTGAATGTTTTTTATATTAATGTTGAGTTATAAGCAATTTTCTTTTTAATGTAAATTTTATATTCTTCCGAATTATTTAACATTTATACTAGAATACGCTTGAAAATCAGAATTTTCAATTTTTTAACTCTTTTCATACACCAGTATATATTTTAAAAATGATTTTTTATATGTAGGTATGTTCTCGGAACATTTACATTTAAAAGTATTGTTATAGCATCATAAACTTATGACAAGTTAAAGGGTTTTATATTTTTAGCACCGTTGCACGAGACATCGTAAATAAAATAAATAGTACTTTATTTAATGTACTTTATTAATTACTGAATTTCAAAGTTTAGCGTTAAAAAATTAAACGAATATGTTTTTATATAAAATTTTGAGTATCCAAATAAAACGAAATTTCGCCTATAAATGAAATGTTAAAATATCGATATTTTTGTTATGCGTTTGAAAGTTAAATAATGTACCTACCTAACTTTATATTTTTATCAAAATTTGTGAAAGTTAGTAATTTTAAATATGAAGAATCATTTAACTTAATAAATCTCGTTCTAAAATGCAAATTTTAAATCATTTGAAGTGGTTGGTTGCGGGATATCTCATAAGAAATTTTTTCCCAATTTTATAATATTTATTTATCTTGTATAATTTAAAAAATATTTTAATATTTTGTTAATTATATTAGATAAATAGTATTAATAGTTAAACTCTCATTCATTAAATACAGTGGTACCTCGACATACAAGTGCCCTAACATACGAGTTCTTTGAGATACTAGCACGCGGGGCAGTTCGTACAGGGAGTACAGTTCGTGGGAAAGAAGCACCCCGAACAAGTTGCAACTGGTGGTGCATCGGAGCTATTTAATGACCCTTGCCTAACTCATTTCCGCAAAATTCTGAAAGGGAGGAAGAAACAACCCTCCTTGGACATGTTATTTTAAACTGCCTGCAGGTGAAAGTGAGGAAAGCGTGGCAAAAAGACAAAGACCAGTGAAGAGAAAAACGTGACGAAAATTAAGCGAATGTAACACTTTATAAAACCAGTTTACGTCTTTACATTCTCTTTTATTATGTTTTTATACAACATTTGTTATTTAACACTCAATAAATATATATTTTAATAATCAATAAATACATTTTTCTTAATAATCAATAAATACACGCAACAAAAACAACTGAGGCAGCATTTTGGGGGCTGGAACGGATTAATGGCATTTCGATTAATTTCAATGGCGAAAATTGCTTTGATAAACGGGCAAATTGACATACGAGCAAGGTTAAGGAACGAATTAAACTCGTATATCGAGGTACCACTGTATAGTGAAGTAAACGACAGCAAAATGCAGGCTTACAAATTATTTTCCCATCAAAAGCAATCCTTAGTGTGTTATACCATCATATATTTATATCATCAAAAAATATCGTAAAAACTCGTTTTATACATGGATTTGTGCTGATAGCAGATTACGTCAGCTCTATGGCATAGATCGTCAACATGACGCTGGATTCTAGGTCGAGAGCCAGTTGGAATATTTTTATGAATGTTTTGAAATGTTTAGGTTTTAATAAATAAATATAAATGTAAGTATACGGCGTAAACGAAAGAAACCCCTTGTCTGTTATTGTCTCGGCTTACGTCATCAATACGTGTAGTTTCAATAATAGTAGGTTGAAATGTCTCAGCTATCATCATTAAAACCCGTTATTTCGATAATATTGTAGGTTGACATGTCTTTCACCAATTCCACCCATGATAGACTACCGTATCTATCAAATTTTTAGAAGTTGTATTTATGTTTAACTTGCACAACTTGTTTCGTATGTTAGTTATATTTCTGTATTTCTACTACCGCCACCTGCAGTCCAAACCTTTTTCATTCCCATAATCCAAAACAGATGTCACCAATGTTACCTGTAAGGTGTGCGCGTGTGCGCGCGCACACCTACCAAAATGTCTCCGCACAGTCAATATTATAAAAGAAAGTTTCCTTTGCCAGATTTTAGTTTTGCTCGAATGCATGAAACAATACACGGACAATTCTTTCGCACGCTTTCGGAGAAATTAATCGAATAGTACAATTTTACCTATTAATTATTTAAAACTTATCTCCTTAAAATGTCGAAAAGGAGTGGATGTGATATTCTAATGCGACCATTGAGAAGAAATCCTGCGATAAATTTAAACTGGAATGGCCCTCTGAAACCGTCGAAACAAAAATGCCATCTTCAATGCATTTACAAAAAGTAAGAATTGGTGAAATGTCAATGCATCATATGTTCCGAAGCAAATATGAAAAGTAGGTACAATAGAAATGCGACAAAATTCGAAGAAAGATTTTTTACGTAGTTGAAAATTTAATAAGAATAATTTTGAATAAAAGTGAAAAAACTACATTTATATAAATGTTTATTTTGAAAAAAAAACAATACAAGCAAATATATATATTCAATATAAATAAAAAGAAAATTCTACAAGTTTTGCATTTTATATATCATATCAACGAATATTTTTTATCTTTTTTATTTATTTCAAAAATTATCTTTGTTAGTATTGTTATTATACATGATCACTGTGATTAATAAATACCCTAAAAATATATAATTTAATGAAAAATTGTATGTGTGTTTATGGAGGGGGGGATATAAATTTATCGCACCGCCACTGCACAGATATGTCGAAGATCCGCACACAGAATAGAAAAATTAGAGGGAACGTTGGATGTCACTATTGGAAATGAGATATCTATATTTTGATTGGAGTTCAAAGCAATATCCTTAATATGTGTATATGAGATTCTTCCGAATTATTAACATTACAATAGAATACGCCATAAAATTATTTTAATTTTTTAACCCCTTTTTTAGACGTGGTAGTATAATGGGTGGAATTGGTAAATGTTACATTGTGTAAAGTGATCACTTAAGCCAGCCGAACGATAGGTCGTAAGCCCTATAAACACCCAAAAAGGCTTCCATACCTACTTTCATATAAAAAAATAATTAACCACCGGATTATTAATTTATCCTTAATTAATTAATCATCCCTGGGGACTAATTAATCATCATAAAGGGGACAAAACTCAGTAACTGTGTTCTTGGAACATACTTTCATGCAAAAAATATTGTTTAAAAATATATGCTGGTGCATGATAGGAGTTTAAAATTGAAAATATTGATTTTCAGGCGTATTCTAGTAGATATATTTAATAATTCGAAAGAATATCATATTTCCGTTTAAAGGAATATTACTTAAAAAACTCTACTTTAATAAATTAAATAAAAAAATAACAGATGTCTCTAGGAGAAACCATAGTAATATATAAATGAATCTTGATTCGAACATATATAAAGAACTTTAAAAAAATGATAATGTGTGGATGTTCTTACGATGGAATTGGTGAACGTTGCATTGTGTAGAGTGATCATTTGAGTCAGCTCTAACAGGTGGTAAGCCCTGAGCCATCGTATAAGAGACCCTCATCCACTTTTCTCGTATATAAACTAGCTTCGTCTCTGTGAGACTTCAATAATTTATCCTTTATTAATTAATTATCCGTTTGAGGACAAAAACCAGTTACTGTGTTCTTGGAACATACTTTCATATAAAAAATATTTTAAATATAATTTCCTACACCTAATTCTACGATGTCACACGTTTAATAAATTTCTTCTTTCTTATATCTTTACACTGTTTAAAAAATACATTAATTATATAAACAAAGTCACATTTTCTTTTGTTTATTATTATAAAAAAATTCAAGGTAATTTTAATTAAGAACCGATGACTTTTTCTAGATTCACATGTAATTATAGAAAACTTTCACGATAAGATAAGATATTTCACTAAAATATGTTTTATGTAACATAATTAAATATTTGTAAATATCAAATATTTTATAAATTGACATTTGTGAGGTAAGATTGTTATTTGATTTACAGTCAAAAGATAATCACTTCTGAATTTATTATAGTACCACGTTTTTTTTTCAAAGAAAAGCATTTGAATCAATACAAATGGGCTGGACATTTTTCAAGGCAAGATTCTACAAGATGGGCTCCCAGAGTTCTGAAAAGGGAAAATAAAAAAGGCGTCGGATGGGCTGGACATTTTTCAAGGCAAGATTCTACAAGATGGGCTCCCAGAGTTCTGAAATGGGAAAATAAAAAAGGCGTCGGATGGGCTGGACATTATTCAAGGCAAGATTCTACAAGATGGGCTCCCAGAGTTCTGAAATGGAAAAATAAAAAAGGCGTCGGAAGACCCCAAAAGAGATGGGCCGACGATAAGGAAAGATGGAAGGTTATGGAGGAGGTCTATATCCGGCAGTGAAGATATGAAGGCTGAGGAAGAAAAAAAAATAAGAAGACCACGTTTAGATTTCAAATAGGAGAGACTTATTCTAAATGTGCATTTCGAATACATAAGAAACATAATTATAGAAAAAATATCTTATCTCTTTAATTTTGTTGTGCTAAAGTAATTTGATTTTATCATTGCAATGACTAATATTATAATCTGGCTTATGTCACATTTTATTCTTATCTATAATGTCGAAAAGTGTATATAAGTTCAACGGAGGCTAAGACTGTGTCTACATTTTTATTTTCCCAAGAAGTGAGTGTACCTCCCAGCATGAAAGGTAAAATATTGATTAACATTTTATTATTTTTCTTTAAGTTTTTTCATCTCGCTTTTCGAGCGAGCCACTTTTCGCTATGAATTTTGCAGACGAAAACGCCAGGATAGTCTTCTCAATCAAACGGGTATCTCTTTCCGTCTCGATGACCAAAAAGTGGCTTGCGGTCTTCCTCGTTTTGTTGCTAATACTTACCGAATCTTAATGCATTTTTGATAAAATGATCGTCTGGTTTTATTTAATTTTTGTTACATTTTTATTCGTAACTTTGACATAAAATCCAGCAAAGATTTTTCATTGTTTTATGTCACTACAATTAATACATTATTTCCTTTCTTAGGTGTGCTTTTTCTAATCACAAGTTATTAACCTAATATAATGAAATAGATTTTTTATTTAGATTTAAACCTGTGACACAACTGACGAATTAGAGCGTGTGTTATTGCTTGACACGTAAAGGCTCTAAGAGACATTGATAATAATAAATTATAGATATATAATATTTCTCTCGCGACTATTATCACACTTTTCAGATTTTAGTATATCAAAACATTCTGTCAGATTGATATTTAATTTCTTTTTTTACCAAAATATCTATTTACGAAAAAGTCATGCTTCAATGAAGGTACTCATTGCATTTGCCTAGTACCTATCTTGAAATATTCAAATAACAATTATTATCTTATTATTCATGTTTTAATACACCGTGATATTTTGTCAGATACATAATATTGCTGGTTTTTTTTTCAAAATATATTAACGTACAACTCATGCTTCAATGTAGTCTCTGACACACTAATACCTTCGACTATTCAAATGAAGCTATGATTGTACGTTATATCAAAAATATAATATTTGTTAAATGATATAATTTGGAAAAACACCGCTTTATATTTTATTTAATGTTGTCACATTCTCTATATATAATTTCCACAAGATACACAACAAAATTACAGAAAAAAGATACAGTAAAAAAAAATATATTTATTTGATATACCAATAAAAAAGAAAGGTTGATGTCTATCGATAAAATCTTTATTAATTATTAAAATACTCAGCTTAGGAATTTAGTTCTTGAAAATAATATAATCTAAATGTAAACCATCACGCTTATGGCATTCATTGAACGGTAAATTTTCCCAAAACGGCTCGGCATGTGGACTCCGTGATAGTTGCCACTTCGTAGCGGATATTTTCTCTCTCTGCGCCAGAGTAGTGGGATTATTGACGTACATTTTAGATTTGGGAAATCTCCATAGGAAAAAGTCCATAGGGCTCAAATCAGTACTGCGTGAGGGGCAATTTATGTCACCTTTCCTGGAAATCAATTTCCTAGGGAAAATTTCACGAACTCGTGGCAGAGACGTATTGGACCTATGCTCTGTCCGGCTGGAACCATGGTCTTTGGTTTAAACCAGAAAAGTCCCGCAGTTTAGCTACCAATAAGGTTCTTCGCATAACGTTCTGAATTCACTTACAAACTATCTTTTGAGACACTTGTACATAGATATTGGCACGATATTTAATTTATTAAATTAAAATACATTATTCCCAATGAGTTAAAAAAACTCCTTCCGGGAAGAACAACATTACAAACTAAAGTAATAAACTATTACAAAAAACATGGTTAATCAGGAAATACAAATATAGCGTTCAAAAAACGAATAATTGCATATAGATACTGATAACATATAAAGATAAAGATTTTTTATTATATAATTCTTTAGAATATTTCTTTAATAATAGATAGTTTTATTATTAGTTAATATTATTTATACCTTACACTGGTTTATCTTTGCTTAAAATTTTATTCTGTTTTCTCTTTACTATATTAAATTTTTAATTGTTTGCTTATTGTAAGTTTTTTATTGTTGTCCCACATAAATGCATTATAATTATCGCATATTAGTTGCTTTTTCTTCTTACATACATTTATGTACTACTTACTATTTAATACGTTATAATGATACTCCTACACACGAGTTGTATGACTCTTGTAGAAGAGAAATATTGCAAAAAAAAAAACAATTGCTATCTTTACTGTAAAAAAAAATTTTTAAAAGTATTATTTATGAGCTTTAGGCAGTATTTTTTTGTTAATTAATGGAGAATTTAATTCAGGTAATGCGTTGCGTGTAAGCTATGTATTGTAGGGAGTTAATTCCAAATTTTATCGTGTGAGTTGTTGATGACAAGTGTACAACAGATTCATTGTAATTGTTCGAAGAATATTTTATCTTCCGAATAAAGGCTTGAACTTTGTGGTGACATTATTATCAAAACAAAGTGATTTGTGTTTTATTTTAATAGATTCATTGTCATACAGAAGTTATTGTAAAAATATTTTTTTAAATGAAAATGTTCAACATAATGGCCAAACACGTGTAAACACGACACGATGGACAGCTGATATTTTCGATGCTAAAGGGTCGAAAATATCAGCTGTCCATCGTGTCCGAAAAGTGATCTCTAAAAACATTTATTTTATCTTTATTATTTGAATTGCTTCAATGCCTTATGAGGGTTAGATACGTCCAGTTGTCATTGTGACTGATTTATAAAATGGCGCGTAACTTATGACCGCAGCTTTGCAAAATCTTCTCTTTTCCTTTCTTATTTTATTGATTAATACAATTTTCTTTTGTGTTGACTTTTTCAGTAAAGTAAATAATGATTATGTCAATAAAATGAGTATTTGATGACCCTGCAATATAGGCTATATTTTTGTTGTGCGTAAACACATAGGTGCGTGTGCCATTTTTGGACAGTAAAGGCCTACTATAGGTAGTGCATAATCTTTGCAAATTTATTGTATTTTTGGTCAATTTTTCAAAGCTTTTGGATTAACCGTGAACTAGATTATTCGGGATTTATTTTCACCATCCATCCCGGATAATCGGCAGTTTTCTGTATTTAATTTTGAGTCAAAATTAAAGGCTGGTTATATGAGTTTTCTCACCCTTGTAGTGTTTCTGATCTTCGCCATCTTCGTGGCAGTGGCGTGCTCCTCCCGCGCGCCACCTTTCTGCCCGGAGCCAGAGCCAGGCGAGGGAGCAGTCCACCTGCCCAACCCTGACAACTGCGGCACCTTCTACGAGTGTCAGGGCTCCACCCCCATCCTGCTGGAGTGCATGCCCGGAACGTGGTTCAACCCCGTTGCTGGCGTAAGTTTTATTTTTCACATTATTGGATTATTGGTTTATAAAATGAATGAAATTGTTGGATTATAAAATAAATGAGTTTTAAGTCAATTGCGTTTATTACTTGAAAACTCCATGGCAAGAAGTTGTTAGCTAACCTTCAAGTCATTTTGAGATAATTAGACATTTGCATTTCGCCTTTGCAAAATATTTTTTGTTGCTAATTAAAGATTAATTTTTATTGATTTATGTCACTAAAATATCAAAAAAGTATTTACAACGTTAAAAAACCGCATTTATAAATAAATAAAAATATACAAATTTTCCCTAAAAAAATGTAGTTAACAACCATTTTTTCGCCTCTGGAACTCATTTTTAATAGAATAACACCTTTTTAAAATTGGTAAAACACGAACATCAAACAACCCTTCAAATGCTATCCGTTTTTACCATCCATTTTCCAAAATTACAAAATACCTGGTATGTTAATTAATAATACAAAACATGGTATGTACCATATAAAATTATTGAAAAATAATATAAAAGTACATATTACAATAGTCTTCAAATAAAAACAAATATATGACAGTACTGCCAGAGTAAAATCTATATATACCATAAATATTCCAATCAAATTAAAAGGCGTGTTAATTTCAGAATGATGGCATGAACATGTTATTATTGAAGATAACATGTTCTTCCCATTAGTAACTGATTTGATTTTTATGAAAAAGTGCAGTTAACATGTTCATCCCTATGATTTGAACATGTTCTAATTATTTTTAAGTTCTGAACATATTTCCAATGAAAAGAGCGTACAATATTTAGTTTAGACGGCTTATTAACTCATTTTTGACAAAAATGTTAGTTAACATTTTCTTGCCATGGGGTCTTCACTTGTACGTTTCTAATTTTGATTTTCAGAGAACACATAACCCTCTCAAATAATAAGTAACGTAACAAACAACCTCTTAAAAATATATCATGTATTGGTTGAATTACTATTACGATACGGAATGATAGGCTGGTGAGGAACTTATCGCATACTGAAACCTGTCTGAAACCTTTAATTAGAATTCAAAAGATCTTAATAAAATTAATTCCCAAAAAGTCTAAAGATAACCCAACCAAACAGTTTTTTAAAGATATTGTTCTAAATTTACCTTCCCTATGTAAAAATACTGTCATTTTTCATTTTTGAAGAGAACAAAATAAAAATTCACTACCACTATCAAACGAGAAGCAAAACTAATGAGCATGTTCTTCAAATACTATAATATAAAAAAGGGCGAAATTATGAATAAGACAGAGACATGCATCTTATATTGCTCCTTAACTGTAATAACATACTCGCAAAAACAATAAAAAAGCAGCAAATATAAATTATATAAAAAATAAATAAAAAAGTATATTAAAAAGAGGTTCTTAAATTGTTAAAAGATCTCCATGTGTATACTTATAACTTTAGGATCACTTTGATCAATTTCATTATAAATATTATGGTATTTTTACACGTTGTATTGTATTGATTGGGTTTTGTATAAATGTCGATAAGCCTCCATTATTCAAGATCATTCTTGTTTGAGGGTGCATAAATCGATATTTTTACATGGTAATAAATATGTATATTTTTATACTTAGTTTATAATTTTCAGCCCATTGTACAACTTGTATATTATTATACTTTGTAACCCGGTATTAATTTGTGGTTATTCATTGCAAAATAAATTAAATACTAATTCACATGGTTTAAACAACTTTATTTTATCTTCTATTATGGGTCTTCACGACTTTACAAATATAAATATTTTTTTAAAAATTGATTACCTTTTAAGTAAAAACTCGTGTTATACAATTTAATACAATTACTCTACTTACATACTTTGCATATTAAAAAGACCTCAAAATATACGAGGTCTGTTCAAAAAGTATCGCGAATTTTGAATTTTCGCAGGTTACGTATATTCGATTTTCGATTTTTTTATGGCGTTATGTTGGTACTCATGTCTCTTATTTATGTCGACAAGTTTGGCCATTTTAAAGGTTCAGTTAATTTTTGACAGCTGCTTTACTTGCACGTGTTTTAGTTCGTCTTCGATTTTTGCCTATTCCAAAAAATGGATCAAAGAATCTGTATCAAATTTTGTGTGAAAAACAAAATAAGGACGCTTTCTGAATGTTGACTGTGGCATATGGTGAAGCTATCTTGGACCGAAGCAACGTTTATCGGTGGTACAAAATGTTCTCAGAGGACCGAGAAGATGTGAATGACGAAGGGCGTGCCGGACGCCCGAGCACGTCAACATTTGATTTTTACCAATGCTTCGGGCATGAGATGGGTCGCTGCAAAATTCGTACCAAAATTGCTCAATTTCGACCAAAAACAGCATCGCATTAACATTGCTGAGGAGCTGTTAGACTCTGTCTACGACCCAAATTTGCTCCAGAGGGTCATAACTGGTGACGAATCACGGGTTTGTGATTATGACGTGGAAACCAAAGCTCAATCATCCCAATGGAAGCGCCGCACGAGCCTAGACCGAAAAAGCTCCCCAAATTCGGTCGAACGTGAAGGTTTTACTTACAGTTTTCTTTGATTTCATGGGCGTGGTGCATCAAGAGTTTTTGCCATAAGATAGAACATTCAATAAGGAATATTACCTGTAAGTTATGCGCAATTTGCGTGAAACAATCCGCCGGAAATGGATCTGTGGAAGAACAAAAATTGGCTTTTGCACCATGATAACGCCCCTGCTAACACATCGTTGCTTGTGCGCAAATTTTTGGCCAAAAACAACGCACTAATAATGCCGCAGCCACCGAATTCCCAGATCTGGCCCCCTGTGACGTTTATTTGTTCCCGAAACTGAAGAGGCCCATGAAAGGACGACGCTACGCTACGATTGAGGAGATAAAGACGGCATCGAAGAAGGATCTGAACAAGATCACAGAAAATGATTTTTTGAAGTGCTTCGAGGATCGGAAAAGACGTTGGCACAAGTGTATAATATCTGGTGGGGATTACTTTGAAGGGGAAAAATAGATATTCATGAATATATAAATAATTTTTGAAAAAACACAAAATTCGTGATACTTTTTGAACAGACCATGTATGAGTACAAAATATTTTTAATACATTAAAGACAAACCAATTTATTTAGCAATTATGAAAGTCCCTTTAATCTTTACGACCGATATTTAAAAGGTGGCTTTTACATTTTTAACAACAGAGAGTGCGAATACATATACGTTAAAGTTCAGTAAAAATACATTTTATTATGACGTTGCTATTTAAGATCATAGTTCTAGGATATTTAAAATAAATTATATTTATCAAATAGAAAGACAAACGGTTAAAATATTTGGTTATTACCGGGTTATAAACTTCACGGAGTCGGAAAAATTGTTCGAGAGATTTTTTTAATTCTGTCACGTGTCGTGGCTGCAGAAGGAATTAATGAAAACACTTGGATTTAATACAGGATTTATTGAATACCGATTAATTAATTAAACTAATGTACAAGGTCACTTATCACTATTAAATGTAAAGCAATTCCTTAAATTAAACTGTTTCGCAAATTTACAACTCGTAAATAGACATTTCATATTCGCTTTGACACTTTATTCACTATTCACTAGAATATTCCATCAATTTCCGCACTTGTTAATTTCGCTTCGGTTTATCTCGCCACGTAAGAAGTTTCTAGAATCGCTGTCGAATCTCCACTTACTTGGCACCACTGACTCGCCGCTACCGCTCGCTTGGCCGGACTCACCCGCCGCCCGCGGCTACCTTCGCTTTGTTATCGCCTGTGAAAATAACTCAAAACTTGCTCCCGCGTGTCGAATTTATAGTGGCTAATGCTGTTATCGAAATTCCGAGACGCTTCCCGCGTTTTCGAGAAGTTCCTCGCGTTTTCCAGAGTTTTGGAGATGTCTCATAGATTATGCCAGGCTGTTCTGGAATTTTCTTTAGTATTGTTATCATTTCAAAAAAACTGTCACCCGACATGAGTGCGCGATTCTCCTTAGCCTCGTTACATTACATAAAATTCTACATTACATAGAATTCTCTCTGTATATCTGTCTATTTGACTCGTAAAATTTATTATGAAAACAATAATGACAAAATGCTATGTTATACATAAGTGGAAATAGTAGAGTAGAATTGAATATTAGAGGGTGGAAGAGGAGATATAATTATGATTGAATGTATGTGCAGTTGCCTAAGCATAATAACTAATGATTTGGTTAACAGATTTCTTTGATCAATTATTTTAATTTACAACTTGTACCTTGCAGGTGGTCATTTATTTTGATAATACGATGCACCTTACGTACGAACACCTTATGAAGTTTGACCAAAATAACCGAAATATTAATTAGTTTTTCAACACCATATGTTCAACACATATCTCAGAAAACTCTTCACCTAGAAAACTCAAGAACTAATTTACGGAATTGTTATACTTTTCAGGTTTGCGATTGGCCAGGAAATGTAGAAGAAGGAGTCTGCATTCCCCCACCGCCACCTACGGAACCTCCACCAACAGAAGAGCCACCAACGGAAGAGCCACCAACGACACCAGGTCCTGAAGAAGAACTGTTAATAAGTCAATTTTTCAAATAAAATTTGAACACAAATACACAATTTCCAACATGTTTATTTGTCTTTCATTAGTAAAATATAATTGAATTGTGTACTACTAAATGTTAAATTTAATAAGTAATTAAGTAAGATAACAAAGCTAGTCCACAATACTTAGCAGGTAGATTCCTGCCTAGTTATTAAAAAACTAGCTGTAAATGTCAAAAGTGACCGTACTTTTACATGTTGGTTACTATGGAATAAGTATTTATTTATTTTATTTAAAAATAAAATTAAAATCCGAAAAAAAAATAATTTAAAAAATCGTTTAGGTATTATTAATAATTTAAATAAAATGAAAAAAAAAATCCGGTAGCGGGATTGGAACCCGAAAAAAAATTTCGTAATCCGAAAAAAATATTACGTAATTCGAAAAAATATATATAATTAAACTCAGAATGACAATGTTTATGTTTTTCAGACAAATAAATGATCATCATAAATAATCTCCACGAGTTTAACACCTAATCCATCAATTATATCAATGGCCTAAAATTAATGGTTATGGGGATACATCAGATTCGCATTTTTTTTTCAATATTTACGATTTTTCTGTGTATCTTCTATTAATAATAATAATGACAAATTATATTTCGTAGAAAAATAAAAATCAAGAAATGGTTCAAATGAATCCAATGAAGTTGCTAACTCAAAATCCTTTAAAGTGATTTTTTGTTAGTTTTTTAAATTGGGCACCCAATTGACAATGAATGACTGAATGTAACGCTTATTAATTATTTTTTCATAAAATAACAATGCTAATTCAAAAGAATGTCTTAACAGTAGGTGCATACATGCATAGCCTTTGGACCTAATCGAATTGTATAAGGTTCTACGTCTCTTAATATTTATTAGTGTACAATATCTACCTTCGTATGAGAATTTTGTTTTTATTATACTTGTAGGGATAGATTTCAATGAATATAAAATAATCCAATTATTCACCAAAACTCTCACGAAAATACATCTTCATTCAGCAAATTTTCTTCATTGTTTCCAGAAATCTCGCTCAAAAATTCAAAATATGAACACGTCCATGTTGACTTGATGATCCATCTGATAATCTATTTGTTGGAACGCCATCTGGCGGATGGCGCTCGAATAATTTATGGAATTATAGGAGGCATCATATAGCGCCCTTTGAAAACAATTTATGCCAGAATCAATGAAGTTTTGAAAGGACAAACATCTCATTTTATTGACGGATTTGGCTTTTACATTATACAGATTATTAATGATGATCCTTAAATAATATTAACCGGCGTGAGATTAATAAATTTTTTTTCTCATTGCTTAAGTTTCGATAGAAACAGAATCTCTCATCGACAGGTACTGCAAACTGAGTATCAAACTGACTACTTTTAAATATAGCTTTTTTTACACTGATTCTGTTCAAATACAAACAAATGACTTCTTCTTCAAATGTAGCAAATTTATTTTGTGGTAACATAATTATAATTAATATAAATTAACTTTGTTTAAACCACTTATTTATTGAAAAAAATCAACATGTTTCAAAGCCAATGGCTTCTTCATTCATTTTTTTCCTGATGAAGAAGCCATTGGCTTTGAAACATGTTGATTTTTTTCAATAAATAAGTGGTTTAAACAAAGTTAATTTATATTAATTACAAACAAATGAATTCAAATATAAATAATGGTTAGGTAACTAACGCGCTGACAAAATGAGCCGAAGTTACTGGTGTGAAGGTGATTGTAATGGGAATATTGAGAGAAGAGGAGAAGAGTTAATGAAGGTAATATTGTTAAGTAAATTAATACCTTACCCAAATTCAAACATCTTTTATTTCAAATCATTCATAATTATTATTTTTATTACCCTTACGCGTGAGGGAATGGAGAAGATTAATAGTAAGTATATTAATGAAAATAATGATTGCTATCTATTATGCAGTTCGAAAATTCATAAAAATTATTGCCAGCTAGACAACGACGATGTTCTTTTAATTTAATATTAATATTTCTAGAAGTTTGACCAATTGTAATCTACTATTGTAATCATCGCTCTCTGTTATGATAAACATCTCTGTTATTATCTAACCTCGAGTTTGATACCCGAGATCAGATCCGAGCAAAGGATCAAACTGTGAATCATTTTATGAGTATGTGTAACCAAGGAGAAGTTCACTACAATCTATTCAGGTCCGAACAAAACATCGTTGTGAGAAGGAGAATCATCTACTTCATCTTGCAGCGACTCAGACCTGATCCTTTCAAGGATCAAATACTGGTATCTCGCTGAAATAAATTCAACTTCACTACGAACCATAAATCTACAAGTTTTCTATTTTCCAATTGATTTAGTTAAAATATCAGTTGGTTTATTTTAAATTATAAATGATATCGCTTTTTGCATGTAAAAAACTTTATTACAGATAGATAAAACCAAATATTATTCTAACTATACCGCAGGCATAACAAAAATTGGTAGTGCATAAACTGGGGAGTTTTTAAGGAGAATATTAATTAATAATTTTAAGAATAAATGGTATAAATGGTACGTATTGTACATTAAATACAGTGGGCTGGACATATGGCTCGACAGGAGGATACTAGATGGGCACCCAGAATCCTACAGTGGAGGCCCTGGACAAAAAATAGAAGCGTCGGAAGACCTCCCAAAAGGTGGTCTGATGACATAGTCCAGCAAGCAGGAAGAACCTGGATGCGAAGGGGGAGAAATAGAGATGAGTGGAAGAAAATGGAAGAGGCCTACATCCAGCAGTGGAGAGAAACAAAAAAAAAAACAGAAAAAAAAAAGAAGAAGAAGAAGAAGAAGTATATTAAAGAGCTCTACATCTCTGGCAGCTTTAACGGAGTTCAGTTTATACTCCAGCTGCAAAAGGGGTTATAGAACTGATCAACCATTGCCAAAATACTAAGTTCGGTGATGGTTTTTTGCGGTAGCAATTCCAAAAGCGTGGAATTGTTTTCTCTTTGTTTTAAGGAGCAGTGCATCACAGAAGTTATTAAAGAAGACTGGAACGGACTTTTATTTTTAAAAGTATCCATAAGTTTGCATAACAATTTTAAATACTAATGAAGGACAGCCGATGTGTAAACCGCCCTTGAGGTGAAATTTTTACTAGAATGGCGCCAGTCTAATATTTATTACATTACATTATTTTATTTTTAATAAAACAGACCGTCAACAGGTCACTAATGATCTTAAATAAAAAATAAAAAATAATAAATAATAAATAATAAATAATAAATAATAAATAATAGATAATAAGTAATAGATAATAAATAATAGATAATAAATAACGGATAATAAATAATAAATAATAAATAATAAAAAAAAAATATGTAAATAATAAATATATAAATAATAAATAATAAATAATAAAAATTAAATAATAATAAATAATAAAAAATAAATAATAAATAATAAATAATAAATAATAAATAATGTATTTTAATTATAAATAATTCAATTCAATTCAATTTTAGGAATGAGTTGCAGATTAACCATTTTTTAGTTAATACGTTATACACTTTTTATGACAAATAAAAAATAAATAATGCGATAGAATAAATTGTAATTAATATTCAGAAAAAAAATAGATATCGGAAATAAAAATAAATTAGGAATGTGTTCTCGATTAGCAAGTTTTTACCTAATACACAATACACTTTTAATAAATAAATTATACATTAATAATAAAAAATGTCTTATTGATTAATAATATTCAGTATTATACCTATGCTTATATTAATATTCTAATATTGTGATTTTATTTTTATTTTCTAATTGGATGTTAGGTTTTCTATGTCATCGTTGTCATTCTATCATTCTCTCTGTCATTCTGTCATTCTATATCAGCGTTGTTCAATATGTGTATTTATCAGAGCTGCACACTCGACTCACTGCCAAACTCCCAGCATACAAAAAGATAACAGTTATAAGACAAGACACCCTATAAACACTGTATTGCACACAAACTTTGCCAACTCTTAGCTTACATTAATCCGTAAATTCGTGAGAATGACAACCGCCTTACAATGTTTTCCATTAATTTTAGTGCTCATCATTAATAATCTCTACAATGTTAATAATTAATTCATCAATAATATACTGTTTCTTGGTGCATCTCTAGCGCTTCTTGCAAAGTCTGTAATTACGCTTCAGAGGTTTTGAAAATGATTAATGATGACTTTGTTTACATTGTCCATTGTTGCATTAAGACAGTCTTGTATGTTTAGCTGGTGATCATAATTTTGTTTTAATCTGCACCTTGTAAAGTACATTGGAATTATTTTATCTGTATCAAATAAAAGCATAATTATTAAAAACAAATCAAAGCATAATCTAGCTGCGAACTTTTCTTTCAGAGATTGATAGATATTATTTTTATCGTCGAAAATACGTCGCAAGGATTTCACATATTTAAGGCAAAACGTGTTGCCTTTCTCGTTTCAAATTTATTTAAGCAAATTTATTTTTGATTATGTTTTCTGCTGATATAATCTCTCACAGGAATGGTTTGGTAAGGGATATGGAGGAGAGAATGTAGTGGATATTGATGATTTGATATGCTCGTACCTACTGTTTATTGCCTTTCTTTACAAGAGTCAAAGAAAATACAGCGTTAAAACTGCTATTTTTTTCTCCGTCCACATCAAAGTAGATAGGTACATACTAAAGCGTGACATGACAAAAGGTTCACAACAAATGGCTCAAGCAATATTAGGTCCAAAAAAAATCAAAATATTTTCTTTTATGAAAGAATTTAAAATAAATTCATGAATTGATAAATTGGTTATAACTCACTGGTTATAACTCTTTCACAAATTCTTAAAAACGTTCCCATGCAAATCACTATACGAAAATGTTGCATATAAACTTTCACGAATTATAACAAAAAATATACTTTAGGTAAGGTTATGTTAAATAAAAGTGTATTATGGTTTCAGCATAGTTATACAGGACCTTAGGATTATACTCGATAGTAAATTGAATTTCAACAAGCATATTGACGACGTAGCCACTAACGCATCATATAGGCTTGGTTTCGTCCTATTCAATTCAACAATTCAATATTCTTAGCAAATTCAAGATACTTTATTTCTCATATATTCTTGGCATTCTGGAATATGCATATCTTGTCCGGAACCCAATTTATGCAATATATAAAAACTGAATTGGAAACATCCAATACAGATTCTTAAAGTACCGTAACTTTCGTTGTTTTCGATCTCATGTTAGCTCGGAACAGCCATAGTTAGTCCACTGTACTTGAAAGTTTACACGTTTTACATTTAATTCCATTCTTGATATTTGAAAAATCATTTATAATCCGAGGTAGCATCTCTTACAAATTGGTTTTACCGCAAGTAACTCACAAACATTGTTAATGGAAACTAAGGAACATCTTTTCGAGGCTGTGTTTTAACCTACACAAAATGACCTACAACGAACACCTAACGTAGGCACTTGTTAAAGTACGCTATCGGTAAATTATGGAATATCTTATCGATACAAAAATAAAGAGGCTCTCGCATAATACTCGAAATGTTTTATCTGCGATAAATATTATAGAAAATAATTTCAATATCTGATTTACATAATAATGTTATTTTTTTACATTTTCGTCTTGTGCAAAAAGCCTTTTTTTAATTCAACAGACGGCAACGGCGTAATAAGTATTTTAAATGTGTGAAAGTGACATTCCCTCGTAGATTCTCCAATTTTTGAAAAAGCATGTTTCGTGTTATGCTTAAATCCCCATATATTTTGACATTTCAATCAGGACAGTGAGGGCAGACCTACCGCTTACCCAGGACCATTTTATAAGCCAAAGCTCCTACATCAGTCCTACTCATTCGCCACCAGGTTGGAATGTTTTAATGCTAAAGGCAACCGTACAACTCAGCGTTGCAAAGCAGGGTTGGGCCGCATGGCTGCCATCCAAAAATTTTCCCTCGTTGTCACGACAGTTCACTGCATTGACATAAGCAGCATATACAAAACACAAATATATAATAACATAATATAAAAATACAAAGGATAACAGGAATATACAGGTAAGGAGAAAACGGGCCGGGACATTTGGAGGGTATAGGAAAAAGGAAACTCCCTTTTGGGTTAAACAGACAGCACAAAAATAAGTACTTTCAATAACTTGTCAATTAATGTATGCGTAAGAAGCAAACCAAAGACACAAGAATAAGGTATCAATAGATTTAGAAGAAAATCTCAGGATAGGACGTAAAAACGATTGAGAAGAGATAAGAATAACCATCAAAATAAATTCGTTTGTTAAGTTCGTTAAAAGTAGTTCATTTTATAAATACTCTGCTTAAATATTATTAATATATTTAATATTTAAAGGATTAACTTTGTGGTTAGACATTACAGTGTTAGTTACTTAAAAGGCACATAGTGCTTTATTCATTTCCAGTATTCAATTTATAAAAAAAATAACGGATTTATTTTATAAATTGAATACTGTCCTTGTGTGTGAATGTTCCGGATTTAAAATTTTCCAGAGTTAAACACAAAGTATTTAAATCACAGACAACTTGAAATGTTCATCTGAATCATACCATCCTCCCACGAAGCAGGTGCGCTATCTGTGATTGAAAATGAAAGGTAAAATGTTCATTGACGTAAAAATATAACATTTCTTACATATTCGATCTCGTGTTATATTTAGAAATTGAAGTATTGAATATAAAGTATTGGTAAGAAACATGTTCATATGTTACTTATTTTATTCAGAGCAGGGATCTCTACGTCAGCTACGCTAACAGAAAAATATTTGGTTTTTAAATATTATTACAAATTTAAAACTTTTTCGTCTATGTACGTGTGCATTCATTGTCAGCAGATTGTATTTTTTATTTGCTTATTATAAATTAAGAAGCGATTGCAATGGATTTTCTCAGTTTACCTTATCACCTACGTTACTTTTTGCTCCTGTCATACTCGTACATGATAATTTCTACGCTTTACATTCATTTATTATTTCTCAAACAATTTTTTAAAATTCTCAATAAATAACAATGCAAAAGTAAAACATACAAGTTAAAAAAATGTTTATTCGATAACCTGTGCAACCCATATCAGGAATGATTTTTTTAAAACAGGTTTTTTCAATACCACGTATAACAAGAAGCCTAGAAAACTACATATCTCCTCTTCTCTTAAGCACTATTTTAAATTATTGTATTAAATTATAGATGAAATTTACAATTATTATTTTAAATGTCCAATAAACCACGATCCTTTGGCCATGACACAGAAATGACTTTAAATTTAAAAAAAAAAGTGACAGTGATAACGTAAGTTTGGCCAATACATGAATGTTCTTTTTATTTTAGATATTTATTATAGTAACAGAGCTAGTTCCATAATACTTTACAGGTGGCCTTGATTCGAAAAATTTCGAATGAGTCGAAAAATTTCAAGCAACCACGACCTAATATCTTCATATTGGAGATATGCTTTATCAAAAATTGCATTTTTTAAAAATATTTCTCACTAATTTTTTTGCAAAATTTAAATTATTACTGAAAGAAAGAAATAAAAATCGAATAATAAAAAAATATGTATCTTAATTACTTTTATTACAGCAACTTATATTGATTATGAAAAATTCATTCATTTCAAAATAGGTTCAGAGACATGGAATGGAGAAGTTGTCTTTTTCTTTTCAATGAATGAAAATGAAAATTTGAGTAATATTGAAAAGTCTGAAAGTAAAATTTATGTATCTCAAAAGTTAATATAGTTATATGTAGAGTTTTAAATTTGCATTTTGCGTAAATAATTTCTTTCCGTCCGGTGGAGTCGCGTGACGTCATCTTTTGTACCCGGTGTACATCGAAGCTCGTGCTCAGGCGCCCGGCTATGCGGACACGTGACGTCACAGGCGAGATGGAGGCCAATCATGCAGCGATAAAATACACTAACCATAATATTTTTTTAACTTTTATTTATTGACAAATTTCAACAATTTTTTCACCAATTTATTGGTTTTTGTCTATATTTTAGTAAAATGTTACAACAAGTTATATTATCAGCACCAAGAAATTTCCCTATTCACATTAACCGGTAAAACAGTTTACTGAAAACCGGTAACGATTACCTTAGGGCACGTGTGACAGCAAAATTGAACATTGACCCAGGTAGTAGATACCTACATGGTGCCAGCGGTGTGTTGAATAAATTCAGCTGACCATTACCTCACTGAATTCTTCAGGTCTTCATTCAAAGCTCAATCGGCTAGACTATGGATTCAAACATCATGACTATCTAAAGCAAACTTAAGCAGTTTTACCTTTCCCATAGCCTAGTTTAACACCAATGTCACCCTCCATCTCATTCTAGTCAGGCTAGATTTAGTTATTGTAATGTTATATTCTGTAAACCTATTTCACCTGTTCCACTAAATCTTATGAATGGTTGGAAGGAATTGCCGTCTGACAATAAAACGGCCATTATATGCAAAACGTTGATAAATATACATAAATAAAAACTCATGCCTTAATCTAGATACTGACTGCCCTTGCCTGCATGCTTTATGGCACACAGCAGATCAAAGACCATAGATTAATTCATTTAATCTTTCGCGACATCCGATGCACAATTAAGACAACATTTTCTTTTCGCTGATAACTCCTTATCATTATTTCTATTGAGGATGTGACACACAAAAACCAGATATCAAAGCTAATGATTGATGTTTATCTGAAAAAACTCAATTCAAGAGATCTTTTTTGTTTGCAATTTTATTGATATAATTTTTAATAATGTACACAATTTTATTAATTGGAATTATTTATCATATGAATAATATGAAAAAAAATTTAATTGTAAAAGGAATTAAAAATAAAACATTCAAATAACATGACGTACCTATACGAAATATTTTATTAGTTATTTTACCTTTTGACATGGACTAAAGTAAACTTTGAAGCCAGACGATGGGTTCAGATTGCTTTTAAAATATTAGGTCCTTACATATGAAATTGGCGTTTAGTATGGGAGGAACATAATGCCGATTTTTTTTTATTATAATATATTTATTTAATCAAGGTATGTACCATTGCTATCTATGCACTTTTGCCATCTCATAGGTAGTTCATCGATCCCTTTACTAAAAAAACCATTCGGACGGGAATCAATAAAATCTTTGAAGGCGGTTTGGACTGCCCCATCGGAGTTGAATTTTTCCTTTGCAAGAAGTTATCCAAATTTCGAAAAAAATGGTAATCTGTTGGGGCAAGGTCCGGAGAGTACGGTGGATGTCTTAGACATTCCAATTGAAGCTCCTCTAATTTGGTAGCCGTCTGTTGTGCAGTGTGTGGTCTAGCGTTATCCTGAAGCAGCAGTGGCCTAGAGCGATTAACCAGCCTCGATTATTTAGCAGCTAGCTTTTCCATCATGGTTTGCAGTTGCTGACAATAGATATCTGCCGTAATCGTCTGGCCAGATTTAAGAAAGCTGTAGTGAACGACACCAGCACTAGTCCACCAAACGCTCACAAGTAACTTTTTTGGAGTCAATTTTCGCTTGGGGCATGGTTTGGCTGGTTCGGCAGGGTTCAGCCATTGCGATGAGCGCTTCCGATTATAGTACAGGATCCACTTTTCATCACAGGTAATGATTCGATTTAAAATCCCTTCATTATTGTGCCAGTTGAGTAATGCAACGCAGCAGTCAACGCGCGTTTGTTGATTTGCTTCACTCAATTCGTGAGGTACCCACCTTTCAAGCTTTTTCACCTTACCAATTTGCTTCAAGTGGATTAAAACAGTTTTATCACTAACACCGCAGCCTGCAGCTAACTCGGATGTGGTTTGCGATGGATCCGCTTCCACAATAGCCTTCAATTCTTCATTATCAACTTTGGTCTCCGGCCGTCCACGGGGCTTGTTCTGCAGGTCGAAATTTCCAGAACGAAAACGTTGGAACCAAAAACGCACTGTGTTTTCTTTTGCGGCACCGTCGCCATACACATCATTAATCCTTCGAGCCGTTTCTGCAGCACTGGTGCCACGGTGGAACTCGTACTCGTAAATAACGCGATATTTCAAGTTTTTCATTTTGTAAACTGAGTGACGCAAAGAAAAAAACAATTGAGGAAAAACAAATGAATTATGATTTTCAAAACACAAATACATGAGTAAATAGCTGTATAAATTTGGATTTGGAATTCCTAACCAAAGAGAAGATATTTGAGATCAAATTTGCCAGTACGGCAAAACGCCAATTTCATATGTAAGGACCTAATATAAGAATTTGGATTAAGGTTGATAATGAATCGTTTTTTTGAAACTCGAGCTATTTTTTAACAGGCCATAAGTTTATATTTATATTTGTTATGATAGTTAACTAATATTTAAAATATAGGAAATAGCTTAGAGAATAAATTGATATTCAAATCTTAAAAAAATGGTGGTTAGATATATTTTGACACTCAATGACTTATGTGTCAAAATGTTGATTGATGCCTTCAGTAGGTTAACAGCAGAGTTTGTTTGGTCAGTTTGGACAATATTGTCATATGTAATATAGATGTAAGATAACTTTTACCCCATTTATTTATGCGTATATTATACAACAATAAATTAATAATAATGTTTTAACTAAATAGAAAACTGATGGTAAGTACCGAAATTCAAAATAACTTTTGCTTGACGACACCAAAATTACTTGAACCCATATATGTATAATAAAGCACCAAAAGAGATAACAAATAATAATTATTCATTAAACTGCTTAAAGAATAAGTAATAAGATTAGATAGACAGCAATTTGAAACTATTATTAAAAACGTACAATAAAACTTAATCAAATAGCTCGTCACTTCTCAAGAAAAAATCATCACATTACAACGCTAAAAAAACTATTAACTTAATCAATAACCCATGAACTAAAGCAAATTATTAAATGTAAATATATAATAAGCCAGCCTTACTTTATTATACTTCAATTCTTATAAAAACATGCAAAAAATTATTTTTATAAAATTGTTCGATTAATTAATAAAATGAAATCGAAAATTATATTTCGAGCAATTTTCAGATTGAAAATTGAAAGTATCTATCGGAATTGGTTGATTGAAATTGTACCATTATATATTCTGCGGCTAATTTCATCATTTCTAATTCTACCTATTAGGCTTACGCCAAGAATGGATCTCTCCATGGATCGTTGTGTGAATTTGAGTTTTTATACATTTTTCTTTGTATCTGCTTCATGGATTTTTATTCTAAAACTTGCGTTTGTTAACATTAGCATGTCGGTGACGCAAACTCGCAAGATTTTACCAATTCAGAAATCACCCAACGCGCCTAAAAAAGTTTTCACTTCAACAAGTGCCAAAATAACAATAAACGTTACGATAGATTCATATATTATAAGTAGTTAAATGAGTTGCCATTTACTTTGTGGAAATTTATTTGAAATGATTATAAATAAGACACAAATTTTGTAGTTAAAAAATAGTGGAAAAAAACAAAGTGTGTGTCATATTCATAATCGTCATATATTATTTTTATATTTTGCAATTACTCATACGAAGTTTCTTAATAAATTCGTCACATATATGACTAATGCATATAAGGAGTAAAAATATATATATATATATATATTATCTGTTATTGTTGATGTGTAGCAATATTTGCGGATTATTTATTTATCTTGTTTATTACTTTATCTGGCGGTTAACACAGTATAAAAACAAAGATGATTTTATTGAGTTAATCCATACTTCATCTACTTCACACGAAGCGACCGAACTCCACAGTGACTCAAAATGAAAGGTAAAATTTTAACAATTTATTTGCACAACCTATATGTGTGTCTCTATATTAGAGATGTATGTCGTATACTCTTTGTTCTGGTGGGTTTTTGCTTTTTTATAATTTTTTTGTTGCTGTTATTGTGATTAAATTTAATTTTTTTTTGGGAGACATTAATTGAGGAGTTCACGAATGGAACTATCACAAAAAGAGGGTGAATTTTTTAAGAATGAGTTTATAGCAAGTGTTGACAACTGCTGTTGAAAACATGTTTTAGAATATTTTATCAAATCAGTTCCATCCATGCAGCTGCATATCCTACTTAGCTGAATTTAATATTGCATCGATGGTTTTTTCTTCGAACTTCTCAATGACAATTTGGATATCTCTAGACAGGATATTCAGTTATCTCTAGAGTATCACGGAACACGTTTCAATCGTGCCCCACAAGATGGTTTCTTGCGTTACGTTTATTTTATTTTTATTATTTTCGCAGGCTTCCTGATCTTCGCCATCTTCCTGGCCGCGGTGAGCTCTTCCCTCGCGCTGCCGTACTGCCCAGAACCAGAACCGGGTGCGGGTGCGGTTCACCTGCCCAACCCTGAGAACTGCGCCACCTTCTACGAATGTAACGGACCTAATCCGATCCTGTTGCAATGCTTCCCCGGAACGTGGTTCAACCCCGCCATTGGTGTAAGTATTTTTTGGAACATAATTTAATATAATTTTACCATACTTTTATGGCGATATTACAGGAGATTTTCGACTCAAGAAAATCTGTGTAGATTACTTAGGGATTTTGCTCCCACGAGATTCTTTGACAACTTTCCTGTAGGTATAAGCACCAATGATGGGACGATTTCAAAATTTTACTGCTTCCGTACAATTTCCAATACTTCTTTAAATTTCGTTTACTAAACACCGTATCTTAGAGAATCGCTGTCTTATGTTCCACTTCACGTTAATTATTGGAACATGGTATACACATAATGTTAATGGAAGCATGAATATGTATTTACTCCCTTTATATTAACTCGTGGCGTCTTGCCGGCTTGCTTGCCGTCAACAAAAACTTTAGATCGATTTTTGACCCTTTTCCCGTAATCCAATCGAGCTGAACCTTGGCAAGTAGACTCGTGGCAACGATCAAGAAGATCTATCAAATTTTCGTTAAAAAAAATTAATAATTATAGTATAATTTCGGATTTTTAGAAATTTTATTGGTTTTTTCAAATTGGAATCATTAGAAAAGTTTGATTACGGCGGTCCGATAACGTCGCGGAATATTTTCTAAATTTGAATTACTCCGTCGGTATACATAATAGGTACTTCACTACGAATGTCGAAAATCTAAATTGACTAACAAATGTTTTTAGAATTTAATCTTCAAAGAATGAAGTGTCTTATCAAAGCTCAAAACATCTGACATTTTAGAAATATATTAAATTACTGTAAGTTTAGTGTTATTTTATATTTTTTAATTCATCTTTAATTGTTGTTATATTTTATAAAGAAACGGAGTATAATAAAATTTGGTTTTTATGGGTTGCCTTTTTTAACTTTTTTTCCACTTTATGTTATTATTATTTTTGTGTTATTTTTTTTCCTTTAAAGTATCAATTGTATAAATGTACATTTTACCTATTTGTTTGTAAAAGCCATGTAGGGCGTTAATAAATAAATACATATAAATAAATAAAAAATAAGTGAAGCAAGAATGAATATTCTCAGCAGTTGTTAAAATGGAGTAAATATTTGTAATTTAATGCATTCTGCTTTCATTTCATAATAAATTGTAATTGAAATCTATGGCTTCATTTTTAGACGTAGTCTCACATGTCAAATCCATCGTCACATATCAGGAGCTTTTATCTCTTTCTCTCAAAATCTGAGTTTATCTCTCGATCGAAATCTCAATACGTTCACATAGTAGTTACATAGATTTATTTCAACTAAATCTCTGAAATATACCTCATAGTGTTTCATACCATTATGACAACTTTATATATTATAATTATTACACACACCATTAAAAATAACGGGTATATTTTTGTACTAGTATTTTAATATACAAGTAGTTCATATATTACTATAATAACTTTAAAGATAAAGCAATAATTTATTTTTTTAGGTCTGTGATTGGCCAGCAAACGTTGAAGATGGAGTCTGCAAGCCACCATCATCTTAAACAATCGTAGTGAATATAGATTTTTTTTCTCTCAAATTTAATAAAATGTAAATATACTTTTCAAATTTACAATTATGTTTCCTTTTTTTTCTTCCCTCAACTGACACCACTGGTCTATCTTTCATAAGGTTGATAGATAAAACGGCCAAATAAATTATCATAATGCTCGTGTTCAAATGAACCGTATCTGAAACATTATGTTATAGTTATACGATCAAAGAGGAAGTAATTTCTTCAATATTTTTGAAGATTATTTTATTTATCCATAATTTAAGGAATCTTAATAGTTACTATCACTAAAATGTTACAGCACTACACGCATGAACCAATTACAAAGATTCGCAGATGATTAAAGCGTAGGAAATTTAGTACAAAGTTGGATAGGAAACTATCGTTAAGTTAATTTATAAGCAAGCAACAGATAATATTAAATTGAACTAATAGTAAGTGAATACGAAGAGTATGAAAATCAATGAGCTAATTTAGGAGTTTTAATAGTAATACGGGAATGAGGAGGTTGGAGTCAAGGTAGTAGCAGAAGAAGAGGAAATGAGATGCAGTGAGTGATTGGCCAAAGTCGATTTAGTGATTTAATTCCGTTAATTTAGTAGTGCTAGAATGAAGAACCTACACATACTATAAAAGATTCTTTTTTAAGTGCATCGAGACCAATATTGAAGAGGTTTGTATCCATACAATTATCACTGATTTTAATTTTGACGATACTTCGGTCGTGATTTTACCACGCTTCACATGTTTGTCTGGAAGGTATCCTTTAATCGATATTTCACCTTTTTCCAGTGTCCAATCGAGCTGAAATTTTGCACACAGACGTATTCTAAATGACAATTTATGAATCAGATTCACTAATTAATAAAATTATCCATCATTATTAATTAATCTCAGTTTTATATGGGAAATTAGTTAATGATTTCATCAAATATGGCGCTAGTTTCCTACAGAAGTGATTATTCACGTTGATTTAAGACTAAAATATAGAAAATTATATGACATTAAATTTTTTTTAATTTAAAAAAATATTTTCGGCCAAAACATTTTTGTCTTACTCTCTAAATAAAAGTATGAGCGTTTTCCCTCCATAAATAACAGAATTCTGTAATATATATTAATATAGTAAGCACCCACCTTTTATTTGGAGAGCGAGGCAAAAATGTTTTGTATATATCATGTATAAAATGTAATATATATCATCATATTACATTTTAACGCCTTCGTACATTAGACAATCCTTTCGTTAGTTGACATTCAGTAAAACAAAAAATGACGTCAACATATCTGTTATATCGTAAATAGTATTATTTCTCTGACGCATCCCATATCTTATCTTTCGACAGACGTGGCCAGTTGGATAGAGGTTCAATTAATAAAATATATATGTCGATATTTATTGTAATAGTACCTATTCACAGTTTTAAACGCGTACACACAACTCCAATAGACTAAATGCCAGCGACCGCCAGACTTACACTGCAGTATCAGACCTGAAATATTTTCTGTAGATGTACAGTGTAATCGGTGAGAAGGTTTGGATATTATAACATTTGAGTTCGGGAGATTTTGGAAGATAACAGGTAATAGAGGTACAAAAAATGAGGAAGTAAAATGTAAAAAAACAAACCTGATTTTTTAGTATGTATAACGGTACAGTACTTTTTATTTATAAAATATTATTTTCTACCTCTTCAAATTTTATGAAATCACTTTGTGGCACCATTTTTGTACATCAATAAAAACTTAAACATTTTATTATTAATTTTAATTAAACAACTTTGTATTAACCACTAAACACTTTGTTTATACCACAGATATTTGTAGTAAAAACAAAGTTTTTAGTTATTATTTTCCAAATTAACCATGAATTATACAATATACATAGCTCCAATTGGTGAACCTCCTGGGTCTCTCATTGTTGAACCATCTATTTACTAGTTTTTCCTACAAATCTGATTGTTTTAATTTATCTAATGTTAGAGTTTTGCTTTCTTGAACGGGTAGTTAGTAAACAAACTTACAATGTCATAAGATACTAACTTTGCATAACTTTTCCACGCCCCCAGCCAGCATTTGAATTATTGGCATACTTAATTTATGGAATAGTTATTGTGATCAATTTTGGATCCTGACGGAGAGAGTGAGATCAAGAGTCCAGGCTGCCGAGATGAGTTTTCTAAGGGGGGTAGCGGGAGTCACACTGATGGACAGAGTGAAAAGTGCCGACATAAGGCACACACTCGGCATGGAGCCCCTACTCCTGCACATGGAAAAATCACAAGTGAGGTGGCTTGGACATGTGTCAACGAATACCAAGAAGAATCCTCTTCGCAACCCCGAAGGGAAGACGGCCAGTGGGTCGACCCAGATTAAGCTGGGAGACACAGCAAAAAATGTATTTGAAAACAGAATGGGTCTGGACTGGTTGACTCGAGCAGAAGCAGCGCAAGACAGAGGATCATGGAAGCACCTTGTCGAGTCTTTGGGCCCCCGACCCTACTAGGACAAGGGGAAGAAGATGACGATGATGATGAGTCATTGTGATCAATCCTTACGAAGGTACAGAATAGTCGTATCGAATCAATTAAATAATGGTAACCAATGCAATATAAAGCGCATTAGCTGTTTGATAATGGTATAATAGATGCATCTTTTACGAAAAAGTGCAATGTAAAAGCCTAAATTCTTTTCGGAATTTTAAATATCAACATGGCGACGTTGGTTGGTTTAACGCAGTTCTTCAGATTGGAGAAGTTTCGGGTACGTATCCCAGTGAAAACCAGACGTTTACATCATAGATAAATATTTTTATCATCTAATTTGTATTACCATTTTATATAAAAATAAAGATTGTTTCATTTGTTGCGGTATCGACCTATTTACTCTTAACTTTAATTATATTAAAATCTAATATTATAATTAGATTATGTGTCAATTAAATAACGCCATACCTCATAATGGAAACACATGCTAACGCAAGTATATCAGTGATATGAGTCAGCTGTGCAGAGGTATGGAAATCAACCATTAATTTTTTAAAGGACAGGCTCCATGGTCTAAACATGGATAAGGCGATCCAAGGGTCAAACTGTAAATATTTTATCTCATCAACAATTGTTTGCGATCTGGGTCTCGTGATAAACTTCGATCAGTTTAATCTGACATAAATTGGCTCTGAATTGTATGTAATTCATTCAAAATAGACCAAAGTGACTGTGCTTATATTCTGAGGCTGTAGGGGCAAAATTCTGATAATTTATTCGGGTGGTAAAGTAAGCAAAGAGGGAGAAAGAATAAGAAGAGAGGTAATGTATGCATCCAATGGAAATAACCTTTGCACAAAAAATAACGTAAATTTCATTATTGCAAGATTTAAATTGAATGGGAAACAATTTTATAAGTATAATCTTATTGTCAACAATTTTATAATTATTGATGTAGGTACTTAATGCAATAGCAATGAAACGTCCACTTCTCCATTTAATCTTCATCTAATTTTGGTACACCGTAATTAATCCAAAATATATATCACAAAAATTTCATCATTTTTCTTACTCATCCTGGTATTCATAAATACTATAAACAAAGCCGATATCCTGTTATTGGATTCCTTAAATCACCAGGTTATTTGGCGTGCTGAACCAGAGTGCAATAAAAACAATAAACATTTCCCTCCTTTAACAACTTAAAGTGAAATTCAGAAAATAAATTATTTTTCTAAGTAGTTTATTATTTAATTTACTAACTAATCCTAACTTACTTCCGCCTGCCAAAATCCTGAACCACAGGACACTCGTCTGGAATATTAAGACGCTTCATTCAGTCGGCGATCGAGCACACAACATTATAATAAATTAAAAAAAAATTATAATATATTTTTTGTTTTAAGCCATTTTATCGATATAGTATACAATGTCTACCGATTTCGGTTACACCCAGCCTTTTTCAGGCAGTATAATATAAACTAATCTAAGTACAGACATTTACATTTGCTTTTCGGAGAGGAACAGAATATCACATACGGGGCGGTGAGGGATTTTAATTACGAATATTACGATAATTATGAACGGTAGTTATAATATTGGGGGAATGGTAACTACTTTAATATCGAATTATTAGATAAGTTAATTTGGTTATCTAGTATTTGACTCATTATTTATTGATTTACTTATTACTAATGCTTCTAAATTATTAAGGCGCAAAGTTTTATGTATAGGTTTGAAGAAAAAATTTGAAGAAGAGTTATTATCACTACTTGGTAAACAGTTACAAATAAATTTATCTGTTGAAGCAACGAACCTTTTTTTTAGGTTTTCAGTCAATAAAGTTAGGATCGTATCCGTTGTTGGAAGCTACAAGTTTTATTTTCTGAGAATTCATTAGAAGTCATTATTTAAAAACAGTCGTATTCTGAAAATAACAAGATTGTTATTTTGATGATTGCTACCCCAAAAATTCAAAATAGACAAGATGTAGATTTACGACAGCCCGCCTTATTCGATGATTGCTTCCACAACACTCAAAAAGAGACGGGAGGTATTTATTCATACCCGTGTAATTACTCTATTAATTTAAATTTATGACTTTTGCAATTCTAGATAATAAGTTTGGAAAGTAGTCGTGAATCTACATTAGGGTGTGTCACTTTGTATGGCGAAAAAAAAAAGTTTTTTATTTTTAAACTTTATAGTTATCAAAAGTTGCATTGCATTTATAACTACACAAAAATGCAAAAAAAGTTGCAATTCAAGTATACTTTTGGCTGGTTCTACCGAGCCAAATATTCTGAAAATGTTGGTTTTTAGTGATTTTTCAGAAGTAATAAAAGTGCTGTTTCCTTCTACATAATTTTTATCAGATTACTTAATTTCGTTAATATATATATTAGGTCCTTACATATGAAATTGACGTTTTTCCGTACTGGCAAATTTGATCTCAAATATCTTCTCATTGGTTAGGAATTCCAAATCCAAATTTATACAGCTATTTACTCATGTATTTGTGTTTTGAAAATTATAATTCATTTGTTTTTTCCTCAATTGTTTTTTTCTTTGCGTCACTCAGTTTACAAAATGAAAAACTTGAAATATCGCGTTATTTACGAGTACGAGTTCCACCGTGGTACCAGTGCTGCAGAAACGGCTCGAAGGATTAATGATGTGTATGGCGACGGTGCCGCAAAAGAAAACACAGTGCGTTTTTGGTTCCAACGTTTTCGTTCTGGAAATTTCGACCTGCAGAACCAGCCCCGTGGACGGCCGGAGACCAAAGTTGATAATGAAGAATTGAAGGCTATTGTAGAAGCGGATCCATCGCAAACCACATCCGAGTTAGCTGCAGGCTGCGGTGTTAGTGATAAAACTGTTTTATCCACTTGAAGCAAATTGGTAAGGTGAAAAAGCTTGAAAGGTGGGTACCTCACGAATTGAGTGAAGCAAATCAACAAACGCGCGTTGACTGCTGCGTTGCATTACTCAACCGGCACAATAATGAAGGGATTTTAAATCGAATCATTACCTGTGATGAAAAGTGGATCCTGTACGATAATCGGAAGCGCTCATCGCAA